>OU744316.1:14470632-14974888 GCA_916610145.1 Eristalis arbustorum | reverse complement strand
AAGATCTGTACAAGAATGTGGATGTAGTCCGGAAGGCAAAAATCCGTCGATTATACTGGCTCTGCCAAATCGAGCGCATGTAGACCAACGCTCCAGCAATAATGGTCCTTCTATTTCGAGAAGTTAAGGGTGACCGAACCTCCGGTTTGGAGACCCAGTCATAGCGAATGTAAGACTGCGTTGATGACTGGAAGCTGTGTGCCCAGAACCGTCACCGATGGAAGGCAGCAATTGCTCAGACTCGGTCCTCTGGTGAATCTTTTCCAAACGAATGGTTACTACCAGTGAAATGTCATAACATCCAGAACTAGACAGAAAATGTATGCCAAAACAGTTCGGGATTTCAATCGCCTTGTTTTCCAAGGGAGATAAAAAGCCGACTTTGGAAACCAGCGACTGGATCAAGCGGTAAGAAAGTGTTGCCGAATACCAAATGATTGTCCAAATCATTTGAAAATTGATTAAATGACCACATAGATGTCAAATATTTCCCCCAATAAACTTCATTCTATAAGTTTATTTAAAAAGGCAAGTGATATACACGCAGAATTTCAGAAAAATAATGGACACAGCAAAAGAGCACCTTATGCTTTGACCAATAGAGGGCGCTACTTGATTGACTCAATTACTCGTATGCATTGCCAACAAATACTATCCAAACTGTCAAGCTGATAGGATAATCATTGACTGAATGGGACTTTAACAGTGTGTAAGCGATGCCGAATCAGCTCATCCTTTAGCTCTTGAATTGTTGCTGGCTTATTTCAAATAACCCCAAAGAAAAAAATCCAACGGTGTCAAGTCACATGATCTTGGCGGCCAGTTGACATCGCCCCCACCTGAGATAGCACGGCCATTGAATTTGTCGCGCAAAAGAGCCATTGTTTCGTTATCTGTGTGGCAAGTGCCTGAATAACTTTAACGCATTGCTCGATTGTGAATCTTTCCATGGTTCAAATTGAGTTGGTCTGAAATTGAGAAGTCTCAAATGAAATGCAGAAAAAAACTTGACGTTTAGGTGTGGTTGACATTCAACATCAGCCTTTAAAATTTAACCTTTATATGTGTAACTGTAGAAGTGATGGAATCATTATCAGAGCAGCCAAGAAATCTCAAAGTGGAAGTCGATTTGGTTATGAAAATAATTCAAACCGAAGAATGAAAACATTGGAATAGAGATCAAATCCCCCCAATTCGCATATTGCCAGTCTTGATATATGGAGACGAAAACTGGACGATTAGCAAAACAAAAGAGCTGATTATTTGTGCCTACGGAACGTAGAATGTACAAATATACGTAAAATATATGAGGAGTAGAGTTAGTCCATAAGGTTAAAATCACCCGACAGTACTGATTAGAGTACGAGAGTAAGAAATTATCGGGGGCCTAAGACAGTTTGGTCGTGATGACTTCAGACAGCTTCCACAATATCGTCAGCCACGGAAGGCAGATCCAGATCCTCGAATGGTCTTTACTAATCTTGGGAATAAGAGCGAACACTCACTTTTCCACATCATCCAAGTATAGTGGATGTGCCAAAAATTTACCAAGTCGGAAGCGACTATGCTTCTCCTCCTTGCCTTCAAAATTCCCGTGCTATTTGCCGACCTGACTGCATTCTGTCGTAATAAGGTGCGAACACTTATTGGGGTCCTTACCGGACAAAGGTTGCACACACGCATCACGACTGAACGTACCACACAACGACTTTTGAAGGCACTATGGAGATGAGGAAGACATAGAATCTATCCAACATCAGCGCCGCAAATTTCCAGCCTTGGCAAAGAGAAGGAAGCAGTACTTGGATTACCTGGACTTGTGCAGTGTAGAGCTAAAAAGCCTTCTAAGATGTTCAACTAATACAGACAGTGCAGAAACCAACAGACTAACTGCCCTTAATCGGTATCATACGCGATAAGGATAAGCCTCGCATCATTGTAAGTTGCAACAATAAAATACCCTGTTTTTCTACAAATTATCACAACTACTTTTCTTTCCCCGTTCTAGGTGCTGGATGTAATCACTGCTCTCCGATGCAACAAGTATCCTCTGCTAATTTCCATTACTACTTCATTCAACTCATGAAATCATGAAACAGTAACTGGAGGATCTTGGGACGTCCCGAAAAAAAGAAGAAGCCACAAAATTCGAAGCTGGAGCTAACTGAGCTGGCGCTACAACCACGGACCTAAGACTCCTACTAGCCCCACATCAGAATGAAACTAGTGAGCTGACAATACGGAAGCTACAACGACGAAGAGGACATTCTTCATTATCTCCACTTAGCCACTGCCCTAGTCTCTGCCAGTTGAGATATACATATGTAGAAAGCTGGCAAAATATTACTTCCAGGACAATGCATTCGAGCTTTGCTACGTCGTCAGCTCAGTAACATTAAGACCGCCTCCCCATTAAATATCCACTTCCGAGTGTCGATGTCCTCATTACTAGAACTGAATCACCATCTTCCCGTACCCCTCCCATCACTACCACTCACCGTTCAGTATCAATCAAACCCATCTTCCTTCAGAGTCGTCTCAGCAATTCACTCGAACACAATAACAACAATCGCAAAACACCAAGTACCCAATTACAAACAATTTGACACACTCTCCCTCTGACACGGTGTGTGCCCGTGGCACACAAAGGACAACATAATCGACGTCATAAAAACCATCAAATTCACTTGCAAGGACAAACGCAACCGGGTGGTCCAGAACCCAGACACCAACGAAGATGCTCTGCACTCCCTATCTGTGCAACCGGGGGCGACATTTACAATTATCCCAAACGGCGACCGCATGCACCCCAAAACAATGACAAAAACGATTCCCGCCAAGGACAGTGCCGTGCATTATCGAGACGATAACCGGCCAAAGAAGAAGAAGATCAAGTGCGCCGATAAGGAAACCTGCCAGCAATCCACAATCCACAAGACAAGGGGCAATAACCATAACCCAGAGCCAAGAGCCATCTAATGTACGTATAAACAAACAATAAAGAGATCCTTATTCAAATCAGCCGGATGTGCTGGGTACGTCTCCTTGCTCGCAATGGGATTACAGAAAATAGGTGTAATAACACCACCGAAGGACATTTCATCTCCGGCACACAAAGGACAGACACACCACGCAGCGGCACGCATGTTGGGAGGATATCTCCGGCACTTCATCGACTCATAAACGTTAAGTCAGTGTAGTGTGAAAACTATAGAAGTCAGGCATCGCCTGCCAAAGGGTGCATCCTTTTCTTAGCCGTCTCCTTCGGCGCTGGGGTGTCGAATTTGAATTTGAATTTTCGTTCGTTCTCCTTTCCGGGCGGTTAGTCATCGGCTTCGGTAAATCTCCGAAGTGTTCAGTGATTTTTATTTGCGCTCTCTTGGCAGCGGTAGCGGCAAAACGGTCGCCGGTCGGGGGGTAGTTGGGGTTGGGCAAATGGCCCATTTGGGGGTTGTTAGAATGGGCACATAAAAAGAATTATTTTCACGTTTTGTGTGTGCCACAATGGCGGTGAAGTGCCATTTGAAAGTTAGTTAAATCCTTTTTTTGCCGGTCTCAGGACTCGGGAGTGCTGATAGCAACGCCGGCGCGGGGCATGTCCTCGTACTGGAGTTCAGTCTGCTGGCTACACGCGCTTGGGGACCTGCTACCGGAATAAAAGTGTGCTTGGGTTATCAGATTGGGAAATGTTATGGCGTACGGATTTGTTCGTTCTTTTTCTGTTCACCAGAAATAGTCGAGTGTTGTTCTTTTTTTTTTGCCTCTGCTCTCTGGTTGGGTTTATTAACCCTTTAGGGCACTGAAGGGCCGGGTTAAGAGAATAATTTAAGCCCATGCGGGGCTGGCAGAAATATTTAAAATTATTGTTTCTAGTTGAAAAGGGATGTGAATGTGTTCGGTGCTTTGTAGGTCGCAAGTTTATTGTTTAATTAGATGATTTTTGGGGGAGTGAGAGCATGGGTGGTGACTGAAAATACAACCTTCTATCCGCTCAATGTCTTGAAGTAACTATCACAGAGAGGTTCTAGTTCATTTTTTTTAATGCTAGCTCGTGACACAGATGTGACACAGCGGGAGTCTTGAAGAACCTGAGCAAGTAACGAGAGTGTCAATGTTTGCTGGTATCAAGTGTTGTTGGAAAAATCTCCCGACCAGTACAACCATCTTGAGAACGCCTACAGTAGCGTGGACAAGGACTTCCGATGACAACCTCGATCCCCTAATTATGTTGATGGAAGAAGTGATTGGACTAATGATCTCCCTCTTCAAGGCTTGTACCGAAATATTTGTTTTTAGCCTGGGGGTCGTCTAGAGTTTTGATACTATTTCCCAGAAACAGATAACTTTGCAGAACTAAATGGTAGCGTCGCTTAACTCTCACCATACTCGAACGAGCCAGCAAACCTCAAAACAGAACGCAAACTAAGATGGTTGGATGCACTGATTTGAGAACTTACATTTTGGAAAACTGTGGCAGATGCCTAGACTCCTGAAGTTTGGTACATCTAAGCAATGTGCCAAGCCTATCGAGAATAGCCGAAGGGGTCTCCATACAGAAAGCGCCAATCCATCACTGTCTCTTCATAAAACCTAAAGACGGCAGAAAGTGCGAGATGTCAGGCAACACTCTAATCAGTCGAAAGGTTTTCTTTTGTCTTCTGGTTAATTCTGGTCGTTTCTCGATCAATGCATAGTTCAAATTGATCATTTGTTGTCGGTAGCGATCAGTATTAACGGTTTTAGGAGCCTGGGGTACACCACACCTTTCTGGTCCCACCAAACACACAGCATTGAATCGATCTGGTGTTGCAGACGTTGTTGATGGTTGTCCCGGATTAACCCATGATTTTTTCCGTTTAGGATTCTTAAAATAAATCCATTTTTCATCGCCAGTAACAATCCAATGGAAACAAAAAATTAATGCTTTCCGCAAATCATCACTTTCTGGTAGAAAATTCGACATTTTTAACACGATGACTTGATGTATACTAAATATTTTTTACAGATGTCAAAAATATATAAAATATAATAAAAAATAAGGGCTAGTTCACAACAAATGTTCCCTATCGACACATTTGTATATTGACGCTCACTTCATTACGGTATACCTGGTATGTTGTGGTACATGATGAGAGAATCTGTCTTCACCTTTGAATGTCAGTTAGAAACTAAGAGACGTAGACTGCCATTAACAGTGTTACCACAGGTAAAATTATTTATGATTCCCAGAACCCTAAAAAGACGTGTGATTTTGAAAATAAATGAGTCCCAACAAAAGGACTGTATTGTATTTACATCCTCGGTTACTGCATTTGCCTTGATTTCTATTTGTTGCGTTAGTCGAGTTTTTACTGTATACGTTGTTTAACTTTTAGCCTTAAGCTAGATCTGCTTTTATGATTTTAACAGCCTTGGTTCTGATACTATTTCCACATGTTGGCTTATGTTCTAGACCAAGAGCCCCCAGCATATTTTTGGGACATATGAATCCACTTTTATATGATAGAATTCGTCAGTGCGATCTCAAAAATGTCTATCCAAGAGAGTATACATGTCGACCACAGGTCTGAATGTCTTGAAACCAGCTTCACTCATATCTTGAAAACTAAAATGAATACATCATCCTATATTTGATTACTGAGTGAATAATTTACCCACTGCCAACCAAGCATTTAGTTCAGTGTACTCACGAAGAATGAGTACACAACACTGAGTACACCGAGTGCAACGAATCCATTCAATTCATTCAATACAATGAATGCATTCAAAATGTTCACTGTTTTCAAATAAATTGATGTTTTCTTCCGAATCCTTACGAATATAATTTTTTTTAACAATGGAATGTAAAAACATTATTTATTTCACTAAAATTGGGTCGGAACCTCTGTCTGAGGAAAATATTCGCTCTTATGAAGCACTACTTGCTGGAGTATATAGAATTTTGCAGTTAAACTTATAAAATAAGGGAAACCCTATTTGTAAGACATTAAAGCCACCATAAAAAATACATTTGTATTTTCATACGTGCATAATTATTTATTCGCTTTATCTGAAGAATCCATAACTTCCACTGGTGGAATGAAATCTTGAAACAAGTCTTTATCGTTTTATAAGAGTCTACCCAGCTGTTCATTTAAAAATCGTTCATGCTAATCTTCATGTTAATCTTCGATGTACATATTTCATTTACTCTTCATTGAATCAATTTACTAGCGGGAGGAAGCAGAAAATTGGCGATGAATATCCAAAATTAGCTTAATTCGTTCTTAGCTGCCAAGCCGACTCAGTTCTTTGGGATGGGAGCCACAAATTGCAACAAAGATAGTTCCTAGCTTCAGATGGACTGCTCCGTTTCCCATTTTTGTTTTCTTGAGTTAGAAGGTACAGGAGGTTTCCAAGGACACCTAGTCCTCGGTATAAAAAAGCACAAATAAAAAAAAATATATTGCCGTCATACAAATGAATGAATTCAGTGGAAAAACCATTCAAATCATTTCCCAACTGAGTCGAATTATCGACTCGAACCAAAGCTTATACGTGAACAATCTGTCGTGCAAATATTTTGGAAATGTGACACAAAATTCAGTCTCAAAGCTTAGCACAAATTCTCGCTCAGAAAACCATTTGACTCAATCCAACCAGCCCTAAAAGTAAAAACAATTGTACATTTTTTTGTGTTTATTCAATTGGATGAATCAATGATTTTCGACTATCGAATAAAGGAATGAATAATTTGCAACTATCGAATAACTAGATAGTTTTTATTCGATAGTTCCCATCACTAGCATGGGTGGTTTGTGGTGTAACCGAAAAATTGATACACCGAACAATTTGTTTGAACGTCCTGATCACGAATATATAAGTGCAAGGCGTTTTTGTCCCCTTCACTTTGCCAGGTGCAAAGTGTTTACAACATGCCAAAAAATGTTATGCATATAATACATTTCATACCATAACCAATGACTTGACATAGGAAGTTTTGAAACCTATTTTCAATATCATTTCATTTCATAAGGAATACACCAAAACGATAAGATGTTAAATTAAGGTACTACTTTTCATTCATCAAAATTTCGACCATCATTTTTGTTTTCGAATGATACAGTTTTGTTCTCTGAGAAATTCTCTACAAAGTTTCGACCTAATGTAAACCAGAGTTGAACTGTTCTGATCCAACGTCGATTCGATGCGACTTCTTGAAAACGGATACCGGTAAGTCACTGAAACTGACATCTTTCGCAAGCAAATATTTAAAAAAAATATGGCAACGGATTATTATGGATTATTCAAAGGAGAAGCAGGAAGGAATACAGGGCGGCCAACCTCCTCCAATGAATCTGACTAGATATACTGTGCTATAAAATCCAGGCGATAAACGGATTGGCAATGGCGCAGTTCATTGTTCTTGCTTTCCGGCACGCCAGGACCCAGTACGCGCATTGTCTTTCTGTCACACGGAGACTCAGATTTTGGGATCTCTTTGGCGAGCTATTGCAGTAAATGCATTTTTGTCTTTCGGAATTTTGTCTTCGTAAAGTACGCTATTGTGTCTTCAGAGCCTTTTTAAAGACACCAAGAACAAGCTCTTCTGTATTGCTTAAACTCGACAAGGCATAGTAGCACCTGTTGCCAAGTCGACTCTCCACCACCTTATGTTTGCTGGAATTCATGTTGACTCTGACCTGGACAAACTTCATGTGATTTTGTCAGAATCCAAGGGCAAACTTGGTGGCTACCTACATTCCATCGACGGGACTCGCTTTTTCACTTGTAACTCATTTGGACAGGATGGGCATGAAACACCAGATCTATTGCGACCATACGACGCAGACACATCCGTTCCTTGGCTGTCGATTTGAAACAGGTTGAGTCATCTCCTCCATGTCATACATCCACACGAAATCATAATCAGACACGACTGCAATATTCATCCGTGCTCTTTCCCGAATCGATAGAAGATGTGCAGAAAAATTTCCTACGCCACCCATGCTTCGCAAGACAACTTGTGTGTCATTCATCTTCGGCTACATCCAAGGTAGAATTTGATCGATCGATGAATCAGAAATAGAAAAAAATTCACCTTCCACCCACGGGAGTGGTACCATCAACCACTTTCGATAACAACATTAAGATTACGACACGGCACGGCACGGCACTAGTACCAGTGCTCCCGCATAATTGAATCATTACGTTACACCATATCATCCGTGGCATTCTTGAGAAGATACAATACACTTCAGTTCTCGCCACAGTCTCACATAATAAATCACCGCACAGCGTCGGCCACCACTGCTGGATAGAAACCATCGACTTCCTGTTCCACTTTGGAGTTAAGCAGATTTCCACTACAAAAGTTACTCGTGGTCGTTCGAATCGACCGGCTCACCACACCATCGCTGCTATCGCCACCAGCTCCGACTCTGGCTCTGGCTTGGGCATTACAATTCCCGAGTAATTGAATCCGAAGCCATTATAGAAATTAAGTTCCATCATCCTCGCTGAAGAAGGATCTTTGTTTTTTCTCTCTCTCTCGTCACTTCGCCCTTCGCTTCGGATCTGCGGATCGGGTGGGTGAGACTCGATTCTTTGCCACCAGCGCTCTACGGTTTGGAACATTGAACTGAAGTGCCGGCCGTCGCATTCAAGTGCGCTGCGCGGCCTGGGGGCCGAAAATATGCTAAAACCGGGCGGGGAACGAGACAGATGGAGAAGCACTCCTCTCAATTATGGTAATGAAACAATTGTCGTCTGAACGTGGTACACATTAAGTGATTCTTGAATTTTTTAGACAATCCATTCGGGAGAAGAAGAACAAAAAATCGCATCTACCGTCTAGTCGAGTGTGCCGCTCGACTTCGAGATGACATGCGGAGTACGATGACTCGGTGGAGTGTATCATGCTGTGAGCGGTGAGCGATTTTTTGGGGTTTCTTCATTTTGATTGAATGAAGGTCAGCTCTGGAACATGGGGCTGGCTGGAGTTGTGGAAATGTTACTCAATTGAGCTGAAACAGGAAAGATGCTGCGGATGGTGCTTAAAGGGAAGTGTGTTTGAATGAGATTCCCATGTTAACGAAGGAGCTTTTCAGGGAGGCAACGACTTCCGATTAAAAAGAAACACGGCATGTCTCAGTACGTTTAGATGAGAATTCAAGTGCAAGTGGAAAAAACACTGCACAGTTTATGAAATGGCTACAAAGGAAAGACAAATTTTCAATGCGACGAGATGGCAGTATTTACCGAGATACTCTAACAAACTTATCCGAATTTAAACGTGTAAGCTGATGTTGAGCTGGTGATCTCAGACGTTATTTCATAACACTGCACTTGAGTGGTACATGCTTCGCCATTTTTCCAAATTGAAACAATGCAAAACATTTCAGACTGAAGGCTTCTTGGAGAATTTAATGAAAGCCTTGATTCAGCGGGAAGATTAGTGGTTCTAGGAAATCCTCAAAAACCAGCCAACTGTGTCAATTTTAATGCGATCTCGTTCCCGATCTCTCTCTTATCGCTCCAACAGTTCCATATATTTCGAAAAATCTTCAAGAAGCATAACATTTAGAAACCATTCTGAACAAAAGATTACGTGCAAAATTTCTGAAATTATGTCTGTCTTTCAGTAGGTACAGGATAAAGGTTAAGTGGCCATCAGTGGTGTACTGATGAGCTGGTGCGTCGACACCTATGCTGAAGGTGCCAGGTTCAATATCCGTTTCTTCATCCACTTTGAGTAGCGTCCATGTCTCTGCGCCATAGAGCAGAACAGGAATAATCAGAAAGATATATAAAGTCAGACCGCTGTTCCGAGAAAGGGCTATGTTACTCAATTGCCTCTTGAGCGCAAAGAAGCAGCATGGCAGGAATAATTCTGCGCTTGATCCGTGTTCTGGAGTTATTGTAACTACTTAATCCACTGCCGATGTACTTCCTTCGATGAGAGCATGTACTATCTACCGATAAATTCATTTTAGCCGCTTAGGCTTCAGTGCCAGTAAACGCCTCATTGACGGCTGGCTGTGTTCGTCCAATGACATCAATCTCTTCCGCGTAAGCAAGCGGTTGAATGGACTTTTGGATGATCGTGCCTCTGGTGCTTACGTTTGTGTTTCGTACGATCTTCTCAACTAAAATATTGAAGACGTTTAATGACGGCGTCCATTCGTTCTTCACATAGAAGCTAGACCCATACTGTAGTTCTAAAAGAAGCATTTCAGTTAACACCACTTGGATCCTGTAGCAATAGAATGAAGGGTGTCCTAGGATCCGCCTTTATTCTAGACCTGGGCTGCACGCAACCCCAATAAGCCTTCTTCAGTCTCTTACGGGCAAAGAAGTGCAGTAAAGGCAGTACCTTCTGCAAGTCATATTGGCTTTCGCGAATGACGTCGACATCGTCATGCATTATGAACTTACCTTAGTGGAAGGCAACCAGCTGGTCTTTAGGTCAACCAGAAAAAAACAAAAATGTAGGATTACTTCAAAACATCACAATCGGTAGCTACAATTTTTAAGCTGCAAAGGAATCTGTCTAAGGGCCAGTTCATGCGACCGGCGAACTGCGAACGCGAACTTATGGAAACAACCCTTCTCAACCCGCGAATGAGAAAACTCCATATGAAGAATTCGCGATGTTCGCATTTCGTGACGACCTCATATGAACGAGCAAACGTGAATCCACAAAATGTGTTCCAAAAAACAATTATTTTATCAGTGCTGCTATATGGAGTCCAAAGCTAGATGGTGTTTATGTATGGACTCTTGAGCATTGAAATCTACGGTGCATAGGATTTGCGGATACTTCTGCCAAGTGAAAGTGGGCTTATAACTGTGTACATCTCCTAGTATATTGGAACTTTTGTCCTGTCACTTCTTGATTTTATTTTTGGGATGCTGAAGAAATGATTACTGCTGTGGCAATTGACAGCTTAGAGCGTCACGTGCAAATGGTGCAACTTGGGTATGCAAAGGCGTCTTCTGTTGTATTAGAGATTCGCCAGTTCTGTGTAACCAACCCCCGTACACTTAGGAAAGGCAAGAATTGCCGAAAACATCACACCTGATCGTACTTCTAGGAAATCTAAGATGTTGTTAAGATCACCATCAACAGAGAACACTATCAACCGTTGATGACCTAAAATAGATGCGAACGATGTTTAGCCCTAATTGGACGTCGCTACGGGGAACACTGCACATGACACACTGGATATTCGCCATGAGCGATTTGATCTGGCCACTGAGATGGTGCTATCCGTCTCCATTACTATGTGCAACTTCTACTCATCTTATTTATGGTACTTATCAGGCCGCCGCCCATGAAGGGTCCACCCTGAGCATTAGCTGCCTTTATCGGTAACGGTCCTGGGCACGTTGCTTGCACTCATCAAGGCCAAGCTGATTTACATCCGCGATGACTTGGTCTCTATACCAGGGGCTCGGTCTTCCTCTCCTTCTCGAACAAGGACGCTCGGGTTCGAAGTCCCTTTTAACTGGAACGTTGTTGTCCATGCGCTCGATCTAGCCGAGCCTGTATAGTCGACGGATTTTTGTCTTCCGGACTACATCCACATCCTTGTACACTTCGTAGAGTTCTCGGTTGTGTCTTCTCTTCCATTCACCTTCCTCGCAGATGGGACCAACAAATGCATTTCAAACTCGTCGTCCGTCAAACTGACTTTGTCAAAAGAACATACATCAAATGAACCTCAATCGACGGATAGAGAATCCAAATTCAGATGTAATATAGTGACACTCTTTTATCCACAACACGGACCAACCATGTGAGGCCTGTCCAGTCCACACAAAGAGACTATGACAATCAATTAATAATAAGATCGCAGCTCAGAAACAAGGTGTGGGCACAGATGTTGAAGTGACTAGATTCCTTTCCCGTCTCACAGATGCACGACACTCCGACACACATCATCACTGAGCACATTGCTGTTTATTCGAAAGTCTAGACACATCCGTTTGTGCATTTAAAATAAAGACCTCACTCAATTCACCCTCATTCCAGAGATTAATAGCTGGCCCAGACCGTGGTTCATGAAGTTAATTTCTGTCTACAGCTTGTCTAACGGACGACCGTCTTCGATCCAGCTTCTGTCCTAAATACACTCGTCCACTAAGTGCTGATTAATTGACTTCACGTCATTATGTTCGAATTCTTTCCCCAATCTACACGCACAAGGCCACCTCCGACCTCTCGACGAGAGGATGCCCCTAGGCGCGTACGCGTAATGCCCAATAGAGAGCTCGACAATCTACATATTCAAAGCGAAAGTGACGCTTGGAACAATTGCGTATGCAAACATTTAAATCAACAGACACTGCCAGCCATGGAGCAGTCGATCGTCATTGTCGTCGTTGGCGGACTAGATTCACTTACAAATCTAATTAAGTCCAATAAAAGCCTCAGACAAGTGATAGCACATCTGAGCTAGAACACAGGACCACTGCTCGGCCCGGCCGTCCAAGTGAGGAGTGCGGAGCCGGTTGCGAGCTCAGAGCAACAAAGTGAGGCTAGGACGGGATTATACAATTCATTGCTCGAATTTAAATTGTCACGCAAACCACCACTAGGAGTTGTCAATACGGCATACGGCACTCGCTTAATTGAATTTGTTCAACAATTGCCACATGGGACGAGGGACGAGTGATGCCACGTAGGGGGAGGGTGTATTTTATTTATTTATGTATTTTTCTTTTTTTCTGTTTTGTTTTTTTTTTTGTGTATTCGAGCACTTGTGCTGCAGAAATCAAGCTCGATGAATTGATAGATCCGGTGATGGGCAATGTTTTGATGGACGTCTGCTATAGAGTGGCACTGCGGCAGTGATACTTCATCGCCATCCCGCTGGTGTGTGGCTTGGAAGAGGGGGTGGCGGTGGGGTTGAGTTAGCGGCCAGCGAGTGAGTTAGTTACTCGTACTGGTGATTTGTCAATTGTAGATTTATTCGGCACGATTCAGGCTGCGATGTGAGAGAACGAAGGGTGATGATGGATGTGGTTCAATTGATGTGGTCGCGAATTGAAATATTTATTTTATTCTATTTGAAAAGCTTCGTAGTTTTTTTCTGCGTGTGTGTGATTTTTTTTATTTTTAGCTTATTACACACTTTGGAGCCAATGATTGATAATGTAGCGGGTAGAGTAAAACCGCTGTGGGACACCGTTGACGAGTTGTGCTGGTCAAGGTCGTTTCTCAAGCCCGGCGGATGGGGTGAACTTGGTTGCATTGCACCCTTATTTCGATCAATTTCTGTCAATCGACGGAAGTTTTGAAGATATTGAGAGCCAGGGACATATAATGTTGAAGGAAGCAGAGTATGCCCTTGGAAATCGCTGCAGTTGCTAATGCCCTGTGTGCCCTGTTACACTATCGTCCAGAAGCAGATGCTGCACATGTTCATCATTCAAATCTGTAATGTAGTGTAGTGTAGTCATTGTGGACAAGCTCGTAGTATAGGAAATTAAGACTTCCAAGAAAGAAAGTTCTCGTATCAGAGAGAAGCCATTGCACCATATGCAGACTTCGAACTAATTACCAGATTTCAAACAAAGGATATTTGGAGCATAATCAGATAAAAAACTCAATAACTAGCAAATTTTGCAAAGACAAGTCTCAAGACAACCGAAAGCCCAGGAATTTAAATCTTTGTAAGATCGTTGAGGGTATACCTACCGCTTCGAATACTTGACGTAACAAGAGCAACTCACTTACGGCAACAGCATTCGGACACGTAGTCTGTGTTGTGGCCACAGTTGCTATGAAAACACCATTGATTTAATACGGAATCTTGTAATTCGTTTCAACATGGACTAGCAGTTAAACTCAATCAAACCCCATAAGCATAGAGGTGATCCGACTAATAAGCTAGATTAGTGTTGTGCATGCTTGTGGAGTTGTGGGGGCATGCTTCGACCGCACTGCCCTTGAACCTCGACGTCTAAGTTCGATCTTTGGTCTGGTGGATAGTATACTTTGCCCAGAATACATAATACAATGTTCAAGGAGTAAAATTGTCTAAAAAAAGCTTCTCAAACTTGTGAGCGCCATCTGAGTAGCGGTCATTTGCTAATGCTTCGTCTCTCGCAAATATGGCAGGAAAAATGATCATCCACTAGCGTATAGAAGCTTAGAACATGACCAGCTTCCAATTGAATGGAAAAATAGCAAATCATTTTTGATGACCCAACAAAGGTTGATCTTGGCTTGGCTCATACCCCTTACAAGTAGCGCGGTTGAGCACAGTTTTGGTACCACACACGTAAATCTCTAGCTAAATCCAGTCTGTTGGGCTTAGGAATTTAATTATGTGCGAGATCCTTTGGTTACCGATCTCGGATAATCCTCCTAGAAGAAGTTTCCCGAACGCGATATGGGTTTGTCTGTGCCGGACATTCACGAAGTAAGTGAAGCAGACTTTACTGTGAGTGGGTGTGGAGACAGCTGCAACAGTGCGCGTTCAACGATATTCTAGCGAGGTGGATGCCTATGAGCCAGGTCCCGTGCTTACAGCAACGATTAAAGCTATTTCGGATCTGTTTCTAGAGAGAATTCGTACTTGGATGACCTAGTCCAAATTCTACTAGCAGGAACTACCAGGGACTTGCAGACTTGCTGGTGTAGATAGATAGATATTTATTTTTATTCTTCCATCAACAGTTTTGTGGTAGCCCGTGGCGTTGTTTATATGTGCCTCGACCCCAACCTCGACGTCGTAGATTCGATTCATGCTTTGTGCGACAAACAAAATTTCAGGGCTCTACTTCTTTAGAATATCGTTTCCCTCCTTGCGGCTATTGCCTGAAACCCAGAAGCAACTAATGTTGCACATGCTACTGGACTGCTTAGGTTCTTCCTTGCACTGTCGCATCGTCCAATTTGGAGGCAGTGGTTGCTGGGTTGATGGACCTTATGGCTGCTAGGTTGTCGGCGCAGATCGCTGCAGTTCTTCCATAAGGGCAGCTGCTGCTGAGAAGTTTATACGCCTCTCTGATCGCTAGTACTTCAGCTTGGAAGATATTTGAGCGATCTGGGAGGCGGTAAAATTTGGAGATATTGGAAACCGCCGAGAAGACCGCTGAACCTACACCGTGGTCTAGCTTTGATTCATTTGTTTAGATAATAGAAGTTGGTATTCTGAGGCGTGTGATTAAGTTTTTCAGTGCTCTCTGGATGGAAATCGGCATTGTGTCGAGTTGTAGAAACCTATGGTAGGGGTGATGTAGTCTGTAAGAGTTGGGATCAGGTGATCAGGCAGGAGTTGCAGAGGTCTGCTATGGCTATGGTCTCGTTGACCAACCTCCTGCATCTCAGAGTCTAATGGCTATGGACGTGACTACATACGTACTTGATGTTTTTGTTTTCTCTTAACAAAGATAATATTTAATTACTTAGCCTTTTCTTAGGCAGACAGTTGTCCATTCATGGGAGCTTTCACTATATTTGGCCTTCCTTGTAGATAATTGAGAAAAACTTAACGAAACTTACCGAACGAAAGCGAAGCGGTTATTATCACAATGAATCAGTTCTGTGCCTTCTAACGTTTACTTAGGTTGACGTACGTAAATTAGGTGTGGTTCCTTACTCCTTAAAGAAATATCTCTGGAATTCAAGTTAATTGAACTAGATGACTGATGGAATAGACGCAAAGATTGTACCCATTTTTATGCGACAAATCAAGTAAGCTACGTCAGAATTTAGTCTACCTAGATGTACTTGAAAACATGACGGGTCCTGAACATACCCCCCGGAGTGTCGAACTTCACAATACACCGAACTGATCTGGTTGCCAAGCTACAAGAGTTTGATCAGCTAAACGAATTTGGAATTGCGGCAACCCAGTCAGGCTGCGAGTAGATGTACATGTACGGCATGAGTGATTTAAATGAAAGTAATCTAGTATGCGTCAAAATGTCATGTTACACTTTTTTGGATAATAAGTGGTCTGCTGAGTGATCATCGCATTGGATATGAGAATATGTTTGACGAACGATGGTCAATAATGGCATGCGAAATGTCCTCATACGCCAGACAGAGTAAAGCCAGGCACTACCCACAGGTCATGGAAACTGAAACCGGTGACAGTGGCGTTCAGAGCTGATGAATGCCAATGCTTGCAGAATATTTTCAGAAGTCAAACTGAAACTAACCAACACTGCCACGCTAACGTGCTTCTGACAGCTTAAAGTGCTGTTGATTCTCTTCGGATTCGCCAAGGACCTGCAGACCCACCCAATTCTTCAAACCACTGGAAGCCACTCACACTGCAAACCTCAACTTCCCCCACGAGCTCGCATACCAAAAATAAATCCCTGCCACCCAGCGGAACATGGACATCGATGTCACCAGGAATCCCTTCCAATTACCACGGACCATACTTAATAATTAAACTTCAAATCACATTCTTTTATTCTCGACTGGCACTTACGCCAGATATTCTCCGTCGCCGACGAGCCAGTGGAGGGCTGGCAAACAACGAGACCCTCCTCTCTGATAATTGCCTTAGATTTCTAATTTCATGGAGCTCACCTTGAGCCCGTAAACGGAGAGAAAAAAACCCCACCCACTCGTCGACCATTATTTTCTCGAAAATCGTTTTTGTCTGGTACTTACCCCACTAAACAACCGAACAAAACACACCGTCAAGGACCCTTCACCTAATTGCCGAAGCAATTAAATGACGCCCTCAGGACGAATAACATGAGATATGTGTGGGGGCACATCCACACACTACCTTCCACATACAGTTAGGACATAAAAATAATTATAATTGTCGACGCACACACACTCGTGCGTAGCCGTTGTTCTCGACGAGATCAAATAGTCTCAGGCTCGACCCAGCCATCGCAGCCAGCCCAACCCTAGCCACCCTCGAAGCGAAACGAACAGAGGCCATCAAACGCAGGCTCATCTGCGAGTGGCAGTTTTCGCGAAGGATGGATTATCCTTACGCAATTTTCCTCCACGGAATAGGACACACAGACAACCGGTACAGCGAGCATGGGGGAAGGAAAAAAGTCTGCTCGCGAACGCAGTTTCCACCCCCAGCGAACAGTTATGCCGCCAGACAATTGCATGCAACACGTCGCCACGCGTCGCCGAGCTGTTATGCCATGCTTCGGCTCCTCCCTTCCGGGCGGCTTGCTAGACCGCCGCGCCGTTGTCCTCACTCCCAAAAAAAAACTAAACAAAAAGTTACAGGGAATGCAGATTCCAGAAATGCCTCTGACACTGCCGCCTGACAATGGTTCTCCTCCTCACGGCCATGGAGGAGCAGGTATGTTGCACAAGCGTAAGTACAACAGGAGCGTGTTAGATGGCGGCACGATCTTGCTCGCAGCACATTAAACGTGCAAAGTACCCCCCATTCGATGGTGAGTGTGTGTGTTTGTGTGCGCGCCTCGCCATGGACACCTTCAAAATCGGTAGAGTACCATTTGACTTGTAAACTCATTAGGTGGAGCCGTCACCTCCTTGCTCACCGCGGTGTGTCCGGTTCGAGTACACATGTGACCATGTGTCACGTTTCTGGAGCTACCTCCGAATGACTACAATTAGCGAAAGTGTTCACAATGAGCACATTTTGGTCGTGAAGCGAATGCATCTCCGGGCGGCATTGAAGGGATGCCCGTTCTCGGTCTCGCCTGGTGTCCGTCAGTTGGAGCCGTCCAACGGGGATATTGCGATGGTTTCAAGGCGCGTACCTACATACCTCATTGGTGTCGGTGTCACTTGGACGTGGGGAATTGCATGCAATTAGAGAGTGCAGACCCGCAGCCGGCATTGGTTTCGAATTTGGAATGGTGGGTGATGTTGCATTAGGAACTTGTCACGCCATTCAGTGTTAGGTTAATGTCTGCCTTCTGCTCTGACTGCTCTCCTTTAGGTAATCGCAGAGCTTTAAGATGTTACCTAAGCTTCCGCGAAGATTTGAACGCAGAACCATCCATCGGAGCCCTGAGTATAATAATGTTATAGTCAGTCCCTGAGAGACGCTGAATATATCTGAACTTACGTAAAGCTTAGGAAGTCTGGGAGTGACGTGAGCACATCACAGGAACGCACGTTTCATTGAGTCGATGTCACCTGCCGTGAGATCTGCAAAAGAAGCTGGAGCTGAGGATGAGGATGAGGATGAGGATGAGGATGAGGATGAGGATGAGGATGAGGATGAGGATGAGGATGAGGATGAGGATGAGGATGAGGATGAGGATGAGGATGAGGATGAGGATGAGGATGAGGATGAGGATGAGGATGAGGATGAGGATGAGGATGAGGATGAGGATGAGGATGAGGATGAGGATGAGGATGAGGATGAGGATGAGGATGAGGATGAGGATGAGGATGAGGATGAGGATGAGGATGAGGATGAGGATGAGGATGAGGATGAGGATGAGGATGAGGATGAGGATGAGGATGAGGATGAGGATGAGGATGAGGATGAGGATGAGGATGAGGATGAGGATGAGGATGAGGATGAGGATGAGGATGAGGATGAGGATGAGGATGAGGATGAGGATGAGGATGAGGATGAGGATGAGGATGAGGATGAGGATGAGGATGAGGATGAGGATGAGGATGAGGATGAGGATGAGGATGAGGATGAGGATGAGGATGAGGATGAGGATGAGGATGAGGATGAGGATGAGGATGAGGATGAGGATGAGGATGAGGATGAGGATGAGGATGAGGATGAGGATGAGGATGAGGATGAGGATGAGGATGAGGATGAGGATGAGGATGAGGATGAGGATGAGGATGAGGATGAGGATGAGGATGAGGATGAGGATGAGGATGAGGATGAGGATGAGGATGAGGATGAGGATGAGGATGAGGATTATGCTCTCTAAAAAAAAATTAAACATTTTCGACGTTCCTCTCAAGTGCCTCACACCTTCTCATCAGGCACAAATCAACTTTACTGCACCTTACACGGAGTCTCTTAATAAAATGAATCATTATCACACCATGTTGCATTATTCTCGCAGAGCTAGTGTTCATAAAATTCGCAGTGCCTGTAATGGCAAAGTTGACCCCGACCAGGTCCATTCCACGCACACTTTCACGGTGGAGTGTGCAATGCCCGCCAAGCAGCAACTCCAACAGCAGTTTTAATGTCCAGCTCTGTGAATCTGGAACTCATCATTATCGTCTTCGTCTTCGCTTTAACAGCCCCGTTAACCCTTCACTGGCGCACAGCATGTGTGTGCGTGTATCTGTGCACTTCGTCGGTCGGTCTGTTCTCCCTCCCACTGGATATGGGATAACCGCCAAGTTCCCAACTCTGCGAGAAGTTTAATGGTCAGCTTTATGACCATTTGAATGGGTCATTCAATGGGTCCAGCCTTCATTTCGGAGAGTTCATTATTTAGCTCCACCGCCGGTCGGTCCTCATCGGCATTCGGAGTTGGCGTCGTGGTCGTCGTCGTCAAGCTCATAGACAGGGACGTCGTCTTCATCATTGTAGTCATTTTAGGCGTTGTAGTCGTGTCGCATCCAATATCTGTTTTGTTTTTGTACGCTCCCGGTGTGTGAATGAGGAGTTCATATTGAATTAATGGATCCAACAGACCGTCCTCCTTCAGGATATAAACAGACTTTGTAACACGCATCGAATGCAATTAACTTTGACGGAGGCTAAAACGGCATAAAATCGATGAACGTTTGATTTTTTTACGAGTCCCTGCGACTGCAGCGGCCATTTGTTAAGTGAGCCGAAGCATCCCGGGCCACAGCCAGCCAATGCCAGGAGGTGACCGTTCCAGGACTTCACGTCATAAGTGGAAATCCTTGAAATATCCGAAACGTACTACTCAATTTTATTACTTCCAAGTAACAGGAGGGGGGCCACCGGCAAAAGAAGACACGAACACGTCGCACAAAGTGATTAAAAAGTTTCCCTTTATTGGCGGCGCGAAATTGAAAACAAAAAAAAAGTCGAAAAGAAAAAATCCAGGGAGGATAAAAAAACGCACGAATACCAGGAGCGATGGAATCCTTTGGTGCCGCTGTGATTTACGCTGCTGAAGATCTCATAAAAATGCTATGCATAGATGAGGGTAGATAGGAAAAGTTTTAAGTTTTCAATTTGGCCAAAGACGCAATTCGTTTCGGGGCACGGTTAGTGTTGGCTCTTAGCATGTTTTCTATTGAAACACAAACTTCCACGATACGAGAAACGTGACGAAGGTTGGTCTTGCATAGGAAATTAAACGCGAGCGCTATCGCGTATTTTGAGCACAGGCTTGATGTTTTCTTTTATCGTTTGGTATTTGTTTTTGTTTCTTCGGGGGGATCTGAGAAGTTTTTTAATTGATTTGAAGTGGTCGGGAGTGGGTGTTATTTTTAGTTTAGATATTTATTCTAGATTAAATCCTTCATTCCCCCTGTGCGTTAGATGTCAGTTGATCTGTAAGTGTACCAGTTTAATTTCAAGACCAAGGAGGATTACTTTTACTTCTTTTAAGGGGCTTACACCTCACCTCACCTCGGGTAGCCATCACTTGTGTAACAATGTCTTCGTTGATTCATCTTGGCTTTGAAGTGTTGTAAAATGACTAAAATTTCTACCAAGTGGGGGCAATCATTCCGCATGTTCTACTAGCTATTCATTTCAAAAGTCAGCGCCATACTTCGGTAAGGGTTCGCAATTTGGCGGACTGTGGTCGACAACGACATCAATTGAGTCACCAGTTGGAAGAAGGACATAAATCCCAAAAATTCCAAAAATTACATTAAAAAAACATCGTTTACGTTGAGAGCCATACAAAAGCGCGTTATGTGTCAAAGACTTATAGATCAAATACAAACTGTAGCCTTGTAAGCCGAATAAACTTGGACCTAGAGCAAAAGAACTACTTCAGAGCGCGCGCACTGGGCAGACAGATCATGCACGAGACACTTTTAAATGGAGCTCATAAAACATCGACCAGTGGTTCGAGGACGGTCTAATAGCAACAACTCCACAAATCGTGACAAAGCCTTCTGATATAATTTTGAGGCAAGTTTCCTGTATTCTCGGTGGGCCGTGGCGTTGTGGGTACATGCGCCGACCCCAAACCTAGATGTCGTAGGTTCGATTCCTGCTCTGTGCTACAAAAATAATGTTCACGGTCCCACCTCTTTCGACTCACTGACAATGCTCAAAGAGTATTTCTTGTCTAGAAAAAGCTTCTCAGACTTTGCCGTTCGGAGTCGGCATAAAACTGTAGGTCACTTCCACTCGTGAGAGAACTGGCCCTCTATGGGCTTTGGCGCCAACCATATTATTATAAATTTCTCCATTCTCTACACTTTACCAAGTAAAGCTATTTTCCGACTATCATCACTCGATGCTGAAGTGGAAAAACATCTTACCCGAAGAAATTTTGTACCTGCCAATGTCCCATCCTCCCCACTGATTGAGTCGCACTATAGCAGCAAACATATTGAGTACCATATTTGTATGCTCACTCAATATTAAAATAATGCATTCAATTAAATTTTATTTGAACAAGAACTATACAATTGGTCTTACATGCTAAAAGCTTAAGCTAGCGAAATAGGGGTTGGCTCAACAAAAGGGGCCCAACGGATGTACAATGCTTACAAGGTTTACAATGCTGTTAATTATAATATTTAAAATGTATCAATTATGAATGTAGATTAACAACGGGGTGTTCAAGTCCGTGTATCCTTGTTGCTCTTCTAGGATGGGGTGGTGGTGAGGCGGCTCATTTAGCAGCGATGGTGACTGCTATCACTGCTTTTTTAGAAGTGATACAGCCCGTTGCTTAGTGTCCTTCAGAATGTCTGCGCTTTAAGCAGATTCAATGCGTTGTGGACTCGTTGTCCGGGGGTCGAACTTCTGAAGTCCCTGATAGCCATGTTTGGGTGGTTGCGGATGTCATGTAGTTGTCTCTCGAACAGTGTCACTAAGTACTCTTGTATGGGGACGATTCGGGCTTCCTCGTAGAGTTTCTTGTTGCTGAGAATAAGGCATGACACCGGATCCCTTTTTTCTTGTGAGTTGAGACCTTTGTGATAACGTTGGGGTCAACAATTGATATAGGCTTTGTTGAGTATGGGTATTTGAGTGTCCTTTGGTCCTGCTCTAAAAAGTCATGCTCTACAAAACCCTTAGTCTGCCAGTCCAGCCTTATGTAGCCGAAAGCTGGACATTAAGTAAGACTGCAGAGTTAATCCTTGGTGCCTTCGAAGGAAAAATTCTTCGTCGGATATATGATCCCATCTGCGAGGACGAATGGACGAGAACAAAGAACCGCGAACTCTACGAGCTATACAGCGATGTGGATGTAGTCCGGAAGGCAACATAATGGAATGGACAACAACGCTCCAGTAAAGAGGGTCTTCGAATCCGAGTCTATTGCTTCGAGAGGGAGAGGAAGACCGAACCTTCGGTATAGAGACCAAGTCATCGCAGATGGAAGACAGCTTGGCCTTGATGACTAGAAGCAGCGTGTCCAGGACCATCACCGATGGAAGGCAGCAATTGCTGAGGCTCAGACCGTTCATGGTTCGTCTGCCTGATAAGTAAGTAAGTAAGTAAGTATTTGGGTGTAGGTTTGGAAGAGGTAGATGCGTTGAGGTTTAATGATGCGCGTTTAAAGTTTGGGAATCTCGTAATTGAGACTACCCATGACACACTGGCTCTTAACAGCACTGATTAGATGGTGGGCCATACTCAACGTCGGTTCACAGGTCTTAAGAAAAGTACAAAGGCATGCCCGATGGCTTTTTTGCTCATGTCTAGAACAGTGATGCATGTCTGTCTGTGAGCCAATTATTCGTAGACGTCTTCTACAGCATAATGCAGCTTCTAGACTCTAAGATCTGTGGAACAACGAAATACAGGACTCGCAGCTAAGTCCGCGCAGCTAGATTAAGAACACACTCAATCAACGTGGAGTGCAAAACTGGAGGCAGCTAGCCAGAGATCGTTCTAGCTGCGTATCAAACTACTAGAGCCACGATGTTCGAAAAGACGAAATTGACGTGATTAGTGGAACACTAAACACAGACACGGTCTAGCGAGGTGAATCAAAGTTAATGTTGTCCTCGAGAAAGGGCGTACAATAAGCAAAACTTCGACAGAAGGCTAATTTGGGCATCGAGGCTTTTAGGGACTACCGTCTCGAAACCAAGAAAAAATAAGATCAACTACAGCAAAGATCGATCTTACCGATCCCTCGGTCTCAAGGGATAGTTGAGAAAAACCTCTCCCTGGAGGACTATTTCCAAGATATTAATCAACAAATTCCTACATCCGCAATATCAAAATTAAGAAGGAACCCTTGGTCTTACAGACTGCTTGTTCCTGTTCGCAAAGGATCACCATTTTATAAGAAGTTTCAATTACGATCTGTTCGGACAGCAACATCAGGCTTGGCAAGCGCGATTTCGGAGAAGAAGTCATAAGCTGCGACCATACAATCCGAGACGTCCACAAGTCAAGAAGAGGGACCCCCAGCGTGGAAAAATGAACATTACTTGTGCTACCTTCAGGGGCGTGTTGGTTGAACCCTTATTCCACCCCAGACCGAAGTGCTGCACAAGGCAGACGAATACAACCGAGAAGTTTATTTCAGAATTATGTTCACCAATCCATGCAGACTCAGAGTGCAAAAAAGTACGTACCTCCATCGAATTAGTGACCACCAACCACCATCGCTCACCAATCCTCAGTTGGATAAAAACCATATCGCAGCTCTCAAAGGCGACGGAAAAAGCGACACGGTCCGGCGTAGACCAAGCCAGGCATTCCACACCGGAGCCTCGTGGCCATAGCTCACTGAATAAAACCGTGTGCTCAGTGTCTACTAACAAATAGCGTTTCGTGCAGGAAAATTTCTTTTAATTAAGATTTCCTTCACTTTCACGGGTGTGTATGGCAAAGAGTCATTCATTAATTTTCACCCCGAGGCTCCTCATTATGGCACCGATATTAAGAATCACCAAAACCAAGCAGAGCGTGCTTTGTTGTCTGCACCATACGGCATGCGGCAGCAGCACACAGCACAGAGGCCCACAGCAGCGACATATCGCCGCGCACCGAGGAACTGTGGAACAGAGGAGCGCTTGCTTCTGGGCCGCAAATGAATGAATGCATCCAATCACGTGTGGGGTTCGAGCTTCGCTTTCTCTATATGGGGATGTGTGGCACATTTGGTGTGCCGTTTTCTGCGTCTTCGTTTTCATCTATTAATAAAGCTGCCACAATTAGGCGCAATGAAACGCGAGTCTTAGACATTGCCCCAGCAACGCAGACTGGGTCGGTCGCATTCGATCGACGACACGGGGCACGGAGATTGCCGGGGAAGATCGGGTAATTAATAATTCTGCTTCATCCGCAATTAATTGCAAGTCAACCCCGGCCCGAAACTGGCATGTGCATGCCGTGTGCATAGACGCGCTTTTGTAACCGGGAACGAGCGGGAGCCAGATCGTGTGTAACACGGTGAACGTAGATCTTCAGTCGGGCACATTCTGACGGCGGCGTAGAGGATCTTAATTTAGCTCTGGTTCCCCGTTCGGTCGGCGTTGTGTGCTGTCGACTTTTAACTGGCTGTAAGTGATTTTCTGGTTAAGCGGTGCAGTGATGATCCGCCGCGTACAGTGAACATGCAACTTGGATGCAAGAACACGAAACTTGTCAGGGGAACTGCCAGAGTTATGTCACAATTAATTACACGTTTCTTTCCCTAATAAGAGCCTTAATGAAATGCGAACTAGCAGGAAGTCCACACTAGGGGCTTGGATGGTGTTTCTGAAAAAAAAGGGAATATATGTATTTTCGAGTTCATAACGCGCACTGTTGTCTTGCCAGATGACTGTATCGTGAAATCGATTTCACGGTTGCAATCACGCAGATAGCCCCCGCCCTGAGAAATCCACCATCTGCTCGAAGGGGGATTACTTGGTTTCGGGTGTGATGTGGTCACTCGAGTGACCACAACCCACCCGCACATGGCGCCTGTCCGAAATCGATAAGGAAATTGGAAAATTGTTTTTACTTGTGCCTGTTCGTTTTCTTTGTTTTGCCTCAAAACTATCTGCAAGCCGAGATACACATGTACGGAGGAAGTGTGCGTGTCTGCTTCTGGTGCAGTAGCGGTGGAGAACATTTAATTAGAACTAATTTGTATCTGCTTTCGCGCGCGGGTTTGAGCGTTAGGGCGCGTGAAACCAACCAACACCTTGCCATATGGATGCGTTGCCCACGGTCGCGGCAGACTGGTGTCTGACTGACCAGTATACATCATCCCCTATGACGGCGGCCATTTATTACAAATTAGCCAAGGTGTTAGCTACTAAATGGATTTTTAATCATTTCTTTGATGGTGCGGACATTAGTAACGATTAAGGTCACTTATGAGAATATTTTCGGGGGGGATGGCGATCGACCAGCTACGATGTGGAAGCGTTTCAAGTCACGGAAATTAGCTGTTAATTATAAGATTCGATGGCTAAGGCGATGGGGGTGAATTTGCTACCATCCATTTATTTACATGTGTCTACATGTGTAGCTAGCTTTGGAAGTGATCAAGTATTTTTAGAGGACGGGAAAATATTAAGAAACGTCATTGTAAGCCACATCACCTCACAACCTGGACAAATCAATACACTCCTACGCTCTTACTTTCACTTTGCTTCTTTCTGAACGTCTTTGGCTGGTGCTTATATTGGTCCTGAACCTCAGCAGGCACCTCCATTAAGATCTGTTTTGTGCTAGCTGTTTGTTTGATAAGATCGCACACACAAATTAAAGATGAACTTGAAATAACAAAAAAATCAATTGTATTGGTTTATTTTGTTTATTTAATTGTATGCTTTTCAATAAATATGCTGTCCACTCTCCTCGACTATCAATAATTGAGTCTTCGAGGTATGCTTTCTACTAATCTAATCTAATCTAATCTCCATAAAACTCGTTTTTTTGTGGTAATTGCTTGACCGTCGATATCTTCCTTCCTTGGAGCTTTAGCTTCATGAATGCTCAAACATTTTTAATGGGAGTTGCATGCGGCGACTGCGATGGCCAATTTAAAACATCGACGTCATTTTCTTGTTTCCAAGCACTGCACAAACGGCTCCGATGATTCACGTCATTATCTTCTTGCAGCCATCAAAACTCATTCCTTCTTTTAAGCGACTTTTTGGCAGATGGTAATAAAGCCTTCTTATAAATGTTGACCATGTTAGTTGTGCTCAAATTATTTGTAAACATGAACACCCTTGAGAAGCATCCCCAAAGGTGCACCGTTGCTCTGTATTTGACTGTTCGCTGAGTTAATTTATTGGATTGTGTACACTAGGTATGAGTGATAGGAGACCATGGCCAAAAAGAAGCTTCATCGGAAAAAAAAGTTGTTCCAATCACTGTCTAAATTCCCTTTGGCCCAACTGAGTAATAAAGGAAATACTCTTTGAGCATTGTCATTGGCTCGAAAGGGGTGGAGCCGTCAGAATTATTTTTGTAGCACAGAGCAAGAATCGAACCTACGACTTCGACGGGGGTAGGTTCCCTTCGATTAGGGTCGACGCACACACCCACAACGCCTCGCTCAAAAATTGAACACTCTGTAAATATTTGTATTCAAAGCATCTTCGCAGAAGTATTTTTTTATCTGCTAATATTAAAGCCACTTCCAAACCGTGTACGTTTCGCCGTAAACGATCTTATCAAACGAACTGTACTTGCTGCCAATCGAGATTTCTCTGGGTTTCTCTTTCCAGGTGGATACGCCACAGAAGTTGTGTTGTGTCAACTGTGCCTCGGAATTCCAACACTTTCCCCGCCATAGCATTGGTGTCGTCAAGCTCTACAATGCCTGACTATCCGAAACTTAAGACTTGACCTGGTTTGACAATATCCGTTTCTATGCACGGCCCATACAGTCCGTTGTTAATTTTCCTTCTCCAACCACTATCAACACGTACGGGGCTGAAAGTAATAGAAAGGACTTTAGTCTCGAAACGGAACTACTTTCGTCGCAAAGCATTTCTTCGTCCGGTTTAATTACCGTCCATGTACTTGCTCCATACATCAGAACTGGCACAATGTTTTGTTTGTGGATATTTTGGTCCATCCAGAGAGAGCTCTATTTCTCAGCTGCCTTCCAACCCTAAAACACACAGCGATTGCCAAAGGTGATCCTATGTCTGATCTCCCCGGTGGTGCCGTTGCTTGTGTTCTCTTTGAAATCTACCTAGGCAACGTTTTTCGTTAGATCAAAGTTATAGCTGCCTACACTGGAGCTTTGTGCGGCTGACTCTGGTATAATGTGAATGTATATAACATCGCAAGCAGGAGTTCTTTGTAGGAGCTGCAGAGATGGGGATGAGAAGGAATGGATTGCATCCCTGTTATGCAATTGTAGTGCTCTTTCGTCCCACAAATACAAGGTTATGTATTTAACAACCTCACAGAACTAATCTTAGCTTCATAGAAAGCTTGCAGTATAGGTACAGATCCAGGTGGTGGAACAAATTGGCCTATGCTGGCCTAAGTGTGGCTGGTGTCCTCTTGCACAGCAGTCAGCCACTTCAATCTAACCTAACCATGGCCTCGTTCATTTCGTGGTCATGCTCACCGATGCAAGAACCCAAATTGGAATACATCAAGTCACTATTGTAAAGCTGTTGTGTTGGTGGTTAGATGGTGCTCTGGATGCACAGAAGAATGTCAAGTCTTACACTGGCACCCGCTCACGTGAACCTACCTAGTTTAAGATCTTGGGACAGTATTAAATTGTTAACACCCTCTCTCAAGTGGAGGACTATGCTTAAGGAATATACCTGTCCAGAAAAAGATTCTCAAACAACCTGGACTCTATCATAAAGCTCACTTTAGGGTAACGTCTTTAGCTGAAAATGATGAGTCACACGTGTGAGCCTTCAATGGTTCATTGCATAACATAACCTTTCCTCTCCGCTGGGCGGGGTCAAATGTTTCATGAACCGCCTAGAGAGATCAACTTGGCCGGCGGTCTACTCCTAAAACTCACTTGGTCTTGAATAGGGTATCTGCGATATTTGTGAGGCTGTTGTAGCACGCTATGGGATGAGCGTCGACCCAAACGCACTTGGTACAACAAAATACTTTTCACGACCACATCTCTTTCGAGTCACTGTCACAAATAGTATTCTTGTCTAGAAAAAGCCGCTCAAACTTAGCCCTTCGGGGTCCACATAAAACTGTATGTCCACTCGTGAGAGAACAATAACACGAGTGGTTACTGAGAAGCAATATCTGTCAGCTTCTCGTATTAAATCAGCTGAGTGGTGCGTCTCGTATTTCACTGTTGAAAATGAAAAGAGACCGGTTTTGACTGACTTACTCTCCGGTTGGAACGTCTTCTTCTTGTAGAGGCATCTTGTGCTCCAGAATTGCCGACGGTAAGAGTTACGCACACCGCACCTAAAACTTGTAAAAACCGCTGTAAGCAAAGGTGCAGGGAGGAGCGCTTTGCAGTCTGAATTTAGTACGCCTTGAAGTCAAAGTTAAAAGTATAGGATAGGATAGGCGTAGTAAAAAGTCAAGTCAAGTCATGTCAAGTCAGTCCAAATTGACCTAACTTTATGGTGGAGCTATGACAAATTGTCCATAAAGAGAGGTGTCCCTAAAGAGAAGTTGCACTGGAACAACATAGCCTCGAAATTAATCTGCAATATTTAAATGCTGTCAATATGTCCGCACGTTGTATACAAAGCTAAAAAAGGACTTTATTTTGTGCGTTAATGGGAAAGGAGAAGATCGAACAATAGCCGACATTTTAAAGGCATCTGTTTTACCATAGTTTCAATGAGAACGCAAGTCATTTCCGATATCTGTTATCGTGCTTTCCGAAGCGTGCAATTTACACAGTGAACACAATTGGTGCCTGAGTTTCCTCCTTTCCTCTCATGTTAAGGCTGAACTTGATCGTGTCCTGTGAAATTTAATCTGCGAATCCGTGGTGTGGGCTTGAAAGGTGTCAGCGACGTGTGCATTAACTATCAGTCCAACTGACCATCAACATTTCCTTCTTTGCTTTACCCTGACAGTGCTGGACACTGGCAAAAATGTACTCTGTACTGTGACTCGGCACTGCTGTTTCAAAAATTACCCAGCGAACGGGGATGCCCCAGCCTTCAGTTTGACATAATTTCAAATGAGTCACGCGGAGATCGTAATCATCGCGCTTCCAAGGCGCTCATAATGCTTGCGTCTACACTCTCGGCTTACATCGCCCAAACTTCGCATTCATTAAAGTCTCCAAAGCCTAAATGAAAATGAATACCATAAGCCTCGTGCCTTTTGTATAAGACAGTATTCTGCTGGAGACTGAAATAATATTCCGCAAGATACAATATTTCACAAAACATATTATCGCAGACAGCCGCAAAGCCGCCAACCAAAAAATGCTACTACTTCAATGGCACATACCCCTAGGTTCATTCCAATTTCGCAGGACCTTTTCACGAGCCGAAGGAGTTAAGGAGAATTTCTCAGCACCCTGGGAAACTTTTCAAGAACACACACAAGCCCACACGCAAACACAAAGTAAGACCAAGTTAGAAGGATAAGAGCGAGAGAGAGAGGTAAAAGAAGAATAAAGAATAAAAAAAAGAACTCACGTCTATCGATAGTCGACAGGGTTCTCTCTTTTCTACGTAGATAAGGGAATTGGTCTGTCAACCGGAGTGATATATGGCCCACAAGGACTTAAATGAAATAACGTAAAAGCCATGTAGGAGACCAGAGAAAAGAGTTTCAAGCGAACGAAAGGAGATGAAAAAAAGGACGAATTAACAAGGCAAGTGGATTTATTTCGATGGAAATTATTCATAGATGCAGAAAAAGGACGTTTGGGGTGTGATGGTGGGGCACCGAAGGAAAAGCGAGCGAGATTACTATCCCGCAAGCAAACGGCACAATTGTACATTTCTATTTAATTATGTTGCCTCGAATGGAAATAATGCAAATCGCAAGGACACGTGGTCGGCAGTAGAGGGCCGTGGTTCATGCCTGGTCGTTCAGTTGAAAACGTTCCTTTGCAGCGAAGTGTGTTTGACTTCATTTAGTTCCACTTAACCTGGAAAAAAGTGTTGGCGGTGTTAATCATCCGATGGTGAACTAACCCTTGGCTTATCGGATGTATATCTGTTATGAGTGTGTCGTCGTGTAGTGGAACTGTTTGCTAAACTTTGGCTATTCAATTCTGCAACAGACATCAGTAGTTTACAGAAGGACTGGAATTTATTGCAAATCAGGAAGCAAGAGCTTGCGGACTACTAGTTCTGTTTATTGTATTATGCCCAACTTTAAGTCGTGCTGTGGTGAATACCAGCGTTTCTTGTCCCAGAAGATGCATAGGCACTTTGCATAGAAATGCGTTTTGCTTGCTGTGATACAGAGCTAGATTTGCATGCCATACCTCAAGACTAGTTATAACAGCTGCTTGACCATAGCTACCACATTACATGACCATAGCTAAGAGTTGGAAGAAATACTGAGTTGAAAACCGATAATTTGGCTTTGACAATATTGAGCTCTGGCCAATTCCACAGGAAAGCTCAGAATTACTCCTCCCATCACTAGTGAAAAAGACTCCGATATATTTTAGTTTCCAAATTTGCTTCAATGGGACTCCACTCTCTGGAAATTACCATAACCTCTGATTCGTCCACGTCGACCTTTATACCAGCGTCTGCACATACGGTGATGTCAGCTTAAGAATCATAATTGCTTACTATCGAACACGGGCATTAAAGAGGATCTCGCAAACAAAACATTCAGGCATCTCAGAGAGGAAAAATTTGAATTTGAGAAACCTTAACTCTAGAAAGACGTAAAGATATTCTTAACAAGAAAGATGGGAAGGGTAATTTGACTCCATACAATATACATATATTGATTTTAATCTAGTTAATAATTTAAAAGTCCTAATGTGATCATATTTCAGGAGATCCTGGAGAAGACCAGCAAGTTTCAAATCGATACTCACCATCTTTTCATCGATTTTAAAGCTGCATACGACAGCATTCATCGCAAGGAGTTATTCGAAGCGATGGCCGAATTCGGGATCCCGGGAAAATTGATCCGGTTGTGTCGCACCACGCCACACATACGCGATGCACCTTGCAGTCCTGTTCAAGACCGTTCGAACCCTGCACAGAATTTCGGCAAGGAAATGCGCTGTTGTGTGATTTCTTCCGTTTGGTACTGGAGAAGATAGTGCTCCAAGTCAGTCCAGCTGATGGGATACGCTGATGACATCGGCATTGTCGCGCGGTTCCAACGCACCGTAGTGGAAGCTTTCACGTCAATTAAGGAACAGGCGAAACGAGCTGATTAAAGGTCAACGAGGGCAAAACTAAATATATGCAGTCGAGCAAAAATTAGTCGCGGCACACCACCTAGGCCAAAACGTTACAATGGACAGCTACAATTTCCAGGTAGTAAAGTAATTTGTCTACCTCGGGGCAAACGTAAACTCCTCGAATGACATCGTAGTGGAGATCCGACGTAGAATAGCCCTAGGCAACCGGTGCTACTTCGGTTTGTCAATCAACAAAGTCATGCTCTACAAAACTCTAATCCTGCCAGTCCTGCTTTATGCTGGACACAGAGCAAGACTGCAGAGCTGATCCTTCGTGCCTTCGAAAGAAAAATTCTGCGTCGGATATAGAGTCCCGTCTGCGAAGAAGGCGAATGGACGAGGAGACACAACCGTGAACTCTATGAGCTGTACAAGGTTGTGGATGTAGTGTGGAAGGCGAACCTCCGTCGACTACATTGGCTCGGCAACATCGAGCGAATGGACAACAACGCTCCAGCAAAGAAGGTCTTCGAATCCTTGATTCCTGGTTCGAGAAGGAGAGGAAGACCGAACCTCCTGCACAGAGACCAAGTAATCGCAGACGTACTCACTACTGACTGTCAGGATCGGGTGTAGGATGCAGTTTTATGATGGGGATGACTTTAGGTCCCGTCCCATATAGCCTTTCCTGAAGATTACTAGCCAAGTTTCCATTTAAATTCGATTGAGAACCATAATGATTAAATGATCTTTACTGAAATTTGATCCTCCTTAGTCTGAGCGTGATGATTCTGATTCTCTTAACGTCCCCCGTTTGTCCCTAACCAGTCCCACTCCCATCACACGTCCCTTTAATCCCACAGGATGCATTTCCGTAATCAACAAAATAAGAAAAATCGCAACTACAGCAATGTTCTTATCTTTTCACATCTCCGAATAACCAGTAAATGTCACGGCGTTCCTTTACAGTATAGTAAATTTCAATTTGCCAGTCCAGTGCCATTAACAAACTTTCATTTAGCCGAACGTGTCCGAGGGCGCCTTCAAAGCGACGTCCCTCGGTTCACGTACAGAACCCGACAGCACCTACTACCGCCGGCGCCACACTGCAAAATTGCATTCGATTCGAATAACAGTCATCAGCATCCGCCATTCGATTGTGGGGAATGGCCACGTTACGTGCGAAAAGGGCTGAAAATTTCGTGCTAAGCCAGTGGACATGTCCCCGAAAGTTTAGCGAAACATTTCAAGAAATACGTACACACGTTGGCGCAGTTCATTCGCCTGTCACCCCACTATCGCCGCCATTGAGCCGATGGATATGCGGATGTGCATCAGACAGCCAGATGGGAATGCTATCTAAACTTTCGGGACAAATCTATTTGATTTTTTTTCCTTCCCCCTTTCTCTCTCTCTCTCGGATTGTTGATGCGGTGTTAGACGCGCACGGGTCGCGGCTGCGGGACGGACCGTAGGGTGTTGCCTTAGTGCTCATTCACTGGCTTGCTTACGCTGCAAGATACACAGCAAACAAACGTGACATCCTAATTGCAGAATGCAGTCGACACTAAAGTGCAAAATCATGTCACCAGAAGCATTTCCATTCCCAGTCACACAAACACAGTCAAGCGGCATGCCAGCTCACTGCTCACTGCTCACATGGTCTAGAATACACTCGCAGTTGAAATGAAGACGTTGTCTATTTTATTTTTATGCCGTTCCTTTGTACTTCCTCGTCCTTTTGTTAGATGGCAGGCATGCTACTCCCGACCTCACTCTCAACGCCGCCCCGCGCCAGTGCCGGCGCTGGCACTGCTCTGCAGCGTAATGGTCGATGTATCTGTCCTGAGTGCAATATTCGTATTATTACTTTATTTAGGAGTGACAAGGACACAGGCCGGACGGAACGGATCTCGCCTTCAAATGGCATGGTTATTGTGGGTCCCAGGCTTAGGCGGACGTGTGTGGCTCTCACATGAAATGACTGGGTGCGGTTGAATGGATCGTTAGATTGAAGTCAGAGAGTGCGTAAATTGCGAGCTCTGTGGTGACAGTGGTAAACAGTCGATGGTGGTAGGTGGACAGTTGAGATGGACTAATTGAAGCTGGTTATCACGTGGCAGGTAGATGTCTAATTGATGCACTTACAGTTTGCTTAGTGACTTCATTTTCTGTAAAATAATACGGCGTAGGTGTTGAGTGCGAAATGGAGAGTGTGGCAATGGTGAGTTTTTACACTCGGTTGTGTACGGTCTGTAGACAATGAAATGGAAAAGACTTAAGCAGTCGTTGAGGAAGGAAGAGGAGCTTCACAAAAATACAATTATTTTGCATAAGTTTGCATTTTGAGGCTATACACTGCCGCTCATCTGAATAGGTTTAACTTTTTGATCACCTCACTATTAGCCGTTCTTCATATATATTGCAATGATACATGATACCTCTTAATAATTGGAAAGCAGCGTGCTGTCAGCTATGGAAAGCAATAATTGCTCAAACTCGGTCCGTCATCACTTTTTGGCACTCCGACTTCCACAACATGTATCTCTTACGCAATGGGAGCCGAAATTCTCTTCTACCATAGACACATTAAGTGGTGGTTTTTCTTACATTTTTTCCTTTCAAATGTTAATCAGTTTCAATAAGTTCTTTATCCGTCGGCAAACTGCAGCTTACACTTATTTTTATCTGTAAATTTGACGCGGAATCATGAGAATGGGAGTCTCCTCTGATGATTGCACTCCAATCGGCTCTTGATGTGTTCCTATAACTTCCGCCTCTCATATTTTTTCTTAATGTTCCACATTTCGTAAATAACTGCTTACTACATTTTGACTTCTGTTAGTTTAATTTCTCGCGATGCATCGTTGACTTAGGCCACATTCCCGACATGCTTTTATTTTGCCCTTTTCTTCCTCAGAGAGATTTTCAGCGACCCATTTCGTGGTGGTCCGTGGCGTTTTGGGTATGTGCGTCGACTCCAACCTCGAGGTCGTAGGTTCGATCTCTGATCTGTGCGACAAAAATAATTTACACGGCACCACCTCTTTCGAGCCACTAGCAATTCCCAAATAGAATTTCCCATCTAGAAAAAGCTTCTCAAAATTTGCCGTTCGGATTCCGCATAAGACTGTAAGAGGGAACAATAGCACGCACAACACGAGTGGTTGCTGAGAAGCTAGGTCCTACCCCCCAAAGGTATACCAGCAAAAAAAAATTTAGTACCATTCATCAGAGAATTTACAAGAACACTAAAGTTTTTGCTGTTCCCATGAGCCCCAAAATGTGCTCTTTTCTTATGAATGCATTTATTCGCTTGTGAGTGTAATTGTAAGCTAGAAGAGGAACTAAGCGTATAATGATGCTCTCTTATTCCATATATAACATGTACGTATCACTGCAATATATATGAAGTCAGACTAATTGTAAGGTGAAATAAAAGTTGAACCTATTCAAATGATCGTCGTTGTATTTGCACGTTGGATGTGAAATACGAGATGAATATCTGATTGTGAGCTATGACTGAAAAGAATGAAGGGAATGGAAGCTGTTCAATGAATTTTTGTTTTTGTCAGAAGTTTTTAACACTACACTGAAGCATTCAGATTCGAAACTGAACCACTGTACTACCAGGTAGCAGCTAGAGTTTCTATCTCTATGCTGAAGGCCCTACATAATTTTAACTTAGCAGTACTTAATAAGTGGCATATGATGAGAGCAAAGGCTGGACAATAGAAGAGCATAGAAGGCTGGAAATAGTAGACCACAGTGTTGTCGTCTTTCCCATAGGAGTCGCAGCGGGTTACTTAGAGCAAAAACAATTTTTTCTTGCAAAGCTTTAGGGACCCTTTCGGGAGTCGTTTCTGGCATTAAGGAGCATGCGCTTTGTATGTCGACATCCTGGAGACTCGTGCCATCAATTTCAAAGAAAACCTGCATTCCTGAACAATCCTGGAAGTGATAAGAGGGTTGAGCAAGCTTGACTGTCCTGCTGTACCTGCACTTGTTCTGCAGAATATAGTTCATGTACGTTAAGATCGCTTGGTTTTCCGCTTGTAAAACCGAAGCAAAAATTTACTTAACTAGGCTTGCGGCCCGTGAAGATTCGAGTACAGTTTCTTCCTGACTCAGATTTTGGCCAGAGCCCGTCTTGCATGCAGGTAAAGTCGATTCTGTAAGTTCACAGTTGGAGTTGAAATCAGCTGTACTACGGAATGCCTCTTACTTGCTTACTTACTGAAAGCAGCAGTTTCGAATTTACACGAAAGCTTATTCCACTAAATGGCGGATGCTTAGGAGATGAAGTGCCTTATTATAGCCGAAAATTCTCAAAAACCCGACAGCGTCCTGTTCAATTTTCGACTGGCCAGTATTTTTTTCAGAGAAAAAAATTTTTAACGACGTAAAATTACAATTTAAAAATAACGATCAACTTAAATTAACTACAATCCGAACATCAACGATTCGACCGGGAATGTTGACATCGAAGTAATCCATCGTCTGTGATTAATTTACGTGGCCTTTGTTCACATATCCTTACAGCGAGCAGCGCATGTTTTCCTTAATACATTCATTTTGTTGCGTGTCGCAAGCTGTTTTGCATTTTCTTGTTGAAAGCATGGGTTTCGACATCAATTCCGTTCAAAATTGGAATGAAAAGTCATGAATTTATGACGATGACCATTAATGTGTGCAGAAGAACAATATATTTTCGAGTTGCGATTTTCTGATTAGTTCTTAAAATAATCTAGGTTCTTCCGTTGATGCTATCTAGACTCGGGTGCTGGTCTGGTTTCAATCCATTTTTCCTATCAATTAATTTTCAACGTGAAGCAGAATGAGGACTAGAGTCTGGAATAATTTTGCTGTGACTTACGCTATTGTTCTAATTAGAAATGTACGGGTGACGTTGCGCAAAGGAAAACTGGTATGAATTGATGCAGGAAAATAACTGCAGATTATAGTATTTAGAAGTTTCCATTACTATTTCTGGGGTGCCAGCACGGAACTTGAAACAATCGAGTTGAGTCGATACAATCGAACATGGGTAGCACCAATTTTGATTCAATCGAGTATCCTCGATTGTATCGTCAAATTCGAATATGACGTTTGAAACAAAATTTTTTAGTCGATAGAAAAAAGTTATAGTCATCAATCAAAAAAAAGTTTTCTTCATTATGGAAGCAAAGCAAAATATGTCCATCAACAAAAAACAAATTAAAATTTTGACGGATTATATGAGTGGTCATCAAGACTTGGCAAAAGGCATATTGAAAATGCTCAAGGGAGAAAAAGTAGCAGGGTTCTCTGGGAAAAACTTACGGAATCTCTTAACACAGAGGGTCCTCCACAGAAAGACTTCAAAGACTTGAAAAAGATAAAGGCAAATGCATGTATGTTTGAATTATTATATTGTACGTGCATTTTTAGACTTGGAGTGACCTGAAATACAAAGTGAAAAAAGCAAAGCTGGAGAACTGGTGGAACCGATGTGCTTCTAACGCTGTCTGGGAGACTAAGGTAGCTTAGTATCATCAAGAAACATTCCTTATTGACTCCAAACTGCTGTACAAAACTAAACAACGATGGTATTCTTTTTCTTTGTATGAATATATGAATACTTACTCATTTTCACACAATTCTAATGGATTGCTGTTATCCCTGAGGTATCTTCTTTTGATTTTGGCAATCATTATTTCTTCATCTTCGCTTTCTGAATCAAAGAATATCATTTTAAATGTAATTTCACTTTAATGTACCAAGTTTATTTTGAAAATAACAAATTTGACATTTCAATTTATAGTTCACAATGACATTTTTAGGTAGAAGTCACAATGAAACTCGTTTCAAGTTACATGTAGCGAGAAAATATTTGCTTCGAGTTGACTGGCGATGAACAATGCTCGATTGTTTCAAGTTATGTGCTGTCACCCCTGTAATACACACAAGCTAACTTGACATCTACAGTCTTTAGGATGTTATACTGATTAAATAACGAACGCCGTACGTATTTCCAAAGCGGCCTTCGCTGACATGAACATTCGTCAGAAATATGTATCAATGTTCTGATCGGTTTCAAGGCTTACATACCCGGAACGGAACCTAGCAAGCTAACCTCATTGCATTTTTTTAAGCAAGCGGTTTTCAACTCAGTATTTGTTCCAACTCTCTGCGTAGGTCTTGAAATTTTGGTAATGGCCGAAAGAATAAGACCGCGAATTCAAGCTGCTTACATAAACCTATCCCATCCTGGACGTTTGGTTTCCATTTTCGCATGAAAATGTCGATAATGAGACCCACAAATGAGAAGCACTGGCAGTTTTCAAGTAGTGTCGCATAGAGTGTAGGATTTGGTATCTTCTGATAACAAGTACAAGCTCTGTTTGTTTAGGGATTTATGCCAAATTCGCATGTTTTTGTCCATGATTGCTTCACGAATGCTTTTTGTACATCGAATTCTTTTAATAGCAGTACATTTAGCAAAACGTTCAGAGAAATAGTCGTGCTGTTGTCTAAGTTAGATTGAGAAACACGGTACCAAGCACCAATGTTCCCATCCTCACGCCTGCCGCGGCGAGCTCTGAATGCGACTCCTTCAGACAGGAGTCCCTTGGCAGACTCAATCCAAGAATTTGCTTTTGCGTTGCGTTTGGGCATAAACCCTGATGAGCTCGAATCGATGGCGGAAGATCGAGCGGCATGGAGACCTCTAGTGCGTGCCTTACACCTGCTAAATCTGTAGCGGATCATGCAAGCCAGAAAGTGATGATAATGATAAGAACTTATTTTTTAAATGTCGAAGATTTTTTGGAGGGACAGAAAATACCAATGCATTCATTGCTGCCTCTAGATAATGTACCTAATTATCGTCCCGAAGAGAAGTTAGTAAAAGAAACGAAGGATGGCAGAATTTGGGTGTTGTATATGACACCATTCATCCTACTAATGAATCAGAACTCGATTTGCCTAACTAAGGTATTGTATATAAATGGCTGGCTGAGCAAGATTGTGAATTGACAACAAGGGGTAACAGATACACTAAACAATCGAAGACGAAGCTGTTTCACATTGCATGGCAAAATGTGTCATCGGTTGTGCTTCACAAGTGCAGGAAAAATATATTAGCCCCAACACCGGATACCGAGTTTGAAAAGGATGAGTTTTTGATTATAGATTGTCTCATTTTAAATTTTTGTGCGTAAATATTTAAAATTGCTAATCCACACCGATATGCCAGCATCAATTGCAGTCCTGAAGTACTGCGAAAATAATTACAAAGGCTATTAGCGCGATGCCAGCCAAAAAAATGGACATTCAAAATGTATGCTCAAGTGATAAGCTTCACTAAAGTGATTCTTCTTCTTCTAATGGGGCCGCAGTCCGGGGTTAACTTGGGCCTTAGCCACTTTTGGCACGATTCTTAGCCAGCTGCGTCCAATTTCGCATCTAAGTTGGTTGAGGTCCTTCTCCACTTGAGTTCGCCATCGACTTCGTGGTCATCCTCTACTGTGTTGTCTCACTGGTTAGAAGTCGAAGACTCTTCGAGTCTGAGCTGGCATCCATCCGCTCTACATGATCTAAAGCGTTGGATTCAACGACGCTTAACTATGTGCAAGCCACTGTACAGCCCGTATAGTTCGTGATTGAATATACTTCTCCAAAAACAATCATCACTAGAAGGACCAATGAATGGACGAACAAATTTTCTCTTGTTTTCTTCATCCGCTCTTGAAATCGTCCAGGCTTCCGCGCTATAGATCAGGGAAAGGGTGATCAAGGTCTGGTATATTGTTTGCTACTCAATTGCCCCTTGAGCCCAGAGAAACTGCGGTTAGAGTTATTCTGCGTTTAATCTCGGTACTGCTGTTGTTCGTACTATCAACTTGGGAGCCAAGGTAGATGACGCCTATGGTGACGTTCTGACCGATTGATCGATGTTGTGTGGATTTTCTTCATGACAGTATATACTTCGTTTTGCCCTCATTTCTAGTAAAACCCATTTTTGCCGCCTCCGTTTCAACACCAGCTAACGTGTCGGCTGTGTTCGACACTCAAGTGATTGCTTCTAAAAATTGAATATTATATACACATCATTTTAACGCAATTTTTTTCCCAATATTGTCCTTCATTAAAATTTGGAGTTGATATTTGAGAGACCAACCTTTGTCTCCGACCGATTTGTGTCGCTAAGACCAAAATGTCGAATGGCTGGCATCATTCAAATAAAATGTTCGTCCGTCTCTTCTTACAGTCTTAGCCCGCACGCGTCCAATCCGAGTCAAAAGTAAACCAAAGGCCATCTCTCGTCTCTTGCAAGTCGTGCATTGAAATCAATTATCCAGTTGAATTTGCGTGCAACCAAGAGAACCGAATGCATGACTGCCTTTCCATTAAGTCCAACCATCGAAGAAGAAAATAAGTACGAGGCGGCCATTTAATCTAGGCAAATTTCGATTTGGCTCCAAAAGGGCAATCCCTCATCTCGCTCAAGTAAATCCCCCCGAAAACCTCGAGCCAATGAATATCCTTTACTTCATCTCTTGATACAGGTTTTTGTTTGTTTTCGAATCTTGTTCTCCTTTTTTCCCCCTTCTGTGTTTTTGTCTATCAGCAATCCGATAAATTCCCTTTCCGGGATAAAAGCAACAACAGCACCGTCCCCACCACCAGCAGCGAGAGAAACAGAAGAAATAGATAGAATCCTCTTATCAGTTTCATTACTTAAATTACAACCAACGAATGAAGCTAAAGTCGCAGCAATCAGATCCGTTCTTGGGAAGAAGTTTTTTTTGTTTTTTTTTTTTTTGCGTCCTCTCGCAGGGTTTTTACAGGGCAAATAAAGCAAAAATGCTCCTGCTTCTATTTTATTTCAGCCATCAGAAGAGCGTGCATATAATGGAGTGTAAGGACAAAACATCCACATGATGGCGATGGCATGGGTGGCGGGAGGCGGCAAGCGCGTTCCTTCTTTTCGCATCGGAGTGTGCTCTCTCCTGCCGCCATTAGTGTTGTAATATGAAGGAAAACCATTTCACCCCGAAAATTCCTGATGTAGTGGATTTCCATCGCAGGACCACGACACAAGGACACAGGCGGTAACCGAAATGACGACAACGACTGTGACTACGGCTGCGACGACGACGACGACTACGACGACGCCGGAGATAGCAGTCATCCGTGCAGAAGTTGTCGCGCAGAGTGATTAATGGTTGTCAAACAAATTGGGAAAACTTACCCAACCATCCTGGTGAATGGATTTTCCCTTTTTTCGACGTTTGTTTGAGAGTGGTACTGTGCTGCCACTGCTGGCGTTTCTTCTGGTCCTGCTGGCTGGCTCGCTGTTGGTGGAAGGACGCGATTCTGTCACTGGTGTGCTCTCACAATTTGGCTTGTGCTGGATCCTGTGTTGTTTTTTTGGGCCACAATAATGCGTGCGTGTTTGTATGCGCGTGTGTAGACATTCTGAAACCATTTTCGGAAAGATCCTGAGGATGGTAACTGATGAGGACGACGATGCGCTGTTGACGTCGTCAGTAACGACAGAAGAGCCTGGCATGTTAGGCTGGGAATAAAGGTTACATACCACCAATCCACATGCAGTGTGTGTGTGTGTGCGGGGAGAGACCGAGGAATGAGTGTGCTCAGAGACAGGATATTACAAATGAATGAAAGGATGTGCGGTTGGCACAAGTGTCATTCCGATTGCAGTCGCAGAATGCGTTCATGAGAGGTTTAAACTGTTTTAAGGGGGTTTGGGGTTTTTCTTTTCGAACCGTGAGTGCTTCGCTCTTTCTCGAAATTGAATGGAACCGGAAATTCAGTGTCCTTTGAAGGACGATGCTTTCAATTCGATGCATCGACGCTGGAGGAGCCTTAAGGCGAGCTCAATTTGCCACCAGAACTGGACAGCAGAATATCTCCTTCTCATCACTTTTTAATTTCTTTTTTATCGCCAGATCTAGTCACCCTTGAGACACACGTCGCCGTTCACGTTAGTACGTTTTCAAATGTTATCAACTCGCATTTATTAATTTTATGTGGACTTTATGCACCCCTCTGGCAGCAGGCCGAGTCCGAAGGGTTACCATTAAAGTCATTACAATTCATCTAACTGCATGTTTTTCTGCCCACTGAATATGATTTAGCATAACTAAGCTCTACGGCTGAACCAGGGGCTCTGCGACTGGAGGGAGATGGGTTTTTCTTTCTTTCTCGAGGCATGGGGTGTCAATGCGTTCGAGGATTTAAAACACGCCACTGATACTCATTTTCATACCATTCGCAGCAGGGGGTTGCACCACCTATGCACACTAGACTAGTGCGGTTATTTAGCTGAAATCCACGCACAAACAGTGCACAAAACCATTGCTGGGCGAAGAGATTACGCTGGACTTGTGTGTTTCGATTTGAATCGTTTGAATCGTTTAAAATGCCGTAATAACATTTCAACCCTCCCGGTGTTTTATGACTTTCTAGCAGATTTGGACACGCTTTATATTTATGGGATTAAGATCTGTATTCAGGCAGCGGGCCGGTGAAAGGATTTAGGACTATTGTTGGTGACTCTATGGGTATCCCAATGTTTTGATCAGCAATTGTTTTGTCTGTGTGGCTTCTATTTGATGTAGGTAATGTTTCGAATCCTATTCAGTAGTTGTTAAGAAAGGAGTTGATGTTGTGGGACAGGAGATATTTAATGCGGCTTAAATTCGTCATTTGTGTGTACTTACTTACAACGGCACACAGTGGGGCAAGCCCGATTTATAACATATTCCCGTGAAGAGCGACAGGTATAATTAACTGGACCACGTGGTCAAATGTTTATATTTCGAAACTGATAACATTACCTAGCCTCCATTAAAACAGAAGACAACTGTAGCAATAGAAACAGGAAGTGGGAACCCACTTACACCAACAATTAACAAAATGGATGACGGAGACCAATGAATTGTCCGGCGCTGGTGCTCTCGTGCAGGGTGACAACATTAGACTGTACACCTCCTTAGGTAAATTTGCGTCGGTTTTCGTCAAACTATATAGCGGATAACAGGTTGAAGGGTAAACGTACCTGTGTCTGTAGTGACAACCAGGCTTGTTTAAGGCCCTACTCAACCCATTAAGCACTTCCAAGATAGTTCAAGAGTGCAAATCGTCTCTAAATTTGATTGGCAGTCAAGTCGCTCATCTGGGTTCCAGGACACCACGGAATCCTGAGAAATGAAATCGACGATGAACTTGCCAGAAAAGGACTAGAGGGAACTTTCTCAGGACCTGAAATGGCGCACGGACTATCTGCGTTTGTTAGGGCTTCCATTGATGGTTGGGCCTTTCAGGGGCACAATCCGAGGTGGCATGAATCTGCAGGATGTGTACAGACGAATCGTTTGCTTCCGAACGGCTGTAAGAAATCCGCGGCAGTGTTCTTAGTGTTAATTGACAGAAAATATTGTAAACGAATTACTGGCGTAATAACGTGCCTCTACACCTTTTCACATGTAAAAGTGCTTGGTCTTAAGCAAAGATACCCTCTGCAACGCCTGTAGAGAGGATGACGACACGGTAGAGCACTTCCTCTGTCACTGTCCGCCTTTGCTCGGATCAGGTGGCAGGTCTTCTGCCTTGATGTGGTGAGAGCTGATTGTGTTGGTCATCCATCATAGAAGCGCCTTCGGAAGAGCAGGAGACTACAGCAATTGGAGGTTGAGTCTGAGTGCGCCAGTGAGTACTAAAACCTGCAACAACCAAAAAAAGCAAAATATCGGGAATTCCTGGTGATGTGGTTAGTGACTAAGTGGATCGACTACTATGTTGGTGCACTTTCGGATAGACAATCTTTTACTTTCACTGCATCACTTCTCTCAGGTTGAATTTAATATTTTTAGTCGTAGGTTTATCAAACAATTCAGACTGAGTGTCCTATTCAGTTTATGTTCTAAATATACATATTATGGCAAGCTAAAGTCAAAATTGCCATCAGTTGTCAGGTCTTCATCACTGACTCCTTTTCAAACATTGACATCATAACGCATCGGGAAAGCCGCGTTCGACAATGGAACATGAAATCGTTCAATCTGAGGCAAGGCATCAACGCAGTCCTTTAAGCATATCAGCTGACCTACTCTTCGAAAGGAGTGAAAAAAACATAGCCTCCACCCGTTGCCTTCAGTTCACGCCGGTTGTTTCAATCTTTCTTACGGAGGGCAGATTTGTGATCTGATCAAAAACATAAAATTGTTTCATGCAAAACTGCTTGGAAGTATATGGATGCAGTCTCGAATCCAGTTGATTAGTAATGGCAATTTCGCCTTGATCCAGGAAGCATTAAGGATGAAAGGAAAAGACGTTAGCTACAACTCAGGCGCTCCATGAATTCTTTTCGTTAGAAGTATCAATGAACTGCGGGTAACTTACAACTAAGCACATCACAATGAACCCAGTCTAGCTGTTCCGGAACTGCTTTCAGTTACGGAACTTGTTTGTTAAAAGGGAGGGTAAGAATGAAAATGGAATTGATTTTTGCTTATTTGAGTTTGCTTACTTACTTGCTTGACTCTCAGTCAATGTGGAATGAACATGATTGAAATAACGCACATTTTCTATGTTGTGAATGAGTTACATGAGACAGACCGCAACATACCTTGAAAAAGAATCAAAGTTGTGCGCGCATTTTAAGATAAAGAAAAAGTTAACGACGAAGATCATTGATTGAAGCCCATAATTAAGACCAACTAAATCGAAGTCATATGATGTCAATATTTGTGATCGGATCACATTGGCTGGGTTCAGATTCCAGAAGATTTTCGTTGTGAAACGTATATACTTACATCACCGTTTTTTCATCATTGAATTCAGACACAGATTTTAAGATAAATGGAAACACTTGATTATTTTTTTTTTATGGTTTTATATATTATTTTCATTATTCATCATTTTTCTTATTACAATTAAAAATGTACATACAAGCATTTTAAACATTATATTTATAATATAATAATAATCATGTTTCAATAATAATAATAATTTTATATTTATCTTGTTCGGGTTTGGTTTTCCTTCATCTTTCTTTTGCACATTAATGATCCTTATCATTTAAATATGTATAATCATTTTAGTGGTTTATTTATAGTTCATTCTGCCCCTTACACAAAGTCTACTATATATAATTTGTTTTTTTTTGTTTTTCTTGTAAATTTATAATTAAAATTATTTTCTTCCTTACTCCTTCTTGTTTCATTTAAATTTATTTAAATATATATGTATACCTTATGATTAAATCATTCCTAAATTCTCATTCACAAAAATACGCACTGCATCAGAAAATCGCTTTGTTAATCGTATCCACTCACGTTCCCGTATACATGTTAACATCACAAATGAACAAAACAGAAAGTCTCCTCAAAGAACTATTACACTGAAAGAACCACCACTGAAGAACTGAAAAAAGAAATACGCTGACTTTCGGAAAATTAAACAACAAGATAAATTCTACTAAATAATACACAATTTCCCATTCAGTGATAGAGCTGAAGATATGAGCTCGTTAGTGAAACATTTTTTTCTTTTTCATATTTTCAGTGTTTGAAAAACAACAGAAAAAAAGTCGTTAAAGGTTTCAATTCCAATCCTTGGACAGAACTGGAATTTGCGAATGACTGCGGATTATACCTTTCGTAAGTCTTCACATAATTTTATCGTATACATGATTAAGGCGAGCAATGAATGATTTCATCTTTTTAATCTTTTTTTTTGCTTTTGTCATTTAGTTATTAAAGTTAAAATATTTTACACATTTTTTTATTTATAGATTCAATGCCGAAAAAGTAGATTTTTTTTATTTATTTTTTACGAGAATTCCTAAAAAGATTTGTTTTCGAAATGTTTTTTTTTGAATTTTTTTCTTTTTTATTTTTCAAAAATAATAGAAGTATACATGTATTCAGTTTGTTTTTTTTTCGTTAAGCTAAAAATTAATTAAATATATATTAAATATGTTCGTATACATTTTATGATTGTTTCGTGATATTAAATTGATTTTGTTCTTTTTACAATTACGTTTTTTTTTAACAAAAAATATGCTTTTTGTTTTGTTTTCTTTTACCATTGCTATATTGTCCCTTTTCTAGTATTTTTTTTTTATTTCTCTTAAACCATTTCTTTTGTGAGTTTGCTTTAGTTTCTAGAAAATAATGGAAAATTTAAACACAATTTGCCTTCCATTTCTCTATGACCCTGTGTGAAAAATATTTTTTTTTGTTTTTGGTGGAACATAAGGGAAACAAAATGTATTAATTCGTGGTTTCATTTCTCCTTAAAATGGTATTGCGTATATGCACATTGACTAAGGCTTATTCCAAAAATCGGAAAATAGTATACGAATGTTCGTTTTCCAAGGGAAAAGTATTTCTATATGTATATATAAAAAAGCGGATCTAAATATTTACAAATAATGGCGATAAGTAGGAAATATATTTTTTAAGCTTTCTTGGGATTTTTTTTTTGTTTCTTAAGAGCCTTAAAATTAACAACTTGCTGCTAATGTACACATCAAATTTTGAAAAAGGAATATACTATATATGTGTATATTTTAAAAATATTTACAGGCAAATAGAGTAAACTTGCTTACATCTGCTTCTTCGAATAGCTAATCATAGGTACTTGATCATAGTTTTTTTTTAATTACGTATATCGTTTGTTTATCCATTTAAAATTCAGTTCAGAATGATCATGCCTTGGCTTGATTTTTATTATCTAATGAACAAAAATTAAATAAAAATAAGCGAATAAGGAACTTAGGAATGTACATAAAAAAGGGTCGGGAGTGTAGTTAGCAGATGCCTTGTTTGTGGTAAGCTATAGACGGTGTTTTTAAGTTACATCAGAAGGAGGCCATTTCATGGAATGGGATTGATGTTTCGTGACCGTGGTTGAAATAAAATACTTCACATGGATGTACTTTATACATATTTGGATATCCTGCTGAGTTAAATGAGCTGAATTCAGGTTTACCTCATGCTACAGCTGTGCATTTAGAAAAATTAATCTTAAGCTGACCATTAAAGAACATTTTCCTTCGAAGTTAAGAAAAACAACAAAATGGTTGGGTTTGCCTTGCGACTTAGTTATGATAGAGAATCAACTATGAGGCACATAGGGCTGAGAAGGTTTTGGGCTCCAAGGACGGTATATAAACGTCCACCATGAGTTTGCGTACAAGTTTGTCCAATCTAGCATTGCAACCAATCTTTCAATGTCATTGTATTCAGTGCTTCAAGAACTATCAGCATTATTTTTAAAACTTGAAGCAGTGCCTACCGTTAATCAACTCCTTCTTACGACACAAAAGAATGGGTATAATAATGTGGGGTCATTTGAAGGCAGCTATATCCACACTTGCTTGCAGAGAGCGCCATAGAGCAGCACTTATGATTGGGCTACCAACGAAGTTGGCAGAACACTTGACTCATTGTGAGTGCCGCTAATTTGATGCCAACGTAACTGGTAACTGGACCAGATTTGAGAACCAAATAAAAGAGCATTAATCTTGCTTTCACTGGAATTCGAACCGGGACCCCTATAAACAAGGGCAGGCATTCAACCAACTGTGCTATCTAGACGTGTGGAGCTGCTATGTTAGGCTCATCGTCTTTACACGCGAATCTAGTCGATTCAGTTCCACCAACCAGTTGTTGTTGGATCTGGAATACTGCTTAGCTGCTTAGTGCTTAGTACTGCTCAGAGAGATGGCTGAAGAAGCAACCCCCAAGTGACTTTTGCTTCTGAAGGAAAGGACTCTGCAATTAAAGACGAGGCGTACAAAAATCTCTCCTTCTTCTCCTTCAAGTTCTACAGAACTTGTTGCAGGTTAGTCAGAGTCCTCAAGTGTGAATCTCATAGGCACGCTACCAGCTATGCTACCTGTAAGTCTTCTGAGCCTCGCTCCGCAAAGTCTTCACAATCTGTGTGATCGGTTAGAAACGAGAAGAGGGTATACATCGTTCGAATCGAACCATCTGGAGTTAGATTAAACCGTAGCGACATGCATGGGTGGGAGGTCTTCAAAACCGCAAAAACTATGGTGAACTAATGCCGATCCTAGCGAGTATCAGAGTCACAACATTGGTGTGAGATACATGCTCAATTTCAGTCTTGATGCTAGTCAAGTTTGTTGTTAAATGTGACTGCGTCTGCAGATTTCATCGTCATCAGAAGTATCCTCATGAGGCATGCATTTGCATTGTGCCAGTTACCACTAGTCACTAAGTTCGTTCTCAAGGAATTTTAGATGCAACTTCATGTCTCAGAAGAGATGAGCCATGGCCGTTCTGGTTCAAATTATTGCTGTGTCTGTTGTTGCTTTTTGCGACACAATGCTTGATGTCATGAAACTGTCACTGTACACAATTCTGTTTCTTTGTAAGTCTCACATTACCTGCCAACGAAACGTGCTTCAAATTTTAGATACCCTTGAAATTTTGTCTGATGATGCTAGGGATGTCGGAAAATGCTTTGTTTCATTTGTTTGCAAGAGAAAGCCCATTTCAATATCAGCACATCAATCCTCAAACGTTTTTATTTTGATAAACGCGAAGGGAGTGTAAAAGTAAAAATAAGAAGCGTGCGTATTTTAACCCATGTTCCTCAAATTATATTCAGCCTTACACTTATACTTACATTTCCATTACAGCACAGCTTCAACCAAAAAATTCAACTAAAACCAAAAGCCAACGAAAACCAAACACAAAATAACCCAAGTAAAATAAAAAAAAAAACAAATCATAATAAATTTTCCATCTGTTTATTTCTTCATTTAATTTTCATTCTTTATTCAGTAATAATAATAATTAAAAATAATGCGAATAATACTAAAAACAAAGAAAACAAAAAAAAACTCTTTTACAACTTATAGTCTAAAATAAAATAAAAAAAAAATACAGAAATAACTAGTAAGCTAAGGTAAAATTCCATTCATATGTCCCGTGTATAGTTTATGCAGAAAAACGCCTATAAACGAAACAAATAAATCATAAACTCAAATATATAAATTTCTGGTCACTGTATAAGCCAAAGCTAAGACTTATTCATTTTGCGTGTGTTGTTTTTTTTTCTCTATACAAAAACGGCCTCAACAAAAACGAAGCGCTTCCAGATAATCTACAGACTGAGTGTGTGTGTGTGTGTGTAAATGTGTAAGTATAAGTTTATATTCAGAAGACAAAGAAAAAAACAAACATACCAAACTAAAAATGTATTGGAAAAAAATAAATAGTTGCCTACCTTGCACGTACAATGTTTTCTTTTTTTGTTTAAAATAAAATAAATTCCGAAAAGGAGGAAACATAATAATTTCACATGGTATTCACTTCATTCTTGTTTCTGTTTCTTGTTTCGATTGTTTGTTTAAATATTTTACAAGTGTCATTAACAATTAATTATTTTTTAATTTATAAGTATACTTAGTTGCTCATTACTTATAACTTTTCTCTTCTTCTTTCTTCATTCTTTTGTTTTGTTTCGGTTGCATCTCTTCGAAATTGTGTTTATTATTAAGATTAGTGTTTTGTTTCTTTTCTATGTGTACATACGATTTTCTATATAAGTTTCATTTTCATTTTGCATCTCGTTCCCGTCTTGAATTCATTAACTGATGTGTGGGCTTCGTGGTAAAAGAGTTGGGGGGAAGAGGAGATGGTTTTTTTTTTTGCTCAATTTCTTTTCACTTTCATGTTTGTTTATATATATTTGTGGTTGTTTTTATTTAAATTAAATTAAAAGATTTCTTTTTGGATTTCTTGTTTTACAAATACATTATGCAGTTTAAAAGTAAATTCAAAATGTTATTTACCTTTCATTTTGTTTTAATCGTATCCTTTCACTATTCACTAACACTATGCATAATTTAAAATATAGGACTTACTTGTCTACGTCATTTAAACTAATTGATTTCATTTTTCTTTATGATTTATTTATAATATTTATAGTTAGAATTATTTAATATAAGTATACACAAAAATTACACGTTGCTTTTTTTTTACTTCTTAACTCTCGTCTCTTTGCATTTGAATTCTTCTATTGTTTGTGTTTTGTTTTTTCTTTTCATTTCTTTTTTTAATAATATCATTGTTTTTGTTTGTTTTGTTATATTTATATAAGTTTGTTGTTGAAGAATATGATATTGCCACTTTTTGTTGAAAGACTTTCATTTACTTTTAATTGTAAAAAAATTTATTTCTATAAAGGTTATCTTTTCACATTTGACAGTTGATTCACAAACTATTGCTGCATTTTTGTATGTGTGTGTGTATGTGTCCTGTTTGAGGAGATCCTTTATTTTCATTTTACTTTAAATTAATAATTTCTTTTGTTAACTAAACATTAAATTTTCTTCTCATATATATGTATTTTTTATCCTGTATTCCGTTGATAAAGCCGTAAAATCGATTTGTTTATACATTCTTCTATTTTTTACTCATTTTTTTGTTGTGAATTTATAACTCTTTGTTTGGGGAAAAAATTAGGTCTAAAAATTAGAAAAAGAAATAAAACAATTTTGTACAAAAGTTCATGTCTGAAAGAGATGGTTGTAGCCAGTTACATTCAATTTTGTTTTTTTTGTTGTTTCGCAATTAGCTCTAAATTTAGTAAATCACAAAATTCTTTAACGTTTCAATAGGGTTAGAGTAGAATATAAAAAAAATACAGATTTTAAGAAAATAACAAATTCTTGAGAGTGTCCACACTCGGCAAAGAGTCTCTTCTTAACGAAATAAAAATCATTATAAATTCATAGGTTTTAGGAGGTTGCGCCATTCAAAAAAAAAAAAAACACAGTTTCTCTAAGTTTAAATATTTTGTTTTTTTTTTTTGGTTTAAAAGAAAATATTTTTCTACGTATTAAAGCAAAGTAACCTTTTCATTAGATTCGCTCCTTTTGACGTATAAAAGAGGTGATTGGAGGTTAGCCTAAGAGCCGTTGATCACTCGGTGAAAACTGAAACGGAAACGGAAGAGAAAACGAAGAGAGAGCCATTAGAACATCGTTTCAAAAATTGACATAAAATCAAAGAAAATGTTACGTAAATAAGTGCGATTTAATCTTGAAACCTACCTCTTGTTAATCTCCAATCGTAACAAGTAAATTAAAACCAATCAAACGCAACAAAAATTCCATGACAATAAACAAATATGATCTTCCAAAGGTAAAATGCTAAATTTTTTACGTATATCAGGCATGCATTTTAGCGGTAGCGGGGACGTTCCGGAGAAAACAAAAATCACTGCGGCTGAATGCGGTTCACATTTTTACGTGTGAAATCGTTTTTTTTTTGCTGTTGTTGAGTTTTCTTCTTTTTTTTTGTTGTAATATTTTTTATGAACTGCGTTTCCTAGGTCCTTAAGTTAAATGGTGTCTCTTTTTTTCTGTGTGTCTCTATGTGGTGCATATGATAGCGGGGGGAGGCGATTACAAATGTTGTCCATAATATTCGGCAGGTGGATAGTGAGGATAACCTTGATGGAAGCCGGGATCACCCGGCGGACGATGCATCATATGTGCTTGACTATCCATCATGTAACCCATTGCATCGTGTCCGTATCCGGATGGGCCAGCATGTGGGGTATAAACTGAAAAGAAAAGAAAAGACATTAAATTAAGTAATTTGTCAATTGAATAAAGACATTATCTCTCTTCGAGCAAAAATGGATTATCGTCTTCAATCAGAAGGATGAAGGGGATTTCTTCCTCGGATTCTTTCACCAATCAATGAGACAAAAGACATAAAACTGCACACATGACTGAAGTGTCCACATAAAAATATAATTACAATCGTCTAGCACCGCAATTATTTCACCTATTTAAGGAGATCATCATCCGCCACCTACTCGCACGCATAATCATTATCATGGTCATTAACATCCGTTTTTAGCATCAACACGCACAAACTACCAGTTTATTTCCACTCTGCGTAAATCGAACGACATCCGGTACTTGGACAAGGACATACGTACTCGACGCTCAAGAATGTACGCTTCAAAAGTTGAGAGTCGCTTGTCACGACAGACGCTCGTAAAAGTAACTTCTCACACGCGTCCAACTGAATTTAGCACAAATAAAAGTGAGAGGAAGAAGTCTCATTGCCATTTAATTCTCTTCTTGTTTGCCTTAGCGGTCTTGGATGAATTGAGAAGAGTCCATGTATGAAGGGATATTTAAGGATATTTAATGGGTAGGTGGTGGCTACACATAATTGACTCTTAAAGGATGTATTTAATGGCATGGAAGTTTTGTTTCAAGAAAAACGGAAGATAGACAGAAACTTTTTTCCTAGTTTTCGGCAATGAGTCTCTGATCCGAGAGAAGAGAAGAATATAACGAGAAAAAAAAGGATATGGTCCTGAAATTAATGGCGTATGGGAGTGTTTATGTTATTTCAATTGGTCTCTTGGGATGATGCAGGGTGGACGCAATGAGAATTCTTTGCGTTGATTCAAGAGAAAGAAATAATGTGCGTCGCGGGATGGGGATGCTTTCACTCGAATCTTGGAATTTTCTGTCTGCTCAAGATGATCCATTTTGCTTAACCTAGTATCCTGTGGAATTGATAGCACATGTCTTACCTGCTCTATTCGATTGGTCAATCATAGGTTGCACGATTCTCCGTCTCGCATTAATAAACCTGAAAGAAAAAAACACAAAAAGACGTGAGTAAACATAGAAATGGAATGACACATTGATTAGGCTAAAACTAATGAAATATCTCGGTTGGAACTCAATTCTAACCCACCCCCACCAGACCACTGCCCTTGATATGTCCGTCACAATCAACACCGAACCACCCTCTGGTCTGGCTATTTAGGCCACCAGACAATCTGGCCGCCGCCGCTCCAGAACTTAATGAGTGTATCGCAGAATAAAACAAAGCCAACAAGTAGATTTTGATACATATAGTGTGTCTGTATGAAGACGCTTGTGGTGTAAATTTCAATTCACAGACAGCCGCTGTGTCCTTCAGTCTAGCCATCTGAGCTGCTTTTTTCTTGTTTTTGTCCACATGTGAGTGCTTCTCTTTAACCAGGCCAAGCCTGATGATGGATAATCGCTACCACCACCTCTATCCCCCTGATAATCACAAGGCTAGACGGCCATCTCATCCCCTGTCATCATCATCGTCGCCACACACAAAAAGAAACACAAAAAAAGGATCCTCTCTTATGGATGCAATATTTTTTTTTTTCAGTTTGAAAGTTTATATGTGATTGCATTTTTAGGCCGCCAGACTCCCTAAGGGCATCTACACTGAAGGAGTGAAAAACTTTGATATCCACACACAGTTCAGTTCGGTTCTGTTTTTTGTTTGTTTCCTCCTTCATCTGATGATGCACATTATGTCATTCATTTTTTCCCCGATCCATGGAGTGTATCTCCTCGAAAAATTGTTAACAAGTGTATCAATGCGGTATTCTTTCTTTTGATGGACTAGTGGAAGCGTACACATATCCCTCATCGATAAATAATTTATAAAAATAAATAAATTGTATTTTTTCTCCACGAAGAGTGCATCATGAGATATCTACCCAGGGACGTTCTTTGTGTTGGCCACAAGCAAACAAGCAAAAAAAAGCCAGCAAAATGTGGCAAACAAAAATACCGAACCGACAAAGGAAGGATGGAGGGGAAAAAAACATGAGTTTGCCAAAAACCTCTTTCATACATCAGTTTCATTTTTTCTGTTTGCCTTTTTGTGTTGGCAACGAAATTATTGAGAGCAATGGCACTGATTGGTTTTTGATGATGCTTTATGCATTTGCAGCCAACGAGATTGGAATACAATTTTTGGAATCGAAGATGTGTGCGCTATGTGTGCACACAGGCATCACGGTATCTGCAACGCCCCACATTGTCTGAGCGACTGAGAGAGAATTTATATTGTCGTCCTGCCAAATGGTAGCTGTGTTGAAGGTGCTTTGATGGGAATTCGAGATTCTACTTAAAGAGATGATTTTAAATTTAAATGATTTAGCTGACACACAAAATATGTATCTGTGTCAATTTGTGCCGGGTGCCGTCGACTAGTGACACATGTTCACCATTACCACTTAATTGGCGTCACCATTCTCGAAGATTTATGTGTTCAAAGCCTCGAATTCGTTTCTTATTTTTTGCCTGACTTGGTTATCATATTAGGGATTTCTAAGACAAAACATGTACATCCCCGAGTGTCTGTGTCAGTATGCGTGTTATTTTCTTTCATCATCAACACGAGTCAGAAATAAAAAGGAAAACACCACTGCCAAGACAAAAGAAACCGAGAAACAGAACACAACACAGCACAACTAAGTAAAATTTATGGCGATTATCCTGTCAGATGTTAAAAGCTTGATAACCAACAGTTTCTTATTCTTTTGCCTTCCCTCATCATCAGAGCGCCACAATCCTGTCACACCTCCCTTCCCCCACCACCCGGAATGCAATGTTATTAGTCGAAGATAAAACATTTCTTCCTGTGTGCCCACCACCCACGGAAGGGGGGCGAAAACCAGCCAAAAAGTCGAAAGTAAACGAAACCATAATAAGGCCACAGAAACTTGAAAAAATCAGAAATAATGGACCAAAAATTGTCAGAGCATAGAGCCTACTGCCATGGCCTCCATCACCAACCACCCTCCGCCCCCGGAAAAGTAACTTAAGGTATCTGCAAGTAAAATTTATGGCTGAGTGAAATTAGTAAAAGAACCATACCGCCTCCACCTACCGAATGTCAGTGAACAACAGGAGCAAAAAATAAAAAGGTTATAATGTGTATCTGAAGTAACACCTTTGACTTTGCCCCAAAACCGAAATGAAGAAGAAGCCGAAACTTAAAGAGGGTGTGTGGAAAAACTTTCACAAGATGGAAAAAAGAGAAAATAAATAAATAAGCAACCATGAACATTTCTCAGGTACAGAACGAACTCAGCCATTGCTAAATGCTTGACTGTGTGCATATTTGGTGTTAATGGAAGGCGAAAATTCCATCTAGATACATTATATTTTCTTTCTTTGTGCCCCTCCTCTTTTCCCTTGGACGTCTATTTGCACTTTCAACCCTCCGGAAAATGCTTCTTTCTGCCCCGTTCGGTTCGGCAGAGGAGAGTCGGCTCATTCTCAGGCGCGTTTTCGGTTGTTTACGAAAATAAAATTCCCAACGGAATCGCAAATATTCACAAAGGCGAATCGGAGCAAGGTGCCAGGCAATAAATTATTTTGCCAAGGCAACCTGAAAAATTCTCTCTCACTCTTGCCATGGCCCTCGTGGATTAATGTAGGAAGGAAAGGGGGTGAGAGTCGTCGCCTTGGAAAGGGAAAGCGAACGTCCAGAAACACAACAATTTCTTCCAACAACATTCCTAAGATGTGTATCTCCGTGGATTAAAGCTTTAATTTTGTTTTTCCTCAAAAACACCTTTACCCTCGACACAAGAAACTCGCGGAAATAAATTGCCTGCGCAAAGTTGCACCTAGTAGGTATGCATGCATGCCAGACAGGCCAACCAGTCAACCGACAGGAAAAAGGTTCCGATCCTGAACGCTGCCGAGATGTCAAGCATCAAGTCGATTGTGCATAAAGTAACTGAGAAAACTCCATAAAGCCTGTGAATGGCTGGTTGGCATGGATGCATGGATTTTTGTGCACATAACGTTAACGATACAGGCATCTCTACGACCAGCGATGACATCACATCAACTTCATCAAACATCTCATGTTTCATTTGCATAAATCGACAAAATGAAAAGAAACCAACAAGAAATACCATTTCATTGCAAATCTTTCACGTTTCCGCGTATGTGTGTGACGGAGTGTATCTGCTTTGTGTGTGATGTGCGCCTGGGCTTGCATCAGATTGAAATTTGAGGATTTTTTGTGCGATACACAGCGCGAGAGGTATCATGATCGCAAACCATGAATGCAATAACTTTTCCCATCCGTCGGTTAAGGTGTTGATGACTGTGCAGAAAATAATGGCACTTCTTATCTGCATCATGTATCTTTTGATGGGTTTTTTTCCCCTTGAAAATTATATGTTTACCTCTCTCCCCACTTGACAATAAATAATCCACCAGAGCTGCGAAGGAAAAGTGAAACAATTCAAATCCCAATTAGCCGAAACAACCCTTATCACTCAATTCGCCATTTTATCGCAATAAACCTAATAATTCCTGTCCAATAAAAATGCACAACAAATCAAAATCGCTCTCTTTCTCTTTCAAGTCTTCTGGCATACGGAGGAGGCGGTAAGGATAAGCCACCCTCTCCGCATACAAACAGACTACACAACACCTATACGACGACGACGAGTCAGAGCGGAGAGTCTCTCTCTCATATTGAACACATTCGTCATGTGATTTGTTTGCCTTTTAAATCTTCAGCAACTCTCCGGCGGCAGTAGAAGATTTATGGTTGCACTCAAACGCGCATTCCTGTCACGGATATGGAAAAGGAAAGGAATTTCATATCCTTATGCCCGTGTGTAGCAGCACAAGCCATCCCCATGTGCTTTCACACATGCGATTTAGTACAGGGGGTCAGAAGAAAAGCAAACAGAACAAAAATACAAATCCTAATGCCAAGGCATGCGTAATCCTTTGCAATATCCTGTGCTTCTCTATCCGTATCTTCACTGAAGCCGCGCTGTCTCTGTCGCTCGCACTCTCTGGTCTGATTTTGGTCTGTCGAAGAATTACATTTTGCCGAAGCAAGCACCACCAGCAGCAGCATCAAGGGAAGGAATCCTTTTCTGTTCGTCTCCGTGTACTGTGTGTGGTTGCTGGGGGAGGGATAATATTAAAATACCCAAACCCCCACCCGACCTCATCCACACATGAATGGATACATTTTCCATTTGCTATGATGTATATTTTTTTCCACATACTCCCCCCCACCCCACACAAGCAGGACTAGAGTAAAATTCCTTTGTGCGGTATCCTCTTTAATAAAAATGAAATATACCATAGACACGGGTGTGTATGGGTGTCTGGGCAACAAAAGTGCACACAAAATGAAATTTGGCAGAGTATGTCTGGTCTGACTTTTGGGGGCTACTTCAATATTTTTGTCGTATTCCAGGGATGACAGAAGAGGGTGGCTAATTTTTGTTTTTTTTTTTCTTCTGCTGTTTGCCATTTGTCGTTGTTTCCTTGGTTATGAATTAAAATTTTTGCATTTTTCGTTTAAATCCGGTCTGGCTGAGGCTGAGGAACCAACCCTCAAATCAACATACACCCACATCGCGTGCACAAAGAGAAATGGTCACAGCTGTAGACAGTTTGGTTGGTTGGTCGGTCGGTCGGTTGGAGTGGAGCTTCTGGCATTGCTCTGGATTTTCTTCAATTTTGTGTGTTGAAACCTCCCTTGTGATGTTTTGTTTTTTGGATTCAAATTGAATCACATGTGTGTGGCGTCGTTTTGTTGGATTCGCATTTAAATTGAAGATGGCTTATTCAAAGAAAAATGTTTGCTGATGGTTTTATTGTAGATTTATGGCAAGGGTGTCTGATTTGTTTGAGGTCACCAACCGGATATCTGTTGTATAAAGGGATGCATTTACTTACCAATTATTTACTTGCAATATCGTTAAACCTGTATCTTGCGCTAATTGTTTTTTCTGGTCCTCTGATGGATAGGGATGCTGCAATTGGAAAACAAAAATGATTTTCATTAAAAACCAAATCCCATCATTTCAAAAGGGGACATCATAAATAAATCGAAAAAAAAGGAAGTGAACAAAGGTTGAAATTAAATAGAGTTCTCTTTCACTCGAAAATGTCTGCACGTGAATGGGACTCCTACATCTGGCGGAAGTACACTTATTTATACGCGTGCGCGAAGACCTTTTCTTTCGTTTTTTGTGCTGGTCGTGCGCAATCCCAATCTTCAAACAAAGCCAGCGCAAGTTAACAATCAAATTAAAGCCTTTCAATCACAATAACCCTCCTCTCATACATATCCTGACAAAGGATGTATACCTCAACAAAGGTAGAGTACACATCCCACACATTGCACACCACCGTGATGATGGTGCAGAAAAGAGGTTTGCCGCCATTAATCCTTTTGTATGAATCTCAATTGATGTACAACCAAGGAAAAAAAACAAAATGAATTAAACATTACACAAAAAAAACACCAAGAAATATGAATACGACGGATAAAAGGGAAATTAAACCAAAAACCCCATGTGCAACACACAACAACTGGTTAAGGTTCGGGCAAAAATACTCTCGTACGCCTCAAGCAAATGCAAGTCAGTCGCCTAATTAAAGTGCCCTGAACTGTGCAATTGATGATGACATTTTCAAAAACGAGAAAAATGCGTTTATAAACGCCAGGAGCATTGAAATTGCAGCTGCATATCCGCAGAAAATTGGTTAATGGACATGTTATGAAACTACGGGTGCACAAAATGCAAAAGAAAATAAGTGAACAGCACGATTATCATGTAATACAAGGTGTAAGTTGATACTCTTGCCGAGTGAAACTATGTGTCGTACAAGATGAATTAATTCAACAAGGACTTCTTGCTGAGGACGACATTAAGGGTTTTCATTTTGAACGCATCATGCGTTCGTTTTACTTCCAACTGTGCGGAGATATTTTTGTTTGCTGCGTTTGATCTATCAGTGGGTTGCATAGGGGGTCCCCACGAGGATCCTTTGGATGGGATTGGAGACTAACAGTCGTTGTATGTTATTGGTTGATCAAAAAGGATCATTTTTCTAGCTCCCCCGACACACAATCAGATTTGATACAAACAACAACCGTGTTTAATTCATGTTCTTCGAGGAGAAAAAGGTGTTTGCTAACCCCACAGTCCCTCACTATTCCGATCTACGTCCAAAGTGGATGTGTGTTTTTTACGATACCGATTACAACTCATGCCCGGCTACTGTATGTCAGTTTACCGAAAATTCCCAATAAATCATCGCCGATAGTGCATCGCCGAAGTGGGGGCATTCTCGCCCACCCCACATGCTCGTTATCGAATGCACGCCACGACAGACGACGATCTATTGTCAAATATTTACCTTAACTTCATTTGTAGCGCCATTTGATGATCAGACGTTTGATTAGATTTTCATTTTCGATTAATCTATTTAATCAAACACGAGTAGAAGAAAATGCATTCGAGGCGCACTGGGAAACAACTTCCCGAGCTGTTGGAGCTGTGAGGGCGGCGCACAGCGTCGATGGCGGCGTTGGCTGTGTGTTTAATGTGGGTAAGTGCAGTGGCATATTTTGACGCCACCAAGTCGGGACCTGTACGAAGATTTATGGAACTTTGGTATTTGAACTGTACAGCGCACACGGCCCCCATTCGGCACCGAAATTGCATTGTACCGACGTGTATTTCGTTGCTGTTGTTGAAATGTAATCGTATCTATTTGATTATTTCAATGTTTGGAGTTGGTTTTGGTTTTTCGATCCCTTGGGGTGGGTGCTTGAATGCAATTTAGGGCAGACTAAGTAAATATGAACATTTTTTGGAGGGTATTCCTGGCGTTAACGATAAGTTCTGAAGATTGATTGCATTTTGAGCTGAAGATATACATTTTACGAACGAAAAACTGGGGATCTTGGATTATCGGTTGGAGATAATACTACAACATGGTGTGTTGCTACCCACACACAGTCCAGTCCATGGGACATGTGTCAGAGGTGCTTTTAAGTGGATTCAACTTGTGAAAATTGATTTGAGCTACTTATCTATCACAAGACATTTTTGCATAGACTCAGATTGAAAGGTACGTAGATAGGCCACATTTCGGTCGGACAGCTGTGATTAGACGGTGTCAGTTCACTTCAATGCGCTTAAGATGATTGATGGATCCTTAGCCGACTGCGACTGATAGTGCCTACTCTTAGGCCTGGTTTTAGGCAGTGGACTTTGCGATTTAAGACAGGTCAGTGTGCTTGTGTCGCTGCTTGTTGTTTGAAGGTCTTAGGCAGTGGACTTTGCCATTCAAGACAGGTCAGTGTGTGCTTTTGTCGCTGCTTGTGAATGACATCAGCAGAGCAAGAAAAAAATGTGCCACAAGCCTTAACTCATTCATTAATGGATGCACATTTTAATCATTTCAAAGATGGCGCTTATGCACCACCCCTTCAAAAGTGTATCATTATGAAAATAAAGCAGAATATAAAACGAAAAGAACCCAGCAAATACCACAAGAGCCAATCACCAGTAATATATACAGCAAGCGAAAAAAGCACGTCACAAAACTGTGCGATGAAGAGAGAACCACATACTCGCTACTCGCTACAGTTGCAGCAAATGTTATTCATTCCGCACTCTGCTCTGTTTTGCACATAATTAATTACTGTCACGCCTTTTTATTCGTTATCTGAGAATTTGAAACAATCATCTCAAGTGTTTGTCATGCCATGCCCCAACTCGGATACGCTTGCATACATATGTATACAGTGCAATGGTGCACATCGAACGGGTTCCTTGTGTGTACTGTGCGCTGTGCTAGTCGTAAACTGCCGCCTCCTGTGTCGTCTTAAGGGCGCGACGACACATAATATGCATGCATTTACAAAAAAAAAAATATTCGCGAATTTTTAAGGTTCACACTGAAGCTCTGATCCTGTCGGCCCGGTCGCCATCATGGCTGCGAAAAACTTTGAGGGGTTCCTTCTCTGATTCGCTAAGTTGATGTGATAAATATTCAGCATTTTGGAATTTCCACTCTAACACTGCGCCCCGGGCAGGTGGAGCTGACTGACAAATGTCAGAGCGCCATGGTCGAGTGGGTTTGTGCAGTTACATGCCCTCGGCTGGGAAGGGGTGCGCCTTGTAAGAAATGTGTAGGCACATAAAATTGGCCAGAGACGGGTCGATTTAAGCATGTCTTCGCAGTCGCACGAAAATGCCACATTTACATTTTCGAATGCGCCCCCGAAAGCTGCCTTTGCTGCAATTACCACATTGAACCAGTTTCGATTTCAGCTAAAAAATCTTCGAATGGCAATAAAATCCGCAGCAATGTTGCTCTCATTAAGAAGCAGGCACCCATTTAATTAATCAAACGTCCACTAAATCTGATAGAATGTCTTAGTACGCCTTCTGCTATCGAATCGTAAGTCTTTTCCACACTCAAACTGTCGCAAGAGACAGTCCTCCTTTCGTTGAGGACAGCTCTGTGCACCTAAGCCAGCTGCACCAATTCAATTAATTTGTGTTTACGACTAGCATTCACTTCGAACTAGATTCCCGTATACAAATTATATTTTTACGACTGCCAGTTAATTCAAATGGCATTTCGGCTATCAGATTGATCGACATTTAACAAAGTACATTGCATGTTTTGCCGACTTTAACCGCCGTCAGATCAAATGAATCAACTTCCAAGTAGGTTATCAGAGTTTCAACATCCATTAGAGAGATCGTATGTGTTTTTTAAACAGGACGAGATGTGTGGCCATTTGGGGCACCCTTTTTGTCTTAAAGTGTAGCAGAAATGCTTTAATGCCATGCCTGCGACCCCATCCCAAGGAGGGACGGATAATAACATCGCATCGCATATCAGTTCCTACATGGTTTCTGGTAACACCCAATCCATAAGGTGCACTTAATTAACCGCACACAATGTTACACTTGCAGATACCTCAGACTCCTGCCGCGTTCTGCTGTAATCATCATTCCAAGACGGCCTCTGGTCATGTACACACACACACACATTCAGTCCACCGCCGGGGCTCCCATCTCATAATAGACGACAATTTCATCGGTTTCATGTAAAGTGACCTGAACCCCTGCAAATGCACTCGGTACATGCACACGCGTATGCATGTGAATATACAATATTGCAGGGCATCCTTGATGTTATTTTCAAAAGACTCAGCCTCAGGAGCATGTTCGACCACCTTTGGCCAGTCGGGCGGGGGGAGAACGGGCCCTTTTGTTGAATATACCTTGAATCGGGGGAAAATTTTCAGTTGGCTACACTCATGTTAGGATATTTAATATGTGCATGCAAAGACATTTTGCGAAATGAATGTCCACAGTGTCCTGCAGAGCCGACGGACTACACCTTCTCAGGAAACCCCAAAACTTACAGCATCTTGTTGTAGCTTGTTTCCCGACATAAGCCACCCGACGCCCTCCGCCGGATGAGCTGACCAGGAGAGCAGAACTCGAACATAGCGCATAGAGACACCTATGCGTGTTCGGTGCATATGAAGCTTCCTCTCGGCGAAGAATTGTGTATCCTGTGGAACACCTTTGACATGAGCTGCTGTAAATGAAGAAGTAGTGGCCTCCTCCATTGCCGGCCGATATGGTAAGTACTTCTCCACCTGGAGAATGAATGTTGTTCGGATTTAGTGCTTTCTTACGCCCTCCCAGTCGAGCAATGGAATCCTTAAGTGAAATCATTATTTCAGGACGAAAACAAGAGTGCATCTATCCACACAAACGCACGACACACCAGATACAAATTGAAAACCTCAACAATTGTCCAGACTCAGAAGACGGCTGACTGTGTGTGTGTGTGTGCTGTTGGTGGTCGGTCCTGTACGAAACCAATCAATAAATTACCACCAGACCGCTCTTGGATCCTTTTCGATCTGTGCTTCTGCTTGGTGTTTGGGAAATTACATTTTGAATAATTTCAATCCGAATTGTGTGCAGAGGCTGGGACAGGATAAATATTGCAAGAGCTTCCCAATTATCAGGATGCACAGAAGGTTGTATTTACGGATTTTTTTCCTCTCTCTCTCTCTCTCTCTGTGTGTGTTGTTCCTCCTGTCGCCGACGCCCGAGCCCACCCCCAGACCAGCAATGTTGTTGTCCTCCGTTTGTCATATTGTGTGTGCTTGTGTTCGCTATTGTGCCATGGATACATTGGGCTTTCCAGTTTTATCAGTGCCCGAGCAGGCGGACAATGCTTGAATTCAATTCGAATAGCGAAATGTCCTATCGTCCTTTTGCATACAGACTCCTCTCCGTCACGGCGGCGTGTATGTGGACCGCAGGAGGCACACATGTTGGAACGTGTTAACGCATATATATTAGACTCAACTGAACTTCGGTATTCAGTTGTGCCACCAGCGAGGGAGGAAGCCAAAACCAAACAACAACAGCAAAAAAGTGTCCTGTTTAATAGTCAATAACTGGGCACACGATGGAAATCCTTCATCGCACGTATTAGGTGTCCTTTCTCCCTTGACTACGGCTGCCGGAGTCTGACCAGTCGTCCATCTGTAGATCCTCGTAAAATATTCACTCGCAGTAATGCTATTTAACCTCAAATATTTGTTTATGATTTTCGATGCACTTGTGCGTGCGTGCATTCGCGTGGGGTTCGGACTCTGTGCTGCCTGATGGATGGTTGGATTTCATTTCGTGTTTGCTTGGAAAATATTTTCATTTTGGAATGTGATACGGCCTACTCAAGTTAATTGCGTCGAAGGGCATTTAAAAGATGGCCATGTTGAGTGAGGCAGAGAGTTTAGGGCGGTGTTGTGCTCTTGCACGTCTCAAGAGTGAGGAATATGTGCATTTCGGAAATAAATGGCAGCCGGTGATGTTCCAAGATCAATTGGTACCAAAAATGAGTAGGCGTCTGTAACATTTTTGGACAGGCCACATGGATTTCAAAGCTGTAGTGCGTCAGTTCATTGAAGCTCATCCTCTAGCTTGAGAGGCGGGTTGGTTGAGGAGCATTTCAAGCTGTTGCACAAGTTTGACATCATCTGAAGGATAATTTTGAAAGACATGACTTTTGTCTCAATATAATATGCCGAAGAAAGTGGTTTTGTATCGAAGGCTTCTCAGATCGAGTTACTCATGGGTTCCTCGCTAACTTTTACAAAAAGACTTCCATTTTCGAATGGATAGTGACGAAGTGGAGAAGGAACTCAACCAGAGACTGAAACCAAGCCAGAAACGGTGCTTCTTGGAGAGGTTTGTTCGTTGCGGCCTGGGCCCATCCATGGATTTGAAGAAGCATTTGAGACGAAGTGTCCTTCGGCCCTCCCGACAAAATCGAGGAAGTTTTTCACCGTCTCTTTCGTTTTATAGTGTCCATGAAACTCTGCCCCTTCATGCACTATTTCCGTTTAAATTAGCACAAAACAAATAGAAACGTCTGAAAGCCTACTGCTTCCAAAAGTTTCCACAAAAATAAGAAAAAAAAAACCCACCGGATAAGCATAAAAGCCCCACCAGTTGCCACCGTATCAAGTATTCAAAATCCTTCTTCAAATACATGCCCCAACGAATGTTTACCAACCTCAAACGGCCACAAAATCAGAGCCACCAAAAACCTATGAATAAATAACCACAAAATACATTCGAAAAGTGGGAGGTGATGAAGCTCAAGTACTTCACTTAATTTTCCACCAATGAGATCACTATTTACCGATTACCTAACACATCAAGGCAAGTGCGCACCAAGAGGAGGAAACAACAAAAAAAAAAAAAGAAAAGTGAAGCGGAATAATACAAAACTCAGAAAAACCGCACATACTCGCACATACGATGATGTCGACAACTACAAGCGAGTTCTATACCATTCCGGTCTGGCCCAGAAATCAAAAGATCTTATCTAGCACAATTTTTAGACATGGCTCCTTTCATTACATTCCCCCAGCCGGAGCGGTGCTACACTACCTCTGGTGGCCACCATCTTTAGCCCGACGAACATATATGTAAATACCCCGGTCCCGCAATGGTTGCTCTGGCGATATCTATCGCGTTTTATCGCGCAAACTTTTTATGCGCTCCCTCTTGCTATATTTAGTGTGTACTTTTTTTTCTCCTCTCTTTTCTACAGTTACAGAAGTTTTCTGATTCGCAGAAGAGTTAGATAAGATAAGCGGCAAATCACTAGTTCAGTCAATATAGGCCGTCATTCAATCTAATATGGCGTAGATACCTCAAGCTGGAGACAAAGTATTCGACGACTAGGAGGAAATGAGAAAATCTCAATAATAACTGCTAAAGATACACAGAAGTTCATCTGAAGCCATCCAATCCTGCGGCGCTTTCGGGGGGAATGAGAAAACGGATACATTTGAAATTCAAACTATTGTCGAACCGCCCCCCGTCTGAATGGGGTTACAAATGACAATAATACACTCTCTTACGGATATCCGATGATATGACCAAAAACTGCTCCTTTAGATACATTTTGTAACACTTTATGCCCCGGCTAACCCATGCAGGACATCCTTTTCGGATTTGCAGCCATTCAAACTAGGGTGAATGGGGTAGAAACTTTCGACGATTTGTGTTTTGAATGTCAAGATATCCGGTGTGCAAATATTTTTCCGAAGAAAATTTCTCCATCCAACCAACAAGATAAAAAAAATGTGGTCAAGAGAGGAATCTCATCCCCCGCCCCCCACCCGTCACACGCAAGATGTAAAAGTTACGAAAAGTTGGTTAATGCATTTTTATCGTGTGTTTAGTTCGATATCCTTTCCTTTTTGGAATGTTTTCTTACTGCGCTTCAAAGACCCCGGGAAAGAGATACTTTTCTGCGATTGTATCTTAATGTGATTTTCCATTGGTCAATTGGCAATTTTGGATTTAAATTCGATTTAAACCCGGCCAAATGGACTTTACTTCGGACGAGATAATGAGGTTTTTTGTCTGTCTGTCCCTTGGCAGGCGGAGGAGGTGAATCGAAGGATAATATTAACTGCTGGGTGGATGACCATTTAAATATCTGTATCCAAAGACCCAGGAGATTACCTGATTTGAGATAAACAAGAGAAGAAAAAAAAAGAGAATCTCTTTCTGTTATTGGAAATGCATTTAGATACGGGATATCTAAGTATCCAAGGACTTAAATTTTCCTCGTTTCCTTCTTACACTTTGCCTTGTATCCATCCAATCCCACAGTTAACATCTCGACATTGATGAATTGCAGATTAAGTCGAAAATCACTCATGCCCTAGAGCGAGCGTGTGTACGCGTATCTTAAGTAATGGAAAAAAAGAAAATACAAAAGGATATACACGCTGGATTCTTTTCTTCTGCCGATGGAATGGGAAACCGTTCCATTTCATTTACAGGAAGTTAATACCTAATAGGATATCCCCGAATGCGGTCCTTTTAGTTACGCATACGATCGTCGTTCTACGTTTTTTTTTCTTCGCTCTTGATTCGTTTGCATCGCCGGGAAACTGTTGCAAGAAGGATTTCCTTTTAGTCGAACGCTGTGTGGGGAAGTGTGGGGTGAATTTTAATGAAAATTACCGAAGGGATTTGATTTATTGCCTTGTCTTCTTTTTTTTTGCTGGAATGCCGTGCTATTGGGTGTTAAGATAATGCGAGCTAGATTTCAATTCTATGGAGTGTAAATTTTATTCGAAAACTGGTGAGGAACGATAAGAGAGGGGAAGGAGCTGGCTGTGAAAGCTGGGAGTGGATAAGATTGTTGAGGGGTGGACATTCTTTGCTTTGACTTTCAGTCAACAGATGATGCCACTGCTGTGACCGATGCAAATTGGGGTGAGATCGATCAAAAGCAGAGAATTAGCAGAACGAGTCTCACTCTTACAGTACTTTTACACGAGATAAATCGGACAGCAAGCTTTTCCATTTTTTCAGGCAAGGGAGGTGAAGCTTTTCCCATGTCTCACCTCTCTTGCCCACAAGATGGAAAAGCTTGCTCTCGAAATTAGCTCGTGAAAAATGCTCTTTGACTTCACTTTCCTACCCCGTTCGCACAAATTTGAAGCCCTGCTTACATCTAAAGCAAAAATGATGAATATAAATAAAACTTACCGTTAAATGCTGAAACAGCCACGCTCTTAAAATATTTGTTGCTACTTTTGGGAAAATGCCACGTTTCTTTTGGTTCTTTTTACCATTCGCATCGTCATCCTCTTCGCCCGTGCCCTCTCCACTACCTATACTAGCGTTACTGGCATCACCTGAAAATGCAAGAGTTGAAAAACAAAATTCAAATTAAACACACTTGAGGGCGACATTTTACGAGAAAAAAAAACAGAAAAAACACCAAACAGTCTTAAGATAGACGCATCGCGTACACAATAAACCAGCAAACATCCGTCCATTTCTCATGCATATGCATGAATGAATGAAGTTCTTTTAAATCAAAAAACTACCACCCGTGCACACATCGCGCGTATCTGTATCTCATTTTCCGCTTGGATTCACCTCAGATTCTTAATAAAATATTAATTTTTCTCTCCAACTCCTTTTTTTTTTTGTTTTCCTTTAACGTTGCCTTTGTCATTTGGGGGCCGTTGCCTACCCCCGGCTACTGTGCGCACCCACGAAAACAAGAAAAATGATTAACTAGGCGGCTGGCCTACGCCTGGGTAAGCTTACCGGCATATCTATCCTTTATTATCGCAGCAGCATTACAAATATTTGCTCATCAACCATAACTACACTGCGCGTCGAATGAAATGCTTTCACACACAAAATCCCTCCTCTCAAAGACTCTCTAAAGAAGGAAAAAGTGAAATAAGACACAGAGGAGCGAGGGATAAACAAACAAATAAGCCACGGGTATAGTTCACCTCGATTAGCCCTCGAAAACGCGCAACGGTGACGGTGACGGTGGCGGCGGTGGCGGTGGTGTCTTGTCTTGTTGTCGAGTGTGGATGAAAGATGGTCATCTCTGAAGTGGTGGCACACACTCAAGCCTGAAAGAGAATCTATAGCGTTACACCACGCTTGCTATACATCTGTTTGCCTAATTAGTTAGCCAAGAGTAAACTCTTTTGTCATCCCCCTTTAGGGCAGGAGCAGCAACAGCAGCAGCGGTGTCGGTGGCGGTGGCCGCTCTGTCGTTGGCGATGGCCCACAAGATGGGACGTGTATGCATGTTTCTAACATCAATCTCTTCAGGTTTCCGATGAGCACCTCTTGAGCCGTGTATTGTGGGATACGGATTCTTCTTTTCACTCCGAGAATTCGGATTGTTTACGTTCAACACATCACTGTTGACAAGGTTCGCAGTGGGCACTCTTATTATTTTTTTTTTGTCTTCTTCTTTTGATTCTAACGGTATAGTGGAACTTATTAGCTTTCGAAAGCCAAGCCCACAGGCAAATAAATGTAATCTTTGATTTCTTTGGTCGCCGGTCTGTGAACTTCCGCTTCTCAATTGAACAGATAAATCTACATAAGTTAACGCGATTCATTTAACCCACCGCCGTCGCAACCACTGACTTGGCTGTTTCTGCTGCCGCCGCCTTATTGTTGCATCAAATTTGAATAAAATCTCGTGTGTCTTCTTTGGAAGTTGAAATGCATTAAGCAACCGTAGAGCGCGAGACAAGCCCTAATGGCTCTGCACTTGTGTCCATGGCTGCTATTGTGATGCAAAAGGGTACGCGCCGTCGGCGGCGGCGGCACCACGGCTGCTCTTGATGAATCACCTTGGTTAATTGAGAGTTTGCATAATTATCACATTTTATTCCGTGCCATGAGTTTTTTTTTCTTCGTCTTCTGATTGCTTTTGTTTATTTTGACTATGAAATGGAAATTCTTTGTGTTTTTTTCGGTTTTCTTGTGACATGATGCATGAATCAAGATCAAAAGGTTAATTGAGACAAATGGTGGAAAGTCGATAGGGAAAAGCTAGCTAAATGATTTTTCAGTTTTTCTGAGATATCTCTGAAATTTATATGAACACTTTTCGGGGAGAGAATGGAAAACTGAGTGAAATGGAGAATTTACCGACGGCGAAAAATGAGTCACGCAGGAATGACGATGCATTTCGCCGTGAATTTGTGTGGTTTTGATTAAAAATTGCCTTTGATTGTCAATACTCATTCCTCCTTCGGGTAGGGGTCTTCGAATATACCCGACGTAAGGCATGCCTGTCGTAAAAGGCGACTAAAGTCCTGAGCTAAAAGCTAATAGTTTAGGAAATACCCTACTCCGCTGCTTGTCAAAATGATGGTTTCAAGCTCGCAAACAAAGGAATAAAGGGTAAGTGCCTTATCTTATTTTAGATACTGCACAATAAGTCTTGGCTTTATAACCATGGCGGCCAGTCCCGGGATGTTATGGCATCCTACTTGTCAGGAGATCAGGCTTCCGTCCGTGAGACCGGCTGATGTCTCATCCTAATCGCTTGAGGTTGGCCTCCAAGTGGGAGCATTGTGGTGGCTGTGGTTTGAAAACCAAAGTCGCTGGGAGAAGTGGAGATATACCTGCATGTGTGCGAGTTAATCTTGTCTATTAAGGTTATCGGCATTTGCGACTCTCCGACGCGAAAGGTATTGATCCAAGTCTATGGGAAATTGCAGAGAACAACCGGGTGCTACGACCCAAATAGTAACAGAGGTGTTAGATGGGCCTCGCCACCCTAAAGCGGAGAAATAGGTCCATTAGCTTATTTCTAAATTTGGAACTCGAGATTCCTACTGGATTCGTCCGTAAAATGGTCCAACGATTAAATGTCTTCGTGATACAAGCCTAGCGGCAGGAGATCGTGTAAACATTTATTACTGTCAACGATTATCTCAGGGACTCACTGTGTCTTCATTTTTTAGTTTACTGAACTTGCCTCCGTCAGAGATTGTTGTCAATGCTTGTATCAAGGACTCACTGTGTCTCCTTGTTTAGTTTATGAGAGGACAGAAGCATGCGCCCATCAAAGATTGTTGAAAGACACTTGCATTCACAAGAAGCGATACTGAAACTCATGAATCGGTGAGTAGAAATGTCCACCGAGTGATATTAAAGCATTCTCGTGTCGTTCCCATTCCAAATTCCCGGCAAAAGACTACATTTTGTCCACAAATTCAGCGACATCAAATGTCACGCCTTCGTGTGCGGTCACCTCAAGCTCTAGAGCTTCGATGTCCGTCTAGTCTGTCTGTTCAGCTGCCAACTCCTCAGGTGGGCGTTAGAAACCACACGGTGAGACATAATTTACATCAAATCTAATGTACTTCTGCTGTTGCCCACCCACCATTTCCGATCACATCGACTCCACCTGACATATATAACTTCCCCCAAGACCCCCCATCACAACTGATCACAGATGCACACAAAATCCACGCTCCCACAAAAGTGACAATGTCTTCATTTGAACACAAGAGTGGGTGGTCAAGTTCAAGGAATTTACACCTTCGTCCATCGCACCGTCACACCGTGTCACCGCACTCCGAAGTAGTGAAACCAGTTAAAATTCGCACTTATCATCCGCTCTACACACGCAGACAGTAAAAATTGTATCCGCAATCAAAAAGGCAGCTTCACATCATTAAATATCCAAGATGAACGAGTGAAAGAGTGACTACTCAAGATGTTGGCCCGTTTACAAGAAATCAGCCACCGGGATCGGTTCGCTTTGGTTAGTCCGCGCGCCACGCAGCATTAATCAAATTGAATAAACACTTTTATAATCAATTTTCAAGTCAATAAATAACTTTAATGAAGATATAAATTCCATCCTTTTTTCCGTTTCGTTTCCTTTTTGCCAACAGAGCTGTAAGAGTGCACTCGCGCGCTCGCGCGAGCCTTGTTTTATTATTCACACCGTACTAGCGATCATCGCCAATCAAGAGATGAAGGCGCGCGTAGGATTGCTTTGCACCCAGCTTCGATTTGATGTATCTGCTCGTATCTCTGGGCACTGGCACTTGAGCTCTAAACATGCCACCAAGTGATGAGGTCTTATTCGATTTTTATGCGCGACTTTTCAGTATTCCCCCAGTCCTCTACCACGCATCGCGCTGCCATCAATTCATCCACAAAACCAGCAACCAGCCAAGGAAACGGGCGGGGGCTGGCAAAATGTGAGATAATCATTAAGGGAAGAAGAATTTATCATTTGGCGTCTGGAATGACCCAAAACGGCAGGCACTACACACATAATCATCATCGCCATTCCAATCATCTGCCGCATAAAGTTGCATGAGATACAGCGTCGTGCTCGCGTCGTCTTTATGGTCATCTGTGTCAGTGGTAATGCATAAACACTGTCTATCTGTCTGGCCGGGTGCTTGGTTCGCTGTCGGTTTTGTTAAGTAAACCCGCGAACTGTGCAGCGCGGCGGAGGAGAACGAAGGAAAAACTTTCCTCTTGCTAATTTACTTATTTCTTAGGTTCTCCGAGGGAAATTGATTATCCACAAAGCCACACACAGACAACACATCATCTCCGAAGGGAGTGGCGGGCCGGTGAGGTGGAAATCGATGTATCAGACTTGATTTTCAATTGATAATTGAGTAAGTGGAGCAAAGGTAATTTATCACCCGAAGTTATGACCGCGTTACACTGGCCCGAGCCGATGTGGCAGCCGGAGTGCTAAGGGCGGAATAATTGAATTATTTTCATGCGAGATGAGACGCCAAGTTCAAGGAGATTGAATGACTTGGTGAAAGAAGTGAGTGTCCTTACAGCGTGAAGGAGAGCAGTGGGGAGTTGCCCACCTCGTCGTGTGCTGTTAACCGTCATGAGTGTAACGTCGTCACTGCCCCCCATCACACCGTCATCCAGCAGTCTCCTTCGAATATGTATGCCAGAGCTTTGTACCCGCGACAGGCCATGAGTGATCATTAAGCGATTTCCACCGATCACCGAGCTTTCAATTAACTGCAGCTCTCAATCAACTTCAAACTCGCGATAGTATCAGCTACCCAAGAGGTTGGACAGCCGTCATAAGCTCTCTGACCCCACTTAGGAGGCGGCTTGCCCAACCCAGTCGAGTCTCTGGCGCTTACGGCCGCGCAATCCAATCAAGCGGTAGCTAGACATTTTGACCGATACGAAAAGAAAATACAAAAAATAAATTTTTACAATCTTGATAAACCCATCACCTAGCGCATTCACAATTAAAATTCCAATTCCACCTCGCCGGCTGCCTCTGTCTCACTCGCTCGCCCGATCCAAGGTGTCTTTATGCAACGCTGGCTGCCAGACAGACATTCGTACGTCTGTGGCAATTTGTAAATAAATTTCAAATATTTATACGCTCTTGCCCACCTGAGTGCATCGGATCAGCGAGAGAGACCGACAGACAGAGAGGGAGAGACCCACGGCCGGTGTTATACCACCCCGAGGCATCCTCGACAGTCCATCCAAATGGCATAAATCACCCGCTTGTAAATATTTGCGGCGATTTATTCGCAAGGCACAACTAAACATGTTTGCTTACGCCAAGTGGCTAAGTCAAGTGGCGTAAACTTTCATATGCAGGTCCCGCGCGATCGGGTCCGGCTCGGCACCACGGGGAGATCAGATGAGAAATTATTACTACTGCAACTACCGATAAGAATTAATGTGTAATCGTCGTCGTCGTCGTTGCCGTCGCCGTTGTCGTCCTCCTCCTGTCATCGGCAGTGGCGAAACCAGTTGTCTGTGTGCTGCGCCCCCTCCGATAGAGAACACAACTTCTGGAATTCCACGGGGCACACAGTCGCGTAACGTCGCTCATCTTTGAATTTTCTGGGAGCCCCCTTCAAGTGAAATATCAAGATGTCACAGCCGGCTAAGCGGCTCGCACATGACTAATTGACGGCAGGGCGAAGCCAAAGAATGGACGGACACATGAGCACAAAAACAGAAAAAGAAAGAAAGAAGACGAAGAAAAAAAAAGAGAATTAATTAAACACCCACTCGTCGGTGTCCCGAATTGCGCGCGCCCCAAAACGGCATGATTCCGGGGAAACGTGAAAATCCACCGCACACCGGAGCGCTGACGGCCTCAAGAGGACATCTTGGAGTGCTTTTCACACATTTCTAGATGATGACGGGGCGTATGGACGAATGCGCACCTTTTGCCAAAGATCATCATCATCTCGTCCTCATCATCGCTGTCGTCGTCGTCGTCATGATGGGAACCAAGTACGTTTTTTTTTTGTTCCTTGTATTCTTTTTAGTGCAAACACTCGAGATGTGGAGTGGTTTTGTTTTATAACACATGTCCGCGCTGTATTTGTTTCGCTTGAAGATGTCTTCTCGAGGGGGTCCACAATGAGCAATGAGGCGGCTTGGAACAATGGGCCGCACTGGCATGTGTGCGGTCTCTGTGTTTGGCGATTGTTGTTTGTCCGAACAACGAGCTGAAAAAGCAGTCCTCGAGATACTCGATGCGGTGCAGCATTGTGAGCGCCCGCGCGCGCGTATGGGAGACCTCCCCCTAGGTGATTTGTTTTTCTGCTGATTTTAACCAACGAAATGAATGTTATGTCTACACTCTACACGCTGGTAACGAGGTTATTATTTTTGTGTGTGATTTTGACTTTCCGCAAGGTGGGAAGGGGGAGGTGGTTGTTATGGGCATTTGAGTGACATTGAATGGAAGGGGTGTCAGTGAGTGCTTAGAAAATGTTTACTCGGGCACGTTCAGGACTTTCAAAAACAACAAACGCACTCCATCCCAAGTGAAATTCAATCTAAGGCTAATGATATGCATCTCATGCGTGATGGCGGGTGTTCCTGGAAGTGTTGACACGGCCATGACAGCTTACGCCATGGCCGCGGATTGTTGAATTCGATCGACTGCGAACGAATTGAGTGTCTTTGTAATTGAGACACACTCTGTGTGGAATCGAAGATGGAGAGCAGTTGAATGTGGGTCGAAATGAGAGCTTAAAGTCCACCAGACACACATGTGAAGGTTATCGCATCGAATTCTCGTCATCAGCCCCCACGGTGTAGGCGTATCAATCCATAAGTTATCAACTGTCCAACAGTACCAACGAGCACTCAAATATCAGCTAAAATGTATATTGACATGCTACAGATACCGGCCATTGCAATTACCCACTCCACGATGCATGTAATAATTGAAGATCTCACAAATGCGCACTACTCAGTGCGATGAATTTATGAAACCCATCTATGCAGAGCGAAGTCCGTGCGAATTCCTCAAGTGCAGTTGAGACAGGGAAAAGAAATAATACCGAAATGAAGCAAAAAAACACAACAAATCTCTTGAGAGTATCTCTCTCTGTTGTTTTCAAAGTTTTGCTGTTTTCCTTCTGTATGTCCTCGAGAAACCACACACATTGTGTGTGTGCGTATATATCTCGTTCATTCTATTTTAAAATTAACGTGTAGAACAACAACTAATAATTTACGATCTACTGGATTTTCTTTGGGAGATAATTTCGCTCCTTGAAGCAAAAGTCTGTCTTGTCGGTACCCATTCTATAGGCGAGTGTATAGCTCAACCTCAACTCATAGAGTGTTGCTCCTCCTGCTGGTCGGGCTGACTGTGGGTCTTATCACAAGAGGGGCGCTATATGGTATTCATTTTTACAAGCCTCAGATACACACTAGTCTACGACTATAGTTTATTTGCGGCTGAAGAAGCCGTGACGATGGTGGCAACGTGTTTTCATCATGTTTCCCTCCCGTTGCATGCGATGGGAGAGACAGAGCGCGAGCACAAACTTTTACAGATGGACAGAAAATTTCAGTTTTCTGTTTTCCACGAGGTTTTCCATCGGGTTCAGGGAAAAAATAATGAAAATCTAAGTTAGAACAACGACGAGTTTATTAAATCGATGTTTAATACAAAATGAAAACATCGACTGTGTGCGGCCGGGCAGAGGACGTGACGGGTGGAAAATTAAGAAAGAAAAAGGGATTTTCCTTATCCTACACCCTACAGTCCCTCTCTGCCCCACTTGTCTGCCTCGTGCGCCTCCTACGGTGCGATTATTGTAGTGAAATTCTTTATTCTTGTTCATTTTTCTCCGTCTCCCCGGTGCAGCTCTCTAAAGATACTCTAGTGGGATTAAGGATTTCGTTTTATTTTTATACGGCAGTGGTGCCTTTGTTCATTTAGTTGAATGGAATGGGATGACGACGATGGAGGTGGCGGCAGTGGCGACGGGCAAATGATTGTGGCGGTAGCGCTGTGACGGCAACGGCAACAGCGGCGCGGCGCTCCTCCATTGCAACAACTCTCCAGAGTGCGAGCATTCGAGTTGAAAATTATTATGAGCGAATGGATTTTTAAAATTGTTTCACTGCATTTACAATGCGACCGGGGGGATACATGATGTTGATGATGTGGGTCTCTCTTGAAGTGGAATTCCAACATGTATCGAGGAAGGGCATGATTATCACAGCGACATGACTATCATCATACTTCGTTTCGTCATCAGTCGGGAGACTACTACAGAGCCAGCAGCAGCAGTGGCAGGCAGTATCGTTTAACTTGAAGTTTTTGAACTATTTTGTGCACATTAACCAGCAAACCGATAGACGAACAGGCAGAAGAGTAATAAAACACAACACGCGAAAAGGAAATTCCTGACAATGCAGCCGAGATCGTTGAAGAGCCGCTTACCCAGTTCTGTGCAGCAGCAGCAACAGCCAGCGCGGCAGAAGGAATCGAAATCACTCAAGCGTGTTGCACTTTATGTGAAGTGGCCACGAACAATGGTGGCATTGATTTTGCTCTATGGGATTTATGGAACATCTATCATCTCCGCCATCAAGGAAATGCATTTTCCTTCATGGATCGAGCGAGCGAGCGCTTGCCGATCAAGAAGGGTGCTCGCCTGAGGCCTTTCTCCAGCCAAGTGTATAATTGAGGAGGCAACGTGATCAACCATGATTTTCTATGAAATTAAGCAAAGTTAACATGGCTTGGCCTTCGACCTCGAAATTGAAGAACGTGTGTGTGTGCTCGTGATGCAGAGACTTACAGGAATGCTTCCAATTGTCGCCGTGGGTGGAAAGAAACCAAAAAGAAAAAAAATCACTCGAAACTCCATGGCAACTGTACTCGCCTGTGGATACGCCTTATCTTTGCGATACTCATTGCTGATGTAAGAATCTAGAAATTTAGATTATCTAGCCGCAAAGTCACACTTTCGCTGAATTACCTCGGCACGAGGTTAAGTCACAAATTTGGCAAAAAAAAAGAAAAATCGCAAATCAATCGCTTGATTAAAATATCACTCACATTGTCAATGACAGACTACACACGGGTTCAAGGTGGAATCACCCGTCAAGTGGTGAACTAGATATGCACTGCAAATTTCCAGTCATACGAAACTAATTAAATTTTATAGCCCTCCAGAAGTTGGTTGGCCCTCGTAAAAAGTCTAATAAACTAATAAACCCCCGACCACCGATAGCAGCGTGCGCAGATAGACTGCACAATAAATCTCGAATCCCATCGCCCACCTCCCCTTTTGGGCTGAGTTCATGTGCTCCTGAGCGATGATTTATTTTGAGTTCATATTGTAAAAATCACCTGCTTGATTATGCGTGGATAAGTGTGTTCGTTGTCTAATCACTATTTAATACTCCTTGCGAACTGATTACCGGGTGCTTTACGTAAGTTTTGTGTTTGTGTGTCTGAATGGATTTCGCTTGCCAATAATCAGGGATTCAGTGGATCCATGGCACATGACGTTCACGGCTAGACATTGAGACGCCCGTTCTGTGGGCAATAATGCGACGAGCTGTGGAGTCTTAAAATGTGGGGACGAGCCATTCCTTTGGCTGAGGGAAAATTCCAATTTGCAGTAAATTCTACCAATGTCTCTGGCACTTCCGCTTTTGACTGCATTTTCTGTTTTTTTTTTTTTGTTCGTTCCTTTGGCCATGCTTTCACTATTGCACTATTGTGCCGGGGAATTTCACAAAACGCGATGACATTTTTGCCCTCGTCAGGGATTCTTAGGATTGTGCATTTTTCTGCGCCGCCAAGGCACACTAAGACCTTGAACCCATCCGTCATCCCACCGACACGTGCCTTTGTGCGAAATCACAATAAAGTCGCAAATTTGTGTAATTGCATATTTTTTCTTGATAAAATTTACAACCAATTTCCGTATAATTGAAGTGAAATTTTGTTAATTCCAAAATACGATGCGTTCGTTGTTTTGTCAGATTAAAAAAAAAGACCATCCAACGATAATCCCGCAAATTATTAGCGAAGATGCAAAAATCAAAAAGAAATGACTAACCACCACTACACCACATCACAATGTCGCAACAAATGTATATCCGTTCGTGTGGGTTTGTCAGACAAATAATCGACGAAAGAATGCGACAGCAGCCAGCACCAGCACAAATGCGGAGACACTGAGAGAAAACTGTCACAGACATTTGATAATTTATTGCAAATTGATTTTTGTTCTGCGGTGTGGTATGCAACCACCCGGCGACAAATCGACAAATCAAACCGGCAAACCAAGTGAATTTCTTGCTCTCAACCATCGATAAAATATTTTAACACAAATTTATTTAAGCATTTAAGCGTACTTTCTTGCCAGTTTGACCGAATTACCTGCGCACAAATTACAGTGCTTTCGACATTTCTGTTTTTGTTAAATGGATAACCTACGCGAGGAGATAAATAATAGGAAAAATGCTGATGCTGATGCTGAAGTTGTGGGGCGGGTAATCGAAAGTTACAGAAGTCAACGATACAATTGAGGATATTTAGCGGCGGCGAGGTGTGTGGGAACATGTTGAGAAAAAAAAAACATGTTTCTAGTCAGCTTTTTGCATGCTTTCCAGAGGAATATGTTTGCTTTCAGTCGCTTTTAGAAAGTTGTTCGTCAGTCAGTGTCCATTGTGTGCGAGCCACACGAAGCAAATCATTGACCGACGGAGTTTCACGAAAGCGTCACCTTCAAAGTGTCCTTCAAGGAACTCATGCGCTTCCTTTTGGTGTCTTATTGGAACATTCGCTAATTGTACCTCTGATGCAAGGACTCATTTAACGATAGAATCGGTCGTGACCTCGGCTTTGTAAGTGACACTGAAATACGTACGATTTTTCAAAATAGGTTTACAACTAGAGCTGACGAGGTGGCAGTTCAAGGGCCGAGCATACAATCGTTGTTTCACTGTAACAAAGGGCATCCGGGAACAGTCTTGTAGTTAGTAGATCCGGCGACATCTACGCTGAGTGTCAAGCTTCTATTCTCGGGATTATCGCTGCTTTAAAAAATTCACTGAATTGTTTTGCGACAACATTCCAAATAAAGGCAAAACCGTACCAATGTTTGGACTCAATTTTAAGCTGAATCAAGTTATTATGCCCCAAGAGCTTGCTAAAGTGAGAAGGACCTGGTCGGTCCATGCCAGTGTGGCTTTAGGCCAGGAAAATCCACCATCGAACAAATATTCACACCATGGCAGATTTTTGAGAAAACCCAGGAGCAACAAATCGATATCCATCACCTTTTGTGTATGCGTCAATCCCAACCTCGTTCGATCTTTTCACACCTCTTTCGAGTATGTCTAGAAAAAGTCTAGAAAAAGCTTCTCAAACTTGTTCGTTCGGAGTCGGTATAAAACTGCAGGTACCTTCCACTCGTGAGAGAACAATAGCACGCACTACACGAGTGGTTGCGTTGAAGCTATGCCCAAGTGAGTAGCGCTGTCTGAATATGTAAACAATCGACTCCGCAGCGAGTGCCTGCTTTGCAAAGACAGCTGATTTCTTAAAAGCCGAAAAAACTGTCCTCTCAAGTGAATATTTGCAGCAATCCCCTTCTACCGCAAATAGCAGCTCATCGTACGCCTTAAACACTTCATCAAGTCCCAAAATCCATTTATCAACATTTCCAATCCTCCCGCAAAAATTAACAGCAACATACATCAAGTCCTCAACTCAAGCCTCAATCAACACCAATTTCTCTGGGCCCCCATTTGCCACACATTCAGTCAAAGTGAAATTACTCCAAAAATGTGTGTTCGATTGTTTTTCGTACGAGAAAATAATTATATTCCATTTGCCGCAACATAAATCAGTGTGCATTCGAAAAAAAACCCCAAACACACATCTCCTCTCGAAATAACAAATATCCTCATCGAAGTCACACAATACGCACACGGGACAAACTTGTAGATACACAGTGCATTCAAGTCCCATGCATCAATGCAACACGCATGCCACCCAGGAAATAATAAAAAAAAACACACACACAGAAAATAAATAAAATAATCCAACAGGAGCAACACTCACATAACGAAGTATGTGCCTACATTTTCAATTCACTTAAGCCTCCTAAATCTTTTTTCCAGCCAATCCAAATGCAATTTATAAATGGGTTTCAAGCCAGAAAAAAAGAGAAGAAAAATGACAACAGCCAATATAATATGCAGAGCAGGGAGACCCCGCCACATTTTGTTGGTTGATTTTTTTTTCTCTCTGTGCGAGCGTGGCTGCCCTATTGAATAAAATTCACAAAAATGCATGATGCACGAAAAATTGGAGCACGAACAACAACTGAAATTGAAATGGCCATACCTCGACGTCGACTATAACATAAATAAATCAATTCGCACTCAATTACAATTCTTTGCCCTCCCTTTTTATTAATTTTTCTCCGAGTTGAATGTGTTCCTTTTTTTTCAGAGGCAAATTTTTGTCCGGATTGAACTGAGCTTGCTCCTCCAGACACACAAGCACACACACGCTCGGGAGGAGTATTGTCATAAATACACATCGAATCTCGAACCTACCTGTGCGCTCGGTGGGTCTGTCTGTCTTTCTTTGGTTTCGAAAACAAATTGAATTTTCAAATTTGATCGTAATTTATTTATTAGATCCTGTGATGAGGGGAGGGAGGCGGGCAGACAGAGAGAAGTGTGGTATTCCTGCATGGTCCACGGTTTTGTGTCATTGCCGACGGTATGCAAATTCCAAAAACAAATCCATTGATTGCAGTGGCCACGAGCAAACGACCGGCTACAAAAAGGCAAACACCAAATCCAGCCGAGGAGCGACTGAACTCGACACAAAGCTATCCTCGTTTGGGATCACCTCATGTGCATATCCAATTTCTTTGATTTGTGCATCTTTCATGTCCTGCAGTAGTTTCAATCAAGTCCTGGCTCATTCGGTTATTATCCGCATCTTCGTATCTCTCACACGCAGATCCTCCGCTCGCTGCCACCCTATGTTATGCCAGTGATTCCGACTCTGGAGTTAGTCAGGTTTCTCGACGCTCTCGACTCTGATGTCTCTGATATTTCTTGGTTCTTGTTTTTTTTTTTTTTTTTTTTGTAATTTTTTGCTTCTGTCGTTGTCGGTCATCGTCATTGCGGCAACATCGTCGTGGGGAACCCATCCGCCGCCAGTCTCGCCACACAGCAGTTCCTTACACTTTGATTGGATTTCGCATTTCTTGCTCGCCGTGTTGTCCACGTATGTAGCCCCCGGCGTCATCCATTACTGGATACTATTTTATTTTCATGGTTAAATCATTGAATTAACAAAATAAATAAATAAAATGGGTGAATGAATGGAGCGTGGGGCGCACCGCACTCTCGGGGGAAGTGCTAATAAAATTCCGTTCCGATATCAAACACTTTATGCAGTCAGCCAAATGGACTATAAACAAAATGATACATGTTCACCCGGACAACCCCGCGCGATTAGAACGTTTGCTGCCTTCTACGACAATTGACAGTATTTTTTACGATTTAATTTCTTTTCGCAAATATCTGCGAGATTTACGATGAAAGAATGATAACGAGCTGGTTGTTGGCATTACTCGGGGCAAGTGTATAATGAGCTTTTAAAGAGTTACGGACCCAGGACCTGCTTGTGATTTGTGTGGCATCATTAGTGCAATTTCGATTTAATGTCCCCATCGATTGGCGTTCAGAAACGACACCCAGTCTCTATTCGATTGGGGATTCTAATCTCTAAATGAAGTACCCATTCCTTCGTTCACACAAAATCTTCATCTCTTGTGAATGTATCCCATAACACCGTATCTTCAATCACTCATCCTGAACTATAGCACTTGCAATCGAGAGTCGAGAAAACAGCAACATGATGGATCACCAATCAAAGAACCCTTCACAGACTGTGTTCATGGGGATTGTCTTTTCTCGTCAAATGCCTCCTCCACCACCACCGCCGCCGCCACTTGCTGTTTCTATTGAGCCATGACGCTGGCCATGGAAGAAGGAAAGGGTACAAGTACTCGCTTCCATCGATTTTCGATAATGCACCGAATGCCTGCGCCTACCCACACTTGAAGGCGAAACGGAAAAATTATTGATTACTGCCTGAGATCCCGAAGAGAAGACAAGCCAAAACAATGGGAGAAGATTTATTTGACCTTTTTTTATGGGTTAAGTATCAAGAAATATCCAACTTAAGCCTGGGTCTTCGCCAAGATAATTGCCTTAAAGTTGCGTTACGTTCGCATCGTGTGTGTGTATACTCGCCATGCATGCAAAAAGGTAGTCTTTGGTTTGCCAGAGGTTTTAGAAAAATTTCACAAATTGAACACAAGGTCCGCCAACAAAACAGGGAACATGCACACAACACCTAATGGCTGGCATCCGACACAAAACAAAAAAAAACTCCACGTACTGTCACACCGTATACGGTAATCTTTTGTCGCCTACGGTGACATTTACGTAGAGAACAGACGCATGAATTACAAGAGAACAAAAACAGACAACTCTAATAGAAAACGAAAACAATTTTTGTGCGTCTAGAGTCGCGCTTGTCGGTCCAGAGATCCCGAGAGAGAACCCCCAGCCAGGGGGACCCACAACAGCGCCTATGATGATGTTGATGACGATGATGATGGTATGCACCGTACACACACTCAACTCGTGCGACAACAAACCTCAACATCCCGATCATTAATCTTGTGCACCAAATGACAAACACATGCTCCAAGGCACACACTCATACGCACCAACAACCAACAAACCAAAAAAAAAGGAGAAAATAACTTTTCAATTCATTTTGCCCACCAGATACAATCTATCTGTACATGTAATCAAGGTGAGATACATTTCAATATGCCTCATAAATTTTAGCGCGCGCATTGGATTCAGATTTAAAGGCGACGGCGACGCACAGTGTGCCTGCCCCCTCTCGTTGGGGAGTCCAAAAAATGAGGGAAAAAAAACCAACCAGAACAGACTTAGTGAAGATCACAACCAGGGCGGTATGGTGAACACTTCGTGGCGGACACTTAACACCAATAAATTCACGACAATTTGACAATTATGAGTGTTATTAGTGAAATAGACAATAAATTTATTTCGTTTTTATTGGGACCAACTGTGTGGCTCCGCTAGCAACATGTTGCCGGTGGTGTCTGGGTCGGCACGCATGAAATATATTTTTTTTTTCTTTGTAAATGCGAAAGGTGAACACCTTGATGTGGTGCATTTTGCGAAATGTCTGCGCATGAGGTTTATGTTGTTTATGTTGTAAGTGGGAGATTGAGATACACCGAACATGTGTGCGACTGAGTTTGGATTTGTGGATGGACTGCAGTGTTTGTTTGGCTGGGTCTCCGTTAATAGAGAGCTAAAGACGGTCTTAAAATGCTAATCAAATGATCACAGCCACGGCACAACACAATCTGTGGACATTTATAGTCGGAGAATTGTGTTTCCTCCTCTCTCACTGTGATTGTCGTTTCGTGAAACATTCAAGGGAGAGGAAAGGAAAGAAGGTTCAATTGCATATTAGGGAGTTTCGCCGGGCATGTGGGTATTTGAAATATCTCTTCAGTCAGCTGTAATGGTTCAGGTTTTTGGGCACTTTAAATGTGGGTGGGTCTGGGTGTCGGGTGGTCTGAAAGCAGATATTAATATTAATGGAGTTCCTGTTGTGTCGTCTGCTGTCGATTAGATTGGGACCATCATCTCGGGTTGATGGTGGAAAAATAAGAGGCGACGTTGAAGTCAGGCTCTTTCAGACAGTTTCTGACGACGCAAATATCACAACGGGAGCTTAAGGACACACCGCCGATGCAATGCAAAAAGCAAACTTTCGGACCAGTGCATTCCTGCCAACCATGTCCGGTTGAAGGACAAAAACATCATCTCAAGGTGCTTACAGATTCCTCACCGCCTCCAGGCTCAAGACGAAAGATGACCACGGCCACAGTCTCACACAGCCTATCGTGAGAAATTTAATTAACGACCGAAAAAAAAGAACAAAAGCTAATTAAATTTTACATACAAAATGGAAACCCTACAATTAAGGATAAGAGTACCTAACCCCCTCCAGCCAGGTTGATGTCATAATTGCTCAAAAAAATATGAATGTTCTTCAAAAAATTATAAAACGAACAGAAGAAAAAAAAAACCACACTCGTTCGGAGTGTAGCAGCCCAACAACTTTGCTTATCACGAATACATGCGTGAATGAAAATGCAATTTTGTAAAAATTCATAAGTCACGAAAGTGTCAGAGCACACACCAAACGGCTATGCAAAGAACATACTCATAGATACATCACATGAGATGCAGACACGATTATAACAAAAAACCACACAACATTCATGTTGAAGTATAAATTCTTTGTTTTTTTTTTCTTTTATAAGAATTTTGTGTGCGAGCAAGTGTGTGTATGTGCGTTCTGTCTTGAAGTCTGAAGAACCATAATGAGTTGTTAGCCTTAAGCTATGTGCATACCGCTTTTACTCGCAGCACAACACGAACTTGTGGTCTTTATATTTTTCTTTTTTCCATTTTTTAGTTTTAAAAATAAAAATTAAAACAACAACACCACTAATCGTCTTAATACACCATCGATGCTCAATATGGCACCCATATTGTTGCGCTGGCGGCTTTATTTTTTTTTCTTTCGTTCCCCCCATCGTTCAAATGTGAAAAGATGGAGTTCGAGTTTGGAGATGGATTCGGTTCGGTTCGTTTAGATCTATGAAAATAATTCAATAGAGAATGAAAAGAAATCTAAAAACAACGAGCCCGCGCCGTTCACAAGGGGAAGACACATTGAAATGACCCCTTCGGGATTAGAATTTAGTCAAAAATATTTCACACACATATTTTTCACATCTTCACATGGAACCTTCAAAGCAGCGGCAAGCGACAAGCGACAAGACGAGATGAGTTATTTCTGGAAAAACCGAAGAAAAGAAATATATTTCACTGTCTGCATCTATATTTGGGGTTACCTAATCAGCAGTCAATGCAGTTCGAAAGTATTGAATTACACATTTCCATCCCGAGAGGATACGATAAAAGAGAGCCCAAATCAAGTGTCCCACATGATAAGATACTCGTACTTTTTAATCAGAAAGAAAAAATGTATATCCCCACACATTGTATAATTATAGGGCTGTCAAACGCGGTTTCGAAACTTCACGAAACAAAAGGAGCGATCGTGTTAAGAAATGAACACAAAAAAAAAAAAACACCCAGAAACAAAGACCGTATGAGAAAAGAGAAACAAAGAAACAAAAAAATATCAAAATGAGAAAAAAACGTATCTTTAAGTCCTTTTCGAAATGGTTGAGTTGTTTTGTTCTGATACGACTTAAGGGAACGAAAATAACAAGAACACAACCTCTGCGGCGTTATTAAACCGACAAAATGAAAGGCGGAAAAAATATTTTTCTCTCTCTCGGACTATGTATAACCGATCATGCACCTTCCAGCAGCAAAGCCGCGTTGTTTTGATTCGTAGAATGAGGATCTTTCATACATTCCTCGGCTTCTTTTTTCTTTGTGGTTTGAGATGTTTTTTTTTCCTTACTTTGGACTTCACATCCATAAGTGGAGAGAGAGAGACTTTGAACAGATGGACAGTTTTCTGATTTGAAAAGGATTAATGATATTGATTTGTTTGATCGGTCTGTGGGCCGAACTGATTATGGGTTTAAGCCGTACGTGGCTCAGACGTTAACATTTGGTATATAATTAGGCTGTGAAATGGGACGGGGAGGGAGAGTGGAGGTGTGCGTGCTGTCGAAATGGTTAGCAAACCTTTTGTGATATAAAAACGAGTTCAACAGACCAGTCGAATGTGGGTTCAACAGCAAGTGATGGTTTTCGCAAGTCAACAGGGTGCATTTTTGCTCCATTTGACTTGATGCTAAAATGGGCAAAAGTCATGTGTTCTTACTAGAAAACGATCGACACTGTAAATGGCCTCCTCTCGACATAAGCAATGGCAGGACTCCACGTCATTTGAGGACTCTCTCTTCACGATCACCATCAAACTGCACATCCCCTCGACTCGCTAAGGAACAATATGCAGCACAACCCAAGCGATTGCTGTCCAACCTGGCACACGGTTAACCTTGAACTGTAGCGCCACCCGCCAAATGATTGCTTTAAATTATTTGATTCTGAAAATGATGACATATTCTGGAATTTGTCTTATCAGCGCAGAGGTCGCATCTTCGATGACAAATTCGTCTGGATCATCCCCTGGAACAGCATCAAAGTGTTCCAAAAGGGGCGAAGAACTGCCTACCGTCCCAACAAGTTTCATCTTCACAACAGAATGCGATCAGACAACGATGCCATCCTCCCATGCAAACGTGACACTTCGAAGCCGTTAAGGAGTCAACAGAATCAATCTGTTCCAAACGTTTATGGTATCATCAGCAACTTGAAACTCCATCACCGACTCTATGTATAGAAACGCGTGATGCGACAGATACATGAATAATTTTTTCCTGAAAACAAAAAACAAAAACGGACAGAAACACACTTAAGAGTCATCAGCTTCTCGCGCATTTCCTTCGGTGTTTTGGTGTTTTTTTTTCTCTTCTCAAACAACAGAAAAAAAAAAACAGACAACACTTCTTGACACATCCGAAAGGCAGTTCATAAATAATCGTCTTAAACCGATCGAGGGCGACTGCACGCGTGCAACGTGATGGTTTCGAATGAGATACCCTCATTCACACTTTGGTGGTATTTCATCCAAACAAAAGAAAAAAAACTGAGAATTTCAATTCAATCTTTTTTTTTGGTTTTTCTGTTTGATTCTCCTTTCTGGAGTCTTCCTCCTCATGAGCAATTAGATTATCCTTTTGGGCAATCACCTCAAAAATCATTTGATATAAAACGCAGTACATACAGCCACACGCAGGCATTCATGCCACACACCGCCCGCCCAACATAGACCCTCTTCAGTCGAGCCGAGATACACACAGCCTGTGAAGTTCTTACAAATTCCGTGTGCATTTTACATCGAGTCTCTGTCTGTCTTTAAACATTCACATCATGTTGTTGGAAATACAGAGGGAACAGAAAATCACAAAAAAAAAAATGCCCCCCGAAGGAAAGAACGAAAACTGTCAACAAAAGGCTTATTCTACCAACTCCGTCTTGAAGACATAGAGTTCACCACCATCTTCAATCCCGGAGATTCGAAGTGAGACCTTCTTCTGCTTCTGGTGCGCTTTCTTTCTTTGGTGTTGTCACATATTTTTTTTTTTCATTTTTTTTTTCGTTGACTTGAGTCAACTTCACTTCTCTGGTGATCCGATTTTAATATTCTAGATAGTAGTTTGTGTGTGATGAATAAATATACCATTTGCCTTACGTTTATTGTTTTGTTAATTGATTATACATTTCCACAATTGCTGTTGCCGGGGGAATCCGATTAATTGAAATTTTAAGTGTGTTACGAACGACTGCCGTTGCAGTGCAGGTCTGTCTTGATTTGATTTTGGTATCCATTCCATCCTTTTACGAACACCAACCAGCCAACAGCCAACAACAAAGAGAATTTGTATATTTTGCATTCTGGTAGGTGATCGGTGCGAAAATCACGATTATTATCATTTATATAAGTTTAAAAGGAAAAAAAAGAAGAAGAAACGTTAAAACGTACTTAAGGTCGTTTGCGTTACGAGACAAGCCATGCGACAGCCTTGAAGAAGGGTTGGGCACCACACAGCCACTGTACAGCGCATAGAGACACTGACTATGTTTTTTTTTTTTGTTTGTTTGAAATGGAATGTGTCTTGTCTTATGGAAGACTGAACATGTATGTCAATCTAGGTGATGGGTACGTGATAGGGTGATAGAATGCTGTTCGGGGGCATATCACTTGACTGGAAAACTAGATATGTAGGTGGGAATATACTTGGAATAAATCTAAAGTAATTTTCCATACATCGTATATGCATATAGATTTTTCTTTTTTTTTCATGGAGCACGTAGTAGGTGCATACCTAACGTCAATATAGGAGTCGATCAAGTTGTTGGACGATTATCGGATTTTCTGATTTTCTATTGGAAATAAATTAATTATTAGGCTCACATCTACCATACGATTTGAATAACGACCTTTTCCTCTGTTCTTCAAAATCGCGCCGAACAATGTTGTTGGTGGCTTGAATTGCCTTGAATAGATGTCGAACAAGTGATAAAAATCATCAAGCACAGCAGCTCTGTGTGCTTCGTAGACTAAATGAGTTTTTTTTTTCTGTAAATTACATTTAACAGTTAGGGTCTAAGTAATCACCCCTGAGGTACACTTAAGAATTTCATTTGAAAAGAGATGTGAACTCGTCATGATCGGTTGTCTTTAATCATGTAACTGGCAAATTTAATCGAGAAGGAGTTGGGGTTGTAGTATTCAGCCTTGCGGTAGACTTCACAAATTTTAAGACGTTTCTTGGGTAGCCGACACGTATGCCTACGGTGGCTAGGCGTATGGACAACTCAGCTCCGGCCCGAAGAAACTTCGAATTCCGAACAGGCAACGGAATTGAGAACCTGCGCCCGTTTAAGGTGGCGCAACCAAGTGGAGAAGGACCTCAACCAACTTGGTGTGCGCACCTGGAAACAGCGTGCCGCTTGATCGCGGTAGTTGAAGAGGCTTGTTGTACCAGGCCCGGGTCCACCCAGGACTGTAGCGCCATACAAAGAAAAAGAAGACGTATACAAAATCTCACAAATTAAAGTCCATCTGTGAATTCAATTCTGAAAAGTTGGGGTCAATGGAATTTTCCTTGTGGTATGCCTAACAATTTCAAGACTGCTTTAGAATCTCAAAAATTAAAGTCCGATCAGTCAACTCCGCCTGCTAACTTAATTTGAAAAAGTTGGGGTTTAAGGAATTACCCTTGTGGTATGCCTAACAATTCCACGATTGCTGGGGACTCATGAGGTTTATGACCAGCCACACCTTAAAAAGACGATCAACAAGCACAGTAACTGCCACACTTAGCAGTTGAGGTCCACGTAATCACCCCTGTGGCACTCTTACACTTTGAAATGTGACATGTTAAAGTCAGCGGATGTCTGACTGAGCAAACCACTAACTGATAATCCCTCAATGAACTTTGTAGATCATTAATTTGATCTTAGGTTAAGACACCAAAAAAACAAAACCACCAGACAGCAAATCTAAAAAAAATCGAACCATTCAAATACAAGTCAAATATCATATAAATGAAACAAACCGAAGCAGCAACAACAACAATACGACACATCCTCGATTTATGTCATCTCAGCGCGAACGTCGCCGTTTTGGATTACACAAAAGCGATACACTCATTCTTAAAACGTAACCGCAATCGAAATAAAATCTGATCCAAATATGTATTATTGCGCCGCAGACAGTTGGCAAATTCGTTCCAACGAATTCAATGACCCATGCACAAGCAAGGTGCGGTGGTGGTCTGTATCACCTTTTGTTTAATTTTTCTCTCTCCCTCTCGTATAGACAGTGACACCTTATACGAATTGAAGAATTGCGGTTACACTCGGTAGTGTGTCTATCTACTATCCGCAAACTGTGATTGATGTTAGTTGTAGACGGGGAAAGGGTAAAGAAATCCCAATCCTTCCGCTACGATGTCTTTTAGCTAAAATGCAAATGTCCATAGATACATATCAACCGGTGTGTGTGTGTGTGAAAAAGAGAACAAGGGTATCTAAAGCATCTTTACGAACTGAAACACACGCAATACGAAATCACAGTTCGTACACTTTATCTAGATAAGTTAATCTAAGAAAATTAACTGGCGAAAAGCCATGGAGATACTTTTAAATTCACGTTGCTCACCCTAAAAACAAAACAAAAAAATCCCAACAAAAAATCAACTAAAGAGTGAAATGAATACGAGAGGGATACAAAAAAAAGAAGGAATACTGCACTTAACTCTTTCAGTTTTATCTCATTCCTTACATTTGCGAGCACATTCAGAGAGAAGATCGAGAGAAGAAAGAACCAAAGCAAGTTACAGATACAAATCTCATCGCATTACCATTAAATGAATTAAGTTGACCGCTTTCGAAATGGGTGATTGTACAATTTTTATATCTTGTTTACTCTTTTTCTGGATTCTTTTTTTGCTGTTGTTGTTTATTTGTGTGTCCTCCCCCTCTTGACCCCAGGTCCACTGTGCACCCAGTGATCCTTTTTCGTATGTCCATTGGGCGTGCGAGAGTGTGCGGTGGTTGTTGGTTCGATGGATATGCCACTGCTTATCGGAGAAAAAATATCTAAAACTCATTTGATTTGGTCAATTTGATAAAACTCTCTCAATTCGTTGCGGATTCCGTTTGGTCTCGTCCACGCGAGAGATAAGCACGGTCAACCTCAGGTTACATTTGACCAGTTTAATGTAAGGTTCAGTCTCTTGGGAACACAACTCAGAGTGTGCGTCGATAGTCGAAGGTATTCACTTTGACAATTATTATGCAACGAAAACAAAAAAAAACACCCAAGATCCCACGGACTATTTCTCAGTATCTGCGTGTGTATCTTTTGTGCAAGGATATAATGAGGCTAACAGAAAAAAAAACTAGTAATTGCGCACAGGGATCATTAATCTTTGCATTTTGTTTCGTCTGTTTCAGAATGCCAATTGGTTTTGCGCTGTACTCATATCTGCTTGTGTATCTATAGGTATCTCTTGTGTGCAGTCTAAGCGCGCCGCATTATCAAATTACTTCGATTTCGATCATGCTGCGCAAAATTGCAGATAAGTATGCACAACACACAGTACACACCACGACTGAGTGAGAGAGAGAGAGTGAAGTCTAATCCCTATCCGACACGATGCATGTATAGAGACTCGCTCATGACTGGATGGTTACAAGCCGATATAGTCGAGTACGTGTACATATAGTGACTTCAAAAGTCAACTTTTCAACTTGACTTGAATTTTCCGCCCGACACAAAAATAAAGAAATAATCTCGGCACAAAAAGTTCTTAAAGTCAAGTCCGTCTTGCGGCAAAATCGCTTTGATTTTTTGTTCTGTTTTTGTTTTGTTACTTCAGTCTGAGTAATACTTTTCGTATTTTATTGTATCTCTTTATTTTCGCGCAACAGAACAGTTTTTCTTCCTTTTTTTTGGATCGTTGAACGGCCGGGGAATGAAAGGTGGAAAAAAAAAGAAGAAAATCAAATCAACGAATATTCTGTAACAGTTGGTACGGTTCATGATTTTCAAATAGCCTCTCCCGCCTCTCGTCCGGCCCCCCACACATATACACCCGGTGGAATGGGCATACAACGAAATAAGGATAATCAGTAACAATTTAGTATCTTTACACTATGTAAGCCCTACGGTGCGGTGCGGTGGAGTGTGGATGGAGTGAGGAGACCAACGACTGCGGAGAACCTACTTTTCTTTTGTGTCAGTTTTAAGTGACGGTCTGATCTTGAAAAGAAGTACTTGGTGCTTGTAGCAGCCGCACTGTGGCGGAGATCTTTTGGGTCACCTTTGTGTCAAAAGATACAAATTTCCATATCATGATCAACGGACAGAACCGAAGCGAAGCCGAATGTGCCTGTGAGAAGGTGATTTGCAAAAATAGACACTGAATAGGTTGGCGGTATAACATTAAAGTTAACCAACCGGCCGCTTGCCATTGACTGAGAAGTGGAGGAAAAACAAAACGAAAATGTTTAGTTAAAGGTATTCAGATGAAGAGATGGATATGTACCTCGTCGTACATGGTCATGGAATAACACTGGCTTAAGTAGGATAATTGGCTTTAATTTAAATTGAGACGGTCGCGGACAGTCCGTTTTGGGATTCAGGGGAATCGATTGATCTACAATGTGACAATTGCGACACTGTGATGGTGTGACGGAGAAAGTTGCAGTTCTCTAGTGCATCCCCTTCACCAGCTTCCCCTGGTGGGCTTAATCTAGGACACACTCAAGCTTAGAGAAAGAAAAGTTTCCAACTTCCAACTTCCAACTTCGTCAGGGATGATGAAAGAGGAATAAAAGTTTACGTTCTGTGCAACCATCTTGGAAGCATGATGCGTTTTGAGCAGCGCCCAGCATTTACCGAGATCCCGCATCTGCTGTACAGCAGCATAAAATGGTAGAGCAGCAAACCATCAATGTGGATGGATATGCCTCCAAATGGATGGATAGATGGATGGAAGAGTTGGAGAAGAAAATGAAGAAGAATCGCAGGAATAGCAGAAGCTGTATACAAAAAACCCCCTCCTACTCCAGACCAGGATAGACTTCAGAGAGAAAGAGCGAGAGTAAATGAACGCTGGGGGCGTACAGACTACACAGAGGTTCCTTCGAAGATGAAGCGGCGCGTATAACCCCGTTGTATGCGGAATGCATGTATGAACCGACGTTTCTGTTGTTGTACAACACGCGAAACGCAGGAAATTGCAATTCCGTAAAAGCTTCAGCAATGTAGATGCGATATGTTATACAGTAAATGGTTGGCGATGGATGATGATGATTTCTGTATGGCTATAGATACATGTTGCAAATGTAGAAGCGAGAAATCATTTTGTCCAGCTCACTCATACTAGTGTGGATTCATGTTTCAGTTGCAGTTGTTTTTTGTTTTTGCTTTTCTGTATGATGGAGGAAAGGAACGCGTATCTTTTTAGTTCTGCGTGCGCCATCTCTTCTCTTAGTCTTCCGTCATCATTGCCATCCTCATCGTCGTCATCATCGTCATCATCATCGTCGTCGTCGTCGTCATTGTCGTTATTATCTGCAGTGCAGTGGGGTTTGTATGGTAGGTACATCGAAGGAGGCGACAACGGCGAACTACGATGACGACGTGAACATCATCATCACCCAGTGCTGACTTTTATGGGCGACCTATGTCTGTATTTACGTCGAGATTCGATTGCATAGCAAGAGATGATATCGCTGGCGCATGAAATGATGGATATACTAGGTAGTATATACCACTTCGTTGTTTTTTTTCGTCCCTCCACTTTGGTGGTAGATGAGACTTTCGAATAGCGATTTAGTGTCATGTGCAATTACGGGAGATGGGATGGACTCTTGCACACGAACGTTCGGGAATGGGATTGACAACTTTGAAGTTGAAAAATCATAAAACAGTAGTGAATTCCTCCCAAAAACCATACAAAATCTTTAGCAACATGTTGCTGCAACATGTGGTCTAACTACAAATTTGCATACAAAAACAAAAACTTCAGGGCAGTCATCACTGCGATACAAATAAAATATGATTCCACTTACCAGGACTACCTAGGAAGACTGAGGAATATAACCGCCGGGAGGCATCAGCATTTCTAGCATCTGCAGGCGATGACCATTCTCTTCGACACCATCGACCTGAAAACAAGAGAGAAAGAAAAAAAAACATAAAAAACCGAATAAGTAAACGTCTCACAGCGCCAACGTCAAGTAACTAATAATCTAGAGTACATCAGGAGAATGAGAAAGAAACTAATTAATCATAGACACAAGGTCGGCGGTCAGCCCAAATTAGTAGTCGGTTGATTTCCGCCAACATTCATGTTTCAAATGACTTAATGTCGTTGTGAACATGAATCGCATTAAATACATCAAAAATTTTTCAAAAAACGAATCGTAGATGTGAGTATCTAAATCTATGATCTGGCAACAAGTCGTGGTCTTGATTTTTTCTGACATATCGTAACAAATTCACTGCGTTACGTTTGTCGTGAATATGATCGATGGGGTGTGCGCACAAACTACCGATCGGGGGAAATTGTGTGTGTGTATCTGATTGGGGGCAGAAATAAAATAAAACACGATGATGATCGGATGATCAATGGTTACCGGCAAATGGATGAATTGTGGAATTTCTTTATTTATCTAAAGTGTGACAGGTACGATTTATTAAATTCAATTGAAGTGTTTATTAGCAGAACGAAATGACACCGGGGCTAGTGTGAAAATGGAATGTAATCGATGTGCTCATATTGGAGTGTAGTTATCGTTAAGGGGTTTTTCTGTTGATTTTGGTTTTTTCGTTGTTGCGTCTACCACTGATTTCAGGAGTGCTCTGATTAATTAGTATTTCGGGAAGATAACGTGCGGAATGCAATGAGCACAGGCCGAAGATAGTGTCATTACTCCCGGATGGAGCATTGAGGAATTTGCATGCATTTATATGTATTTCAAGATTTTATTAAGCAACGACCGAACCAGAAACTCAATCATCGCCTAGCTTGTTTAAAGAAAGAGGTGATTTAATTGTTGCAGACTGAATTCATCGTGCGCAGCAATCGGGGGAAACAAATCCTGAGATTGTCAAAAAAAAAACGCCAACCTTTATCTTTTGCGAAACAGAGGGACATTCTAAATATAAATCCAACTCCAATTTAATACCTAAACACAGATGAAAATCCTCAGAGGCTGCCCCAAAGGAAAACAAATTATGAGTAAAAGAATCAGAAACAAACAAAAAATACGTACAAAAACAATAAATCCTTATTTACTTCATTCTTACGCGCCGCAGAACTGGACAAAACTTGAAATTACATTTCCCTGGGTTTTTCTTTGCCATCGCTTATCATTTTTTTTTTTTTTTTGTTTCTAATATTTTTTTGTATTTCAACATTAATGTGATGCCCCCTAGAGAATTTTGAAAGTTGAGCAGCAGCGAAGTGAGATACGAGCTGTTTAGTATACTGTGCGACAATTTTTATTTTCCATTAACCGCCGGTGGTGGTCGATGGTGGTGGTGGTGTCGCTAAGGCGATGCCAATGCCGATGGTGGTGTGTATTCAATGGTGACGGTGGTAATTTTTCCATCATGCAAAATGGAAATAATAATTTTCTTTATTCTTATTTTATTCTTTCACACCGGTGCGGCGGCGGTGGGTAGTCTTACATTTTGTGCCCCCTTGACGATGTCTTAAGGTGAATTAACTCACCTTTATTTAAATAAGAACCGCCTAGACTGTGCTGCGGAGGCGAACAATGTAATCCAATAGTGTTGAACAGGAAGTGTAAAAAAAATGGGAAAAAAAAAACACAGTTAGAGAGCCAACTGTGGGGGTGTCATCTGGGGTGGTTTCCAGCAATTTTTGAGGGGTGACGGTGATGAATTTTTTCTCGTTGCCCCTTGTGTACACAAACTAACCGCAGTATGGGCGTTGGAAAGGTTTTGCATTTCTTAAAAAGTTTGTTAATTTTTAATGGAATCAGACGGACTGATGTTCTCAATTACCGAGTAAACATCTCTTAAATTCACTCCATATCTGTTTTCATTGCTGCCATTATACTAAGCTTGTCATTTATTTTTTCCCTGCAATTTTTTTCTCTTCTTCAGTTCTAACCGCACTCAATATGTGCGACTGCGTTTTAACCTCCAGACAATGAAGCCGACACAAAAAAAAACACAAATCGAGTACATCTCCAACAAAACTGTCACCCTCGGCGCCCCACATACACTTTCGAAAGCTGAACTAGATACCCTCTGCAACATAATACACCGGGGAACCGGTGCGGAGGAAAGTCGGGAGAGAAAAAATTTCAAATTGCATTTTTTATGAATTATTATTACATTTTTTTATGGAGCATTTAATATTAAATTTCTCTATTTCACTACCCCAGCAGCAGCAGACAATGGGAATTAGGGGGATACTGGTGGAATAGAAACGCTTCGGTTAGCAGCCATGATAATTGACAATTGCAGTTTTACTCGATGCGGTGGCTTGTTTGGGATTAGGGAGCACACCGACCGTGTGGCGGTTTATTTCGCGAATAGATGATTATATTTGCCCCATTTTTTTTGCAAGTGGATGTGTGGCAGCAGAGGGTAGGTGTCGGACTTGCGACTTACAGACTGTGATCGTGCATACAACTTTGTTGAATAGATCACAGAGACAGCTATCAACTTTTCACACCCATCAACATCGTCTAGCTTCCAACACAAAAGATACAACGTCCCAGCCGACGTTAAATGCCGTTTAATATTGACCGCATTCAACCTTATTCCCTGGAACCCCGACCCATTAATCAACCTACTCTCGAGCGTGCATTCCTTTGAAATTCCTTTTAGACATGTTCCACCCATAAACAGACTCCTACTACCTAGGCACCCTTTGCAAGCCTCATTCCGATCATTTTCCATTACTCACAACAAATTATGTCAAACATCCTCCGGCAATATATTAATCTCAACAGTTCCTACAAATCCTATAAATTCGTTAGACAGACCCCGTGCAGCCGAAAGTTTTCCGTAAAAATTATGAATCTAACCCGCCCCTCGAAATAGAAAAAATCACAACGAAACATCGCCCAAAACCGTGTAAAAACGACAGGAAAAGATACGATGAGCTGTGAGAAGAAGGTACGAGAGTATCTCAACCAAAAAAAAAAAAAAAACTGAAGAAAAAACTAAAAATTCTCACATAAATCTTCATAACGTCTAGTGCTGCCATTCTGTCTACAAGTGACTGATACGAGAACTAAATCAAAATTCCCCTCCACCCAATTGGGGCTCCAACTTGTACCGACTGAAAATGTGTGCTGCTGTTGCTGTTGCCGCTGCTGCTGCTTCTGTTGCACACTGAGACAAGTTTTGCCATACTCTCTTGTGAGCCACTTCCCCTAAACAAAGAATACAACAAAAGAAAAAAACCCACCAAGAAAACGAAGAAAAACAACAAAAACAGAAACACAACTCACTTAAGGCAAAGCTCGTCTGTAGACGTCGGTCTATGTGTGCGAAACGCGAAAACCAACAAAAAGAAGTGGATCTCTTCTATGTATTCGTCTGAAAGGCGAATGAAAACGACTATTGAGTTCACGTCGGTGGATGTGTGTGCAGGAGTATCTCCTCTCGTTTCTTTATTTTCTCAGCTTTTTTTTTGCGCGATGAAAAGAAAAGAAAATTGCATTTTTCTTCATCATGCACAACCATTGCTAAAAGTATCTAATAATGGAATTGCACTTTGTGGCCACCACTCAGTCTGTCTTTCTCACTTGCACAATTTCATCGCACTTTAATTTTTCCCGAGAGCGAAAAATGGAATGGAGAATGGCTAGATAGATAGATAGCTAGATACGTGTGTGTCGGCGACACGAACGGGTGTACCCGGTACAGTGTGTGTGGAATGATGGAGCGAAAACAAAAACGCGAAAAAAAAAACAACAAAAAATGTTAAATTCAAAAGAGAAATAAATAAATAAATGAAAATGAGATAACACACAACCGTTCCATCACACATAGGTGGGCATAGATACGTAGCCACCACCTCATAGATACTTTTACGCGAATTATACGTTGTCGGTTGGGGTTGGGGGTTTTTCTGTTTTTCTGTTGTTGTTTTTTTTTTTTTTTCGTTTTTCTACTCTTACTCGTATTGAAAGTTGCGGAAGAGAAGAAGAAGAACAAAGTGCACATAGTACCTATACTATACACACAGTCAGTCAGCAAAATGGGTGGGGAGGAGTTGTATCTCGTTTTGTGTTTATTCCTGTTATATTTTTTTTATATGTATTAACAAGAGAGGTGGGCTTAATTTAAGACCCAACCTGCCATTTTGATATTTGTAATGAGTGCGCTGTGGAATGGCAAAATGAAGGGGGATAGACAACACAGCACACGAGTGAGAGATTGTATGGAGTGGATATTCACAAATAGATGGCGGGAGGTTAATTGGTGTAGTTTTGCTGTTTAAACAGATTAAATCGTGTATTTTAGGTAGGAAATTGTTTTTAATATTTATCTTGGCAGGAATGATTTTTTTTTTTTGATATAAATATATGTTAAGTCTTATTGATGATGGTAGGATTTTCCAGGAAAATCTACATTTTGATTATCTGATTGGAATATAAACAATTTTCAGCTGGAATCGGTTTTTTTTAAGATACCCATGTTAGATCATCGAGTATGAACCCTGTGTCCAGTCAAGTCACACAATTAGACGAACGTGCATTTTCACCCAGATCTCCGTCAAATGATTTACTTTATGAGGCTGACAAGTGCATTTTAGGCACGTTCTAAGATAAGACTCACATCTCTGATTGTAATGTTTTACATTGAAACTGAATGTCCTAGGGAAACGAATGACAAGAGCACGCTTTAAATCTCTATAGAGATGAAGTCCACAGAGCAATGGCTCCGGACGCTTACCAACAGTACATACACAGTTTACTTTAATTAAATAAATTACTACTGCTAACGAAGATCACTTATCAGCTGCATTTGTTGAGATTTGCATAAGCTCCCTTAAACTGATGCTTTGAATAGAACAACGTCAACTGAAGAGAAGGACTTCGCAGTCTGAGGTGTTGAAGAAATACGGAGTGTCAACATATCGGGCTTATACAAGATTGAGCTGTGTTACCATTTCGAAGCTTATCGTCTCGAACAGGGCTATTCAGTTCGCAGAACAAGATCATCTCTCTGTCGAACTACATATCAGACATCAACTCGATCAGATGACGATACTCTGATTCAGTCGGAAAGCAGCCGAAACAGTTTAATTGTGATGGAACGAGCCTAAGAAAATGAAGCTCAAGATTACTGAAGAAGGAATCAATGAGATAGGACTATAAAGCGATCTTGTGGAGGGTAAATTTTTTCCCGTGATACCAACGCCAGGACGGCAGGATTTTAAAAGCAACATTTGTAGGTACTCTGCGAACAGTGTCCGTGAATACCAAGAGAAGAACATTAGCACTTACATAATATAATAATATGTGTTAAGCACCAGTTCGTAGATGGCCATTGCCTAGCTTCTCAGCAACCACTCGTGTTGTGCGCGCTATTGTTCATTCACGAGAAGAAGGGACCTAGAGTTTTATGGCGACTCCGAACGGCCAAGATTGAGAAGCTTTTCTGGACAGGAGTACTCTTTGAGCGTTGTCAGTGACTCGAAAGAGGTTAGGTCGTGAGAAGCAATTTTGTGGTACAGACCTGGGATTGAACCTACCACGTCGGGGTTCAAGTGCGTTGAGGTTGACGTACATGCCCATAACTCCACGGACCGCACTTTCTTCATTCAATAATAGCACCTAGTTACAGGTCCTCTTATACATTTTTACAAAGCACATATTCATGTCATTAGCACCATGTGCTTAACCTGCTGTGCATCACCTAAATTTTCTCTAGATTTTGCCTACACTAAACGTTTAAATATTCGCTTTTAGACACACCTCTTTGTTCAAACTTTAAGAATTCGATCCATTTTCGAGTTTGTATCCAGAACACATCCGATTCCCTGCTTCGACTGACCCGATAAGCAATTCAACATTGAGCCATTTGAAGAGTTGTATTTCCAGATGTTCTTGAATGACACAAATGTTTTTTTGAGATAGTGAGTAGAGCCTCTTGCTAGATTCTATCAGAATTCAAAACAAATGTGTTCTGACACGTTTTTTTTGTGGTCATCTTTCGTTCTGTTTACGTACGCTGCTCTGACGTGATTAAGATTAGGGGGAAGTATTGTATCTATAACTTAATTCGTGCTGCTTTTTTTTCAAAATTTAAGAAAAACATCTGCAATAGTACTATTGAAGGTATTGCCCATCTGAAGCTATGACTTTTTCAAAGAAAACTTTTTACCATGACAGTAGCTTTCCAACGCATGTTCCAATGGAATGATACAAGTTACGCCATCTTTTAGCAAACCACATGAATTAAGTTATGGGAATCATAAATTGAAATAAAGTCCATACAGAATACTCACGATCCTTGTCTTCAATTTCTGTGTTTTGCTAGAGTCCGAATTATCACGGTCTTAGCCAAAACCCTGAGGTCTACTGTTTTGTTTTCTCAAGACCCTAAGTGACCTACAAATTTATCAAACCTTGAACTTAGACCTGCGAAGCTTGTGCAGTTTTTCGAAGACATGTATGCACAGCTTGTGAGCACTATCACTGACTTGTGGAACTTGAAGCTGTGAATTTTGAAAGTTGTTCATGTCAAGGATGCCACTTGGACAACCAGGCAACTTGTTGCACCACGCTGAATTTTAAATAAGTTCAGGTTTCAGCTCCCAATACCCACGGCGCACACAATTCAGGAGTGACCTCAGCCAACGTTCGTAATTAAAAGCAACTGAAAGGAAGATTCCCTAAACCCCTACCCAAGCTAAATTTTTGGCAATAATTCAGCACATGGTTAGTCTTCACCATGACGACGATCGCTCTATCTTACGACGCTTTGGACGTCATTTGAATCATGTGAAATACCCCAACTAAGCCTGTGGCCACCGTTCAAATAAAAAAACCACAATCAACCATGCACCTCGCAACCATTACCCGATATCTAATCAAAATTAATATAAGCCAAATATGACTAACCAAAGAAACGAACCAAAAAAAAACGATCTCCTCAGTTGACACACGTAATACTCTTAATCCCCATTCCTAATGAATTTTATCAATAAATGCTCGATAATAGTTCATAATAGAACAAAAAACGGAACAGAAATTTCTTCTTTTTCATTTCAGAACACAAATAAGCGCCCCGCCGCTCCACACATCGGCTACACTCTCTAATCATATCTTCAAATCACTGTCAACAGGCGGTCATAACCCGAAAGTGTTAATGTGTCCCATCTCTGTTCCTCGTTCGCCATTCGATACTAAATGTAATATATAACATTAAGTAATGTAATTAACCCCCAAATCACCAGAAGCCCAGACAGAGTCTCTTTCACCACTACACACTGGCCTCAGCCGCCGCAGCGCGCCATGCTCGGGGTAAGTGCAGTGTGACGTTATAAAATGAACATAAAATGACAAATGGCGCTAAGTAAAACATTACAAAATGAATGACTCTGATTCTTGGCATTTTAAGTTCAGATCCAGTGCCACTGATAACATGTTGCCGTTGGTGGGGTCTGTCTGTACTGTACTTCTGCGTCTTCTTCAATTCCATTCATCTATCTACATTCAACACATGCATAGAGAATTAGGTCCCGTGAATTAGAGTAATATTGCATTTCCATGCCTTGGAACATACACAACCAGAGAGGCGCTCTCCAGAGAGATACACCGAGAAGGGGGTTCTCGTTGTTCCTTGCAATGTGGAATTACCCATCATCCATTAATTTCGGTTGATAGTGTACGAGTGTGTACGGGTAGCGACTAGGCAAGTTGACGATGTGGCAAACGCAACTAGATAAAATTGTTTCGGAAAAGTGACATCTGAAATGATTTATCACCCGCCACACTAAGGCGATAAAAATACTCGACCACATTTGAAATGGTTCTGGGCGCATGAAAGATACTGAATAAGTGGTGCTACTGCTTCAAGTGGATCGAAGTTTGTTGGGGTTTTTTTTTGTGACTTATTTTGAAATAAGAGAAAATTACCATCAATTTCGATTTATTGATGATAATGATGTTTGTGGTGTTATTGGTTTTTTTTGCAACATGTTGAGAGAGGAGTTATGTCGTGTGTTTGTGATTTTTCTGTATTTTGCAAGAGGTTTGCTGTCTGATTTTTATTGAATAACAAAAATGAAACGAAAATGTTGCAGGAATCCTGGCGGCAACATTTGTACAACTTCTACCAAAAAGGGCGACTCCAAGACTGCGGCAACATTTCTTGAATTTCAATAAGATTCCCGCGGAAAATAAAGATCGCCTGCATAAACCCACACTCTGTAGCGTCTCTTAAATTTTGTTGACCACCTTAAGCAGCCAGACAACATTTTGTAACCGATGCTCCACACTTTTCCGCCGGAGATACATCTGAGCTCAAAAATGTTTAATTTACATAACGATACGAGTTATTCGAGTAAAAATGCCACACGCGCTGTATGAAAAATCGTGTGAAAATTAGAATACTGAACCAGTTCAGGGACCGAAAAAACAAAACCGGATACATGTTGCTAAGATTTTTTTCTTCACAAAATGCTTTTATGGCCAGAAATTCTCAAACTATTCCAATTTGCTTCTCTCAAATATGCAATAAATTGAAAGCATCAACGCCGCCATCGTCGAGGACAGCGTTAAACAAATGTCCACAACTTTATATATTGCACATCTCCCTACTTTCAACATCGCGTTTTTTTTGTTTTGCCTCTGTCCACACACATAGGGACACACACCAAAAGTGCAACCTCTCTTGATAAATGCATCTAGATACACCTTTAAATTGGAAAACCAACCCCTAAACACAACCCCTTGTATTAGCACGTGCGCTAGCTCGTCTGCGTTGTCATGACGTCGTTAGCGCCAGCTGTTAGTCTGACGTATGTGCAAGTTTAAGTTCGTGTTTGAAAATAAAACATGATCCTCCATTCTATCTTCGCCCCTCGTTGGCGTGGATTTTTAAATATTCGTGTGTAGGTAGGTGTATCCATTTACGGACCGTCGTGCCTTTGTTACTTCAACCAAAGGCAACAATTTCGCTGCATTTGCACCAAACTTAAGAGGAAGTGCAATGACAAAGCATGCTCTGAAAAAAATTGCAAAAAAAAATAACCCTCCCCACCGTGTCCTGCTCACTGGCTCCTTCTTTTCAGCTTTTTATTACATTAGGGTTTTCGCCATTATTCCATAACCCCGAAAAGCTTTTCCATTTCATTTTGAAACCAATCCCATTTTTGCTGCTGCTGCTGCTGGAGGAAGGATGGAAAGGACAACAACAACCAATATCAGGAGCTCCAGCAGTTCCACACACAAAAATCCATGCGACAGGCTTACTGGGTAAGGGAAACAGTGTTTCCTAACCCTTTTGATGCAGTCACATATGTGCAACGGCGGTAGACTCGACTGCCAGTGATGTGGTGGGCGGCAATGGAATGCATGTGCGTGTGAGTGTCATCGCTCCCCTCACTTGCAACAGAGAAAGGACGAAAAATGTTGAAAAATCCCGCTGGTGAAATTTACATTTTGCATTTACACCTCACACCCGTTGACGCGCCACGAGAAATTTTCCGGGTGGCCAATGGTTTGATAGTTTTTTTTATCGTTTTTTTGGTTCTGTTTTTTTTTGATACGTTTTTTTATGCTTTCGTTGTCAAACTGATAGTCTATGCATGGCTGTTCCTATGAATATCCAGAGGTTTTCATTGTGTGAACCAAAAAAAAATGCGTGGTTGTTTATAAATATATATTTATAATTCTCTGTGCGATTTCGGGTTCTGATTACTAATTAGGATATTAATCTGTCAGGTTTTATGACCGCTGACCGAACGTGCGTCCGTTGCGTTGGTTGTGAAAAACCTCAACTCAGAGGGATATAAACTTTTTTTTTTCTGTGATAAATAAAAAACATATATATGTGAAACAGACAAAAAAAAAAAGCAGAATCGTAGATAGACGCAAAAAAATGGTCAGCTCAGCAGGATACTGGGATTAAAGTTATCGCAGAGATAAACGAACCAAAAAGGATTAAATTTCATTGAAATTATTGCGTTTTTTTCTGCGTCGAATGGCTTTGAGGAATAGATAAACATTTGCAAACAATTTCAGCGACACACTGGATTGTGTATTCCCTCGAACTTTAAACGCGCACGCATGATCGCTGTTAAGTGAAAACTGACAATTGCAACTAAAGCCTCTGATCTAAATCAAAATTCAACGTTGAATCGTGTTTGAAAATGATTTCAACAATCATTCTGCCCCCACTGACACTGGACATCCCGGGCGAGCACAGACAATTTAAAATCACAAATAATCCCCATCACTCCCACTGTGATCACTCCATAAAGAGAAATGTCCAGCTCCATTACACCTCTTGAAAGGACAAATGTGTGTGATGTGAGTTCCCTTTATTTGTCTCCTGCATTCAAAGTGAGCATCATTTCTCATTTTTCAAACCGACTCCGAATACAAACAAAAGAAACAGAAACAGAAAAAAAAAATAAAAGCGAATGCAAAAGAGAAGAAGAAAGACTGACTAAATTTGTTTAAGGTGCATGAACTCATCCAACGCGTGGTGCATGCATGCATGCCACACACACTCACTCCTTTGGGGATGCTTAAGTTTATTGTCGCCATCAAGAGTGATCAGTAATCCGCTACCACCTACACTCAGTGCCTGTCATTTGCTTATATGTGTATATTAGTCACACAAAGGCCTCCTCCTCAGACAGTGTCTACAAAGACTGGACACACTGATGGCGGAGGCGCACCGAAAAGCATGGTCCACAAAAAGAATCATTACAGATACGACACCGAAACGTAATGGGTGTGTGTGGGAACAGGATACGGATACAGTGCTGCTCTGGGTCTCGGGTCTCCATCTCCTTACACCACACCACACTGTCCACTGACCATGTGATACCGCTGCTGGTGGTGCTGCTGCTGATGCTGATGCTGATGCTGCTGCCGCTGCATCACATTTGGTAAAGGGACATCGCCGAAGGGGAGATAGTGTCACTGTCCACTGTTGTCTCTGAATTTTGTTGTATGTCTTCTTTTTCGCTTCGGATCGATTCCATAGCGCTTCTTCGTCTTACAGACTCTCCATCTCCATCGGTTGTCTTGCACGTCTCGCTCTCATGTGGAGTCATCCAAGCCCTATGGTTTAGATTTGCATTTTGTTCGATGTTCTTCGTTGTTGATGTGTCCATGAGATTGCCGATCAACATGTTGCCAAAGGAAGGTTTCAATTCCAGTTTCAGTTACACACAACACGTTCAGTGATCTCTGCAATACGATATGTCACCACACGTGACACATCGTCTCTTGTGGCAAGGTGTGGAGCGCACCGCTCCACTACAACCGGCTGCGGGTCGTTCAATCAAGATTACTCACCACCACCGCCGCCGCCACCGCCACCGCCGTCCGATCAGCCGGCCGACCTGATGATGAAGACTGAAAAGAGGTCGCTAGATGTCAGGGTTTTTGATTAATTTGCCCGAATTACAACAAACACCACGAGACCAGAGTGTGTGTAGTTTTTTTTTTTTTTTTTGACAATAAGGACCACCGCTCGTCGACGCGTACTCAATTAGCACGTGTCACCGTAAGGTCAGATACGGGGATTCTATTGTTAAATCGGACTGGGCTGTGTACAGGGTGTTGTGGAAATCGTAAATATAACCGCCGCCGTAGCCGTCGCCGTCGCTATCGGCCACCACGTTACCGACCGATGTAAGGGGGCATTATGCTTGACGCATTCAACTGTGCACCTCCGCCACGCCATTGTGTGTGAACGCCACCATTGTTCGGCTGCTTTTGGTTCGGGCATCGAATATGCGACGGCGGCGGCGGCGGCACCAGCGACGGCGGCGGATATTTGAATTTGTTTGGCGTTAGCGTTGGGCGCGTATCGAAATCAATGATGCGCGAATCGCCACTAGCTATACACAACGATTTCGGAATCGGTGAACGCCTGTCACTGGGACAAAATGGAGGAGACGACGGACCCGAACGCAAGCAATGGCATGCTCGGTGAATGAATGACATGACATGACGGTTGACTGAGCGAGGGCAGCCAATTCAGCCAAATCACACTTTGTTGGGGTTTTTTTACATCTGAATTTTGGCTTTTTTATTACATTTTGATTGGTGAAATTGTATTGTATTATTCCTTGTGTGCGTTGTGCTTTTTGTTTTGTTCCAAAGGTGTTATGAAGTGGAGATGAGGTGCGACATTGGCGACTCTATTTGGGAGAGTGAGCAATTTTAGATTTTGATGGGTTTAGATTGGTTTAGAAATGTGGTCACATTTCTGGGGTTTGTCATTGTTTCTGTGAGTTATGTGGCGTGGAATGTGGGTGGAAATGGTGCAACGGAAGTTGAGGAGGAAAGCAGAGCAGATAGTACAATTTTTGAAGTTCACTTAACAAAAACAATCGCCCGTATGCAATTGAAGAAATTTAATAAATCGACCACCACCGTACCTCAAATCCTCCGCACTTCTCCTTCTCTGGGATCTCCTTTCCGTTTTCCACATTTTTGGGCATTCGTCCATTTGACGGTCACGTGACCCTCATAAATCACAGAATTAATGTTACGTGAAATGGTGTGTGCGAGAGTGTAGTGCTACGCACCGCACGGTGTGCACCCTACTTGCTACTGGCTACTTGCTACGTTCGACTATGTGTATGGTATGCGCCTTGCCGACAATCAATGCAAATAGTCATCCCGAAAATCAGCTCGAACGTGAGCACTTTCCCGGAACTACTCGGTGGGTGGGAGGGGGGTACACACGAGCGCTCGCCCACCGACCGACGGCGGTGAAATAAATAATTGATGGTCAATATACGAGAACAAAAGAAGGCGACGAGGAAAAAGCAAAACAACGAAAAACCGATGCGGAAACTCATCGAGGATTTCATCGATTATCCTTTCTGGGATCGTGAGAAATGCATTTTAAACAACCCCCCGCATGCACCTGAGGATGCAAAAGACAGCGAGTGGCCATTGACCTTGACTCAGACAACAGCAGACAAAACCCCACCCAAACGGCACTAAAACCAAAGTCAATGCCATCATTGACACCAGCCAAGTACCTCTTTGCACTTATTCTGTCAAAGCCTACATATCACACAGTAGATCCATGCCCCCTTCCGGCAAAAAAAAAGTGTTTATTGTTTTTAATAAAAATAACGGTTACTGCTTCCCGCATTTCATTTACTGCTCGTGAACTTTTATCCCTTCTAGATGCCGTCAGCATATGTTCCAGCAACATCCATACTTGACACCAAAATCTGTGGCCCGAATTTACCCTTTTTTTCCCTCTGTTCAGTCGAGTCGTTCCCATTATTTTTTTGTTTTTGTACTGTTCCCAGTGATGGCTTTGTTGCCGGAAAGGGCTTGATGTCCCGATTTTACGATAGACTGTCTCTCTCTCTCTCCTGATTTTTTTCCGCTGGCTAAACAGACACACACACGCATGCACATGAAGGGGCTGTAGAAACTAAAGCTCATTTTCATAGGCCATAAATATCGTAAAGTAAATCGTTTTCGTATATCGTAAAAATGTTCGTGGCCTACAAGCAGTTAAACTACCACCAAAGGATAATCCAACACATCCTTCCTTGCTCTCTGTCTCGCTCTCTCTGTCACACACACACATGATGAAGATGGAACACAGAAGTTTGTTCTACAAATGTAGACAGACCCTCCGACTGGAAAAAAAACGGATAAGAGCTTAATAATTGTTTTGCTTTTTTTCCCGTTCACATTTGGTGTTCGATTTTTGTTTTTTTCGGGGGGTACTTTGACTTTCTTTGGGGCTGTGTTAGGGGGCCGCATCGATGTGGCGTCTGCAATTGTGGAAAAATCGTAATAATTTAATCGATCCGCGCACATGGAATGTGCTTAACTTTCGGCAGTTTTCCTCCGTGAAATGTTACATTGAAGTTGATATCCCTTTTGACGATACAAATGTGCAAAGACAAGGACCCCATGGAGAGGAGGAACGTGTGCACGCCCGGAAGACCTCCACGGGACGTCGTTTCTGCTGGAATTGACACCGTTTTTCTGGTTGAGCCTGTTGCTGGTTGTCAAGGTTGCTAATGTTGACAGCAAATCTATAATTCTCGTTTAAAGGGATAGGCCCAATCGGTTTCTTCAAAGGCCTGCACAGGCACCAAGAGACTCTTATTTATTTTTGTTCACCAAAAATCCATGACACATTTTCAAATTTTGGACACAATCCAATTTACCTTCAAAAATAAGTTCGAATTTTTTGAAGTGACTTTTCATTCATGTTTTATTTTTTTTCTCACCACCGGGCTCTATTTGAGCTTCAAGAGAAAAGCGAAAACCTCTTAAGCCCACATACTTTTATTTTCCACTCATAAATACATAAATCAGATACTTAAAAACATATAAAGACATTTCTATCACAATGTCTCATAAAAACAAAACGAGGGAAAACAAAAAAAAAAAAAACAATTTGCCACACATGCTTCCTAGACTTTTCCAAACAGGATGCCCAAAAATCTACCCAAAATTCTTTGTATCCAAAGCGATCGTCGCACACATTCAAAGTGGGCAGGAAGAGCAGTGTAGTATAGGAAAATCAAAAAAAAAAAACTGTATCTTTTAGCACTCATGGCCTCTTGGTGTGTAAAAGAATTCGTTAATTTTCGAAAATATGTTCTATGGAATTCACTTTATTTCGTCGCTTGAATTTTGTGGAATTTTAATTATGTTTTGGCTTCTATTTTATTTCATTTGCTGTGTGCGCTCTGTTAGTCACCATATCTTCGAAACGTTTATATAGCTCATAATTCTGTTCCTTGCTCATGTGTACATATGGCAGCGGCAGCGGCAGCACATGTTTGTGCATATATATGCCTTTTGTTTCAGTTTTAAACTTTTTTAATTAATTTAATGGGTTTGGCTTTCGAGCAGTTTGTATCTCAGTGATTTGGCTCCACTTTAACCCAACCCCCCAACCCCCAACCACCCCTGCCGACCGTCCAGTCGTATTCATGTGGATCCATTGGATTATAACATTTCAAATCCGCCTGCATTATAACTGGTTGAATACCACAGAGTCCAGCACCACCACTGCCGGCGGGGCAGCATTGAGGTGGGCGCTTCCCCAATATGTCTGCTTTGTATCTTTTTTCCTTCTCCCGTAGGTTATCTTTCTTTTTTCTCTCAATTTCTGCGTTTATTAATTTTTAATTGCAAGATTCTCTCTCGTGGCTGGTATTCCATATTCAAATCGAAAGACGAACAGGGTCTCTTGTTCTTCCTTCGAGCACTTCAAACCACTTATCATATCAAAATGATTGATTTTTCTTAATCTCCAGCGATTATTTTGTTTTATAATTAGCATTTATCTCAATGCTATTACATGTGTAATTAGTTTGAAGAGGCAACACACACACACACACTCATTTAAATCACGCTGATCACAATGACGGACATGGCAGGCTATCTAATCACTCCAGTTTAATTCAGGTGCACAAATAAACGAACGAAGCCCATCAGTATTTATCTCATGGGCGTATCGGGGAATATACAAAATCCCAAACTTCCCCAACAAAAATGCCGTCATGTCAAGTCACCGAAACACCTTTTGGCGACTTCTTCGAGAAATGTCACAATAGTTGTGCGTATCTGAGGGATGTAATATATTTGCCATGTACTGCAGATAAGGTTTGATGAGCATGTTGGTGTCCGTAGTCATTGGTAGGCTGTGTTTTTTTGTTTCTTGTCAGGTGATTAGATACTTGGGGAAAAATAAGTTTGAAGGCGCTCTATATGTCATACGATGGATTAAAGTTAGTTTTATCTCCGGTTAAGTGTTTGTTTTGCCACCATTTCTCGGCGGCTATGATTCATTGTGTGGATCTGGATATTCCCAGTGATAACCGTAGATCACACCTTCTTAGCAACATGTGTCTGACGAGTATTTGTCAACTTTAGGGGCAGTTTCTGCGCCGGATGTGGTGAATGATTTCGTTTATCCTCTAGGAGGCGACACATTGTGGCAACAATACATTCCGCCATCGGATCAGTGACAAAAAGCGCATAAACGTGTTAAGAAAGTCTTCAAATCTGAGCCAGAGGAAGTTGAAGCAGTAGACGTGTTATAATTGGAGGCAGTGTGATTGCGATCAAGTTTGGAAAACAACCTTAGCTCAGGCTCTATGCCTCCCTAAACTGAGAAGTACTGAATATTGCTCGAAGATGTTGCTTCAAATAAGGTTGAATACACATTCACACACGATACTGATCAGGGTGTCACATGTCCATCTCCGTCCTTGGACTCATTCCTCTTTCAACACATTTCTACAAACCTTGCTGACAGACATTTTTAAAGTGGAGATAACAATTTCTGAATAAAGGAATGTAAATAAATAAACTGTCATATATTTTGCTTCGGCGGAACCCTTTGAATGCCAAAAGTTGTCAAGAATGTTGAAACAAATTTATGGAATCCATGAAAGAAATCATAATTTTCTTATCTTGAAGTGTGCCATTGAGCATGACACTTTTTAAATTGGGACTCACGTCAAGAACTTGTAGCAAAATTTTGACGTTTAAGATTTATGATCTTGCACTAGGAAGTGGAAAGGGTGGGTGTTGGATTTTGAAGATTTTGCAAAAGGATCCATCATGTCAGAATTTTGGGTAATCCTGGAGTAGGCACGAGGTGTGCAAGCATATTATTGCAGATCAAGCTTAGTTCGTTTCATAGTGTCGTGTTATTCCTATTCAGTATTTTTTTAACGAATCATCATGGAAGTACTCACATCTCCTCAATGTCTTCATATTATTCAGCAGTATTTCGAAAATTTTATACGAGCACATGTGTTTTTTTACTTCTTGGCCTGCTATTGGAATTTTAGTCTAAGTGCACTCTGGATGATGCCCGATCGAGATTATTACACTTTTTCGCCAAGCCCGCTACAATCCAGAATTTTGAAGCCAAAATTACTCACACAATTGGTTAAGTACTATCGCTCTAAAGGCTGGAGGCACTGATCCAGAGTTGGACCTTTTACGGTACAGTCGAGTGTAACATTTAGACCGAATTTTATTTGGTGGTCTGTGGCGTTGTGGGTATGTGCGTCGACCCCAACCTCGACGACGTAGGTTCGATTCCTGCTCTGTGCGACAAAAATCACGGCCCACCTCTTTCGAGTCACTGACAATGCTCAACGAATATTTCTGTCTAGAAAAAGCTTCTCAAACTTGGCCGTCCGGTGTCGGCATAAAACTGTAGGTCCCATCCACTCGTGAGAGAAAAAAAGCACGCACAACACGAGTGGTTGCTGAGAAGGTAGGCTCGCCACCCATATTATATATTCTTCAAGGAATCATTATGGAATGACTCACGTCTCCTCAAATTATTCAGCTGCATTTCGTGCAGCTGTGCTCATAGGCTTCTAGCAACAAATGGGTTTTCTTATTTCCATAGTTTGTAGTGAAATTATTTCCTCCTGGTGTTGACTTAAGCAACAACAGCTCCCACTTAGCTGAGCACTGAACAGTTGTTGCTAGTTCTAGTCTTTTTATTTATTTAATTACAAGCTGGTAACAACCAAGACCTTGAGCTTAAATTCTAGTCTAAGTGCGTTCTAGATGATACGCGATCGAGTGGACCACACGTTCGTCCTTTAGCCCGCCCGCTGGATGTTGAAGCTATTATTACTCGCATAATTGGGCTAGGTACTGCACTCAAGGCTCGAAGCAGGGAACCAGAGTTGGACCTTGTTTAGTTGCACTATGGCACAGTCGAGTGCAACATTTAGACGGTATTATATTAGCAAAATTAAACTTTCGCCAGTCTTCTTTCGGATCATTACAAAGTTTCCACCCATAACATTGGCTTTAATCGATTTATTTAAAATGGAAAAAAATAGGTCCTATTGAAGACAATAATTGCGACAATCCATCGCGTTTTGAGCAGTTTTTGTACTGTCTGCAGAAGAAGGTTGCTTTGAATTTTGACTGTCCTCTGCCTGACAAAAAATCAATAACCTTAACATTTCATTAAATTTTGAAGCCAACAAGAGTGTCCCTTCAAGAGTGCCAAGCCAAGTCTTGTTACTTCCTTATTCAAACTCAGTCCCTCCAACCCCCACTTTGACTCTGACGACATTTCACTTGAAAAAGATCTCATTGCATTTTCTAATCTCATATGTATGACATTCTGCTGTGTGTATCCTCAATTTTAAAACTATCCAGCAAAAGGAGGAAACTCTGGGATACCGACCATATGGTGCAGCACACACATACCAACACTAAAACATCTCGAAGAATCGTTTCCGAAGAGAACAGAAAAACCAAAAAAAACTAAATAAAATTCATCCTGTACATGCATAAGAAATATGCGTCAACTATTATGAGGCTAGTTCATACATGCTCTGAGAGTATCTGCAATATCTTGAAGCTGAGGAAAGTGTATCTAAGTTCGAAAAAATGCACATCTACGGGTGTACATACGAGTATGTCAAGGACCCTGGATACAGGGAAACTATCCGCAAGAATACATATATTTTTCTATTTTTTTGTATTCTTTTTTCCCATTTCTTAAGAAAAAGAAATAGCAAAAATGCCTTTTTTTCTCCTGAAGTATGTAGGATGTGGCGACGCAGCCAAGTCGGGCAAGCATTCACTAGTTTTTTGAGTTTTCTTTTTGAAAAAGTTTTTCTCCTACATCCTTGCTCGGGCTTCTTTGAAAAGGGTGAGAGAGTATCGTATCCAACGTCTCTCACTCATTCATCCCTCCGGCGGTGGATCCTATGCAGGAGCTTCTGAAGAAAGCAACAACAGTGAAATGTACATAAGATGCAAAAGGCTGAAGCATTATGTACTTTCCAGCAGAGAAAGCTTTTTTCCACTCATAAGGACGTACACATGTGTGTGTGTGTGCGTGGGGGGGTTTCGAGAAATTCAAGGATCCCAATATATTCCATTTCGTGGATGGAAGTGTGTTAACCTAAATGTATGTGTATTTGTATGATTTTCCTTATTATCCTTACGTCAGTTGGAGAACAGGAAAAAACACCGTTTCTCCTTCGTTCGGTTGCCAAACCCAGTGGATAAGGAGCACAAAACGAATGAATGACGTTGTGCGTTTGTAGTCAGTCTCAGCACCACAAGTCGACGACAGGACGACGACGTCGATGCCACACACAGAGAGAGAGAGAATTTGTAGAGGCAGGCGCTGGAAGTATGAATGAATGATCTACCTATACACCTGCTATTGCTGTTGCCTTGGTTGGCTTGCCACCCCCGACGAACCCTTGGAAGCGTTTGTCTGTGTGTTGAACGAACCGGGGAAGGGTGGCGGTCGGCAGAGGTGAAGCAGCTACGTGTAGACAAAAACAATATAGACATACTATAAACTTATCCCCAGGACTCATATATAAAGTCATTTGCTGTGCCATAAAAGGACCTAAACGCCTGAGCAGCTGGATTGAGGAACCGGGTTAGGCGCTGGGTGGGTATCTGGGAGCATAAAACTGTCTGATGCCGAAATTTTTTCTTCGCACCAGATTCTGAACCAAAAGAGCCGGACAAACGAATGACTAAGAAGAGACACGACAAAACAACACGGAGCGACAATGATAATGTACTTGGCGATGATGAAGATGAAGACGGTGATAATGATGAAGACGACTATGATAATGACAACGGTCCTGATGACGAAGCTGATGATGATGATGTTGATGGCTATGATGACTGCAAGGACGAAGAAGACCATACGACTCTATAGCTTACGGGGAGCGACGACGATGGCTACTACTCGTATGTTGAGGAGTAAAGTTTAATGGGGTGCTTTGATGCGATTGGTTTTCATATAACGCAGGCGCTTAAAATCATCGAATCCAAAGAGTAAGATGAATTAAGTTATATAGGTTGCCAGTAGACATTTAGAAAATAAAAATGAAACGAAAATGCAGAAAGAAATTTGTGTACCAAAAAGAACTAGGAAAGGAGAGTGTGCTTCAGCAGCTCTCAATGTTTAGGATGTGTTAGAGAAACACACACACACACACTTAAACACAAGAATGGGTGTTGAACTCTGGACTGAGTGAAGAGAGAGAAACAAATTGACGAAATATGTACAAAGGATATGAAGGATTTTTATGCCCACCTTCCCCACTACTTAGAACCGACTGGGAACTTCCTCTTTTTCTTCGACACTCATTTTATGTATCCATTCCATGTATCCATGCATGTATGGATGGGAGTTGATGTGTGTGCATGTTGCGGGAGGAGTGGAGGATTGAAAGGGCAAAACAGTTCGTAGTAAACAAATTTAATATGAGAATGTTTTGTTTATGTCGTCAATTTTCTCAGAGATCATCTTTAATAAATTGTAAATCACCCGTTCTGGAATGTCTATAAACATGTATGGATTTTTTTTAAAGCGTCTCGCTGGTGAGTGCGTTGTTTTAAGGCTTGATTTCGGGTCTTCTTAAAGATTTTGGAGAAGTTCAAGTGTTTGGAATGTCTCTTGCCTTAGACACATGTTGCTAGACACGGTGTATCCTTTAACGACTTTCCCTCTTTGCAGCACAACGATTCTTCAGAATCCAGCGCCGAGATCAAATGGTAAAGTAAAAGTGGCGTCTAGATTAATCTTCTCGTTAAACACATAGACCAGTCGAGAAATCCAATACCTTGGCCAGAACAAATTGAAATAAAATCAACGCAGACACAAAAAGCACTTAACAAGACGAAACCGATCACGGCGCAGGCATTTTTCGATCGTAAACATTTTAATCACTTTAAGGGGGGCCACCACAATGCTTGGTGTAATCGGAATGAAATGGCCCCATAGAAGCTTCTCATAATTGGTCACAATACGGATACACCCGTAGAGAGCTTCATTACGCGACCAGCACTTTGCATAGGTCTTTAAATTTAATTCTGCAAAGGCGCGAACTTACATTATCACAAAACAAAGCAGAATCCGAGGGACACACTAAAATTTCAATAAACACAAAGGTAACGCGCGCAGCACGGAGCGGGAGAGATACTCTTTTTTATGTACTCATTTACGACACAATCATGTTGCGCGCGAGAGTTCTGCCTTTAACGTTCTGTGCATCTCAATTTGCATGAGGCCCAGCGTGAATGTGAGAATAGTAGTTAAAATTAAATTATTCGAGAGGATGTTTTCGCCCATTAAACGAAGGGGGAAGGCTTCAATCGGTTGTGCAATGGGAATGACTTCTTTTATGGAAGTTAGATCGGCAATTGCAGAAATGTTTATGAACGTCCTTTAAATCTAGACTGTGCGACATAAAAGTAAAGCTCTTCTGCGTGCTGAGGCGGGCGATAATGCGAGATGTGCAACAGTGTACATCTTGTTTGACTACTGTAATCAAAGGTGGATGGAAAAGATGCCAACTGGCTGCATTATGAAACAATGATCACATCTGAGAGGCGAGAATATTTCCCCGACCCTCTGACTGATTGGATATAAACACATTCATCCTTGTATCCATAATGGCAACAATCTGAAGCTAGTGCAGAACTCGTGCGATAACAAACAATTGCCATAATTGAAATGCAATTGCGCATATGAATGCACATACAACTCACACAAACGCGCATCGCAAAGTCGGCACCAGTCAGAGCCTACTGCTAAATGGGCATGTTGTTGTCAACCAGACTATTAAGCGAAATTAACAAATACCACTGTAATGGATGAACAAAATAAATATGCATGCATCTCTCTACAGCTATATGAAAACCGCCAAACGAAACAATAATGTCGCCGCAATGGAAAACCGATTGCAACACTATGAATCCAAAAAGAACTCGACTAGGCTACTCTATAGGCGCAACCAGCATGGAAACGGGTAATTTTTGCACTCGGAATATAGACGAGAGGCCATGTGCTGGCGTTGCCTGATGCCATGTTGATGTTGGTTTGATTATTGGCAATCTACAAAATGTGCGCGCTGCTGCAGTGGCCCCACTCTGTTTCGTTCGAAATGCCATTCAGTCGGGACATGGAAACGAGGTCTGGATGCTTATAGAAAATGTGCATCACATGGGGAAGGGGGGCGCGGCGAATCCATAAGATATTTATTTACTTTTTTGTTGCTGTTGCACTGACTGAAATTGAAAAATAAAATTGTTGATACCGGGTGTATGTGTGCAACAATATCGTGTCAATAATTACCCACCAAATGTGAAACGCGTGAAGAGCCGAAGAGAAGCTTGCGCTAAAGGCAGTCAAAATCATCATCAAGGATGTTTTTTTTGTCGTGTCGTAACGATGTCATAGAGATACAACGACGATCGGAATAGGTGCGCAACATGAATGTATACACCATCGAATTGTGTGGCAACAAGTACATTGTGTGGTTGTTGTTTACTCCTTTTTTTATTATGCTCATTACTGCGGTTGTAAAATGTTTCATTTATCTGTTAGGTGTTGGATCCCGTGTAGATTAAGGCAAAGGATTCATCATCATATGATGGAGCGTGATTTATTTTTTGTACGCATTTTATGAGCACTTTATTAACTTCAAGGCACTTTAACGTCCTATGGTCTAGCCACTCGTTCGTGAGGGCTCATGCTTTGAATTTATGGAAATGACTTGTAAGCACGTAAGCAAAAAATAACAAAATCATGATAAACGTCAGAATTTAAGAAAGAAAAAAAAAATAGTCGCAAATATTCGTAGTCAGAAAAAAAACATATTTTTTCTAAATTTTATATCAAAATCAGATTCAGAGCTTCGCTCGTTTGCATTAGCATGTCCTAATTAAAACCTCGTGCCGTAATTTGACGAACAAAACACGCACCAAAGCCACCTACAAAAACAGAAGCAACAGCGAAAAATAAAAAGAAATAAACTAAAAATATCGTTTATCTATAAGATATTTTAATCTAACATTTCTGAGGTTATTTTTATCAGCAAATATCCGGGTATTATGTGGTATTTCGTAATATTTTCAGCCCGTGATTCATTCATGTCACTCATCTAAAATTACTTAAGTGACTGTCTGCGGGGTTTTTTTTTCAATTTTTTTAACATTCTTAGTGATTTTGTGTGAACATGACAACGTCAAAAGTAACATCATATTGTCATCACTCTAACTCCGCAGATCATCAAACAACAACAAACCTCTTCTCGAGAGAGAGAAAAAACAGGCATGTACGGGAAAAAAGAATCATCAAATTTGCATTTGAAATGGGGAAACATTCTGTGAGAATATCATTCCAACAAAAGCCCGAAACGTGATGACAATTTCAAAAAAAGCACAGATACTCTCCGGTACACTCGCCATAAATATACCTTCCACGGACTACTTAATAGCTTCGAACACAATAATGTCAAAATATGTTTTTTTTTCTCCACGTTCACACGCATTCGAATAACACAAATAGAATAAATAAATTAATATTAAATCATAACAATACAAATTCCGATACTACAATGTATCTACAAGCATTAGATGTATTCTTGGTGTGTTTCGGGGCGCCCGCTCCCCATTCACTGCCGGGTGCGATCATCATAATTTGTTACGCTTGTCCGTTATAGAAATTGCTTTTCCTAGTGTGCGCCACTCTCCAGTGATGAGGCATGGATTCGGCCCATGGACGGGTGTATAAGTGACACATTTCCACGTAATCTATTTGCTTATGAGACTATGACGAGCGGCCTTATAGTCATCATCATTCTACGGAGGGATGCTCGCCCTTATATCACTTTATCTACTAGATTTAATAATATGTCCTGTTTGCTCGTGTTTCCCTTTTTTTTCACTGGGAGGCTGCTTTTCGTGTATTAAGAGATATAAATTCATCCCTTTTTGGGATATAACACAGTTATCCAGAGTATATCCCCCTCGGATATTGAGGGATTCTCATCTTCACCTCCCCCCAATGTGACGACCCTTAAGTTATGTATGTGACCAGCATTGATAAACAGAAAGGTGAATTCAACTTGCTGATACATTTAAGACGAAAGTTTAAGGCGATTTGTTGCGGACGTGAAGGAAGTTGATTTGGTTGATTTTTTTTGGTTATTGTCGGTGCGTTGGATTTTTTTGTTGTTTAATTGTTGCTAATCATTCATAGTTTAGTGAAGTTTTGAGAGGGTGTCACACTCTAGGGGAATACCGCGATAGATGCACCCTACAGCGCCTTTTCCATTAAACTAATAAATTGATAAATAATTCATGTAACTAAAACAGGGGAGATAAATTCATTACATCCAGTCTGTGCTCTGATCAGGACGTAGTCACTCATGAATAGTACACTGCCTGTGGCTCTTATGGTCGCAAGAAAAACCCCCTGTGCTGGGTGATGGATGCTTGATGGACTAAACTCATCCACTTCGTATTAAAGTCGCAAAATACATTCAAACATCAAGGGCTTCTTTTCATGCTTTGTGCAACATGTTGCAGATACATACACAGTGAGTAAATGTTTGTTAAAACTTGGTTCTTTCTGCAAACGAGTTGAAGAGATGAACACATGCTTCTATCTTCTTCTGTAGGGGATACAGCGTGGCGCAACAAGTAGGGATGTTCAGAAGACCTGTCCCTCGATAACTGAAGCAGTCAAAGTGGTCGCGTTTTTCTTCTTCTTTGTTTGTCGCTACACTCCGCGATGGACATCAACCAACAAGCCTCTCCGGCCAGCACGATGCCTCTAGCTGCGCACAATAAGTTGAGGTTCAGATCCTTCTCCACTTGCGGGCGCCATCTCGTTCGAGGACGTCCTCTGTTGCACTGTCCCAATGGCTCAGAATCGAAGACCCTTCGGCCGAAGCTGTGGTGTCCATCCGCTCTACATGACCTAGCCATCTTAAGCGTTGGATCAGGAGAGGCTTAACTATGTGAATGCCACGGCACAGTCCGTTAAGTTCGTAGTTGAGCCTTCTCCTTCAACGCAAACAAGCCAAAGATCGAACGCAGAACTTTTCTCTCAAAACGACCAAGAGCTTATTCATTCCCTTTCAACAGCGTCCATGTCTCTGCGTCAGTTACCTTAGTGTTTCGAGAGATGGCTTTGTATACACATATCGGGCGTTCTATTTTTGAAAGCATTTTGTCCATGATCTCCAAATGCACACATTTAATTTAAACTAAATAAAGGCGAACATAGTTGACTTCTTGGCTGGGGACGGCAAACCGAACTTCACTTTTGACTCATTCAGCTGAAAGGCAAGCCAGAATATTGCAAAAGCTTATGCCTTCAGTTGTAGCAACACACAGCGTCATCCAGTAAATATTTCGTCGAATTTACTGTGCCGAAGTGGACCTAGGCTTCAAAATAAAAGCGTTGCTGATCGCCCAACATCAAACTGGGAACACTCCTAAAGTTGCATCAAATCTTTAAAATGACAAGTATTTACGCTCACATTTGGTAATAATGTTCTCCAATTGCTCCTTAAAATCACAATTAAATTCCCATTAAACTATTGAATCCAACACGTAAATCGTGTCTTTAGCCTATACAGCCTTCAATTAAATCCCCCGAACCCAGCAATCATCTATCTCCACTTACACATTACAAGTTCATTTTGGAAAGACAAAAACAGAGAAAAATAAAGGCCATCAAAGGAAACTTAAAAATTTCGAACAATTACCAAAAATAAAATCAAAAATGCCTCTCTAATGAAAGTATAGTTACTCGTTTGCGTGCACCTTCAACATTAATTGATTAACACACGCTCCGCTTCGTATCAGACGCTGATGGAGCTATTCACGCAGCAAAACTATTCGCTTGTCCAGTTTAATGGACGAAATAATATTGACCCCCCTCTTTAAACATAAACAAAAACAAAGCTAAAGGCACAGTGGATTGTATTCACCAAATAGCCAACGACACATTTCGCCACTGGGCTCCGTTTTGATGGAAACACATTAGCGTTTTAGAGATTTCAATTTCAGTTGTCCAAATTAGTTAGACGAGTGAGTTTCGTGAATCAGATCGCTGTGATGTGTGTATGCGCATATAATGATGCCTTCACCGTAACGATGCTGTTATGGTGCCCATCAAATGGTTACTCTCCTGTGACTTCTTCTCACTCCCCTGGTGCAGGTTGCTGTTCTGTTTGATTGGGTCTTGTTGTCGATTGCCATCACGGTGACGATGATGATGCCGATGATAATGACGATGATGTTGATGATAGGTTCGTGTCTATTGTGTCAGACGTTCTTGTATTCTACATACAATTTCGTGCGGGTGAATCCATCTGTTTGTAAACTATTAACTAAATGGATGAACGTTCGTATATGGAAAGCATTGAATTCTTCCAGTCAGCTGGCATCTGCATCTCGTCGTTTGAGTTGAAATCTCGCTCAGTGTAGTGTGGCCAACATGATGTTTACAAAGGGTGCCCTCAACCGGGGGCGGGTCCGTTATGACCGATCTGATGCAGAGCAGATCTCAGTGGGAGGAGACGCAATCAGACAGTAAATGTTATCATCAAATTTGGTCATGTGAACTGTGTGAAGGCCACATGTCAGTGTCAGAGGCGTCGCTAAGCCACTTCTCGTTGAATAACTAAAATGTTTCACAATCGAGGCCTACAAATGTTGTTCGCCATCGCTCGCAACATGTATCTCCCGCCCAGTCCAATTGATAAATGACATGTTTACAATAATATCTGTCAGATTAACTTCTTACTGTCAAGCGAATTTTAATTCATATCTCATAACTCGGTCAATAAACTTCACAAAATACGAACGACAAGAAGCAAAAAAGAAAACACATCATAAATCACTTTAAACTTGCATGTTCGATGTATCTTATTCACAGACAGAGTATCTGACTAATTCAACATCGAACAGACGTAAACAATTCATTGAACCTTTCTATCATTTGACAGCTGAGGTCAAACGTTCACAGTCTGTCAAAATTGTATCGATTTTAAATATTCGCCCAGACGACAGTAACGACAATAACGCCATCCATGTTCGTGGCGAGCCATTTGAAAGATGTCAATTCAATGATGACACCTAATGACAGGCAGCCTGTTAACCCGCAGCCTATAACGCACACACGCACGCTCACTCACTTCACGTCTACGAGGCGGAATGTGGATGGAAAACACACACACACGCAGTGTTTAAAATCAGTACAACAAAGGTTCAGAAAAGTCGGTGATTGGGTGCGATGCAGTTGTCAGTGTTCCTGTCAAATGTGATAAATTTGACAGGACTATCCGACCACCAACGCCACTGGGAAAGGTGTCCATTGAGAGTGAGAGCGCGGTCAATGGCAGTCCTTTTTTTTGTTTTACTGAGAAAGGCCGACACAACGAAAGTTTAATTGCGCGGCTAGTGACATCCTTTCGGTGCGGCCCGTCGTATTAATGACCTTGAAAATGTTATAATAAATAACAATGTGGCATTGCACAACACACATACACACGGGCATGAGGGAAAACAAGCGCCAAGCATCGATTTCGAAAACACAAGGGCACAGCACAACGACTCTGCAAGCGGAGTCGCATATAATGGATAACCACCAACAACACACACACACACAGAGTGGCAGGGAGAGCGGCACCGAAAAACCCGGTAGACACCCATAGTGCCATTAATTCTAGCGCCCGCCGACTTGTTTGACAGTTCTGACAGACTATTATTTAAAGTTGAACTTTCGCTTGCCATATCCACCGTGCACAGACTGAAACTGAACGCACACACACACACACCGCAACGTATATACACAATTCTGCATATAGAACCGAAAGTAAAAGTGAATTGTGTGTGCGGAAACCTGTAACGCATCTTTAGGGTCAAGGAACACCCAACAACACCGACTACAGTTCTTTGATTTATATTTGTGGATCAAAAATGTTCACCTACATACGGACGAGCGCGCAAGAAAAAAAAATGTTGTATGGGAGTCTCTTTTCAACGCTCTGTCAAAATAAAAGATGACATTGCAAAAAGAAGCCTTGGCCGAATCGCTCACTCGCGTACAACCGAGCAACACCGGCCCCATCGCTCCTTGTGTGTATATGCGCATGTATATTTCAAAAAACAAAATAGGAAGTGTAAACATGGGCTTAAACTGATTGATAAATTAGATTATGGGTCAGTCATCGTGGCTGTGAGAGAGATGGTGTGTTATGCTGCTGCTGTCGCTGATGGCTATAGAAGACGTCGACCATGAGGGAAACGAGGAAGAGAAAAATTGAACGTAATATGTCAAAAAAAAAAAAGCTGATTTAGACAGTTTCCATTTGTTTTCAAGAGCGGGGCCCAGTGTCTGGTCAGTCTGGGCCGGTACGAGATGGAGGCATTTGTTGGTCAACGACCTTGGAACATTACTTGTTTGGTTATGTATACACGTCTGTCTCCCGGTCCCGGTCCAGCATGTTTGGTTTTTCGTGTTTTGTTTTTGTAGAAGAAGAAAAATTATGCTTCGATGGGGAGTGTTTTGTGTCATTTTCATTTTTGACAGATTTGGGTTACGGAGCGCGCACAGTGAGTGTAGACAATTAATATGGCACGGGCGGCGGTGGTGATGGCCACGGACATTGACATTTGCTGAGTGGTGGGTCTGATTTAAAGATTGAAAGTAATGGATTTTTTGTGATGCGAAGTTCAGTGACTTCTTTAAGGAAATGTTGCAGCAACATGTTGATAGAGTGACAGAAACATATGTCTGCAACATTTTTATACATTTTTCCCTTGTCTTTTAACACATTTCTGCCCATTTAAAGACTAAGCGAACATCTGGAGAAAAGAGGATCGCGAGTAATTAAAAAAAATCGATTTAATAACCAAATGCAAGCCTCAACCACTGTTTTCTTCCCCGTCCCATCCCCAGCCAGGCTTTCTTATGCACCACCTTCCCCTTTTCTCAATCGGAAGCTGCAACGACCATAAATTGTGATATTTGTCTACTGAAGGTGGAGAGTCATTTCGAAGGGATCAAAGTAACCGCGGCGAGCTCAGCCTTAACTGCTGTTCCCCCCGACAGACAGCTCTGACCACTCTAACAGCGCAAATTACCACTGCTGCCGCCCCAAAACTAAAGCACCACTGAATCGCCAAGCAGACCGCCACATGGACAATCGGCATGCAAATGCATTTGTTTCAAGGCACTATATATGCTAATTACCCTGGTCCTTAGTGAGAATTGCATAAAACCGAATGTTCCATCGATCCGACGTGGACTACTGTTTCGAGCGCTGGCATCCATCATCAGGCACCGCGGCGGCAACAGTCGAGGCGCACACACCAAGTGATCATAAAAACCGAATCTGATCGTGTACCATACGGTGGATCTATGAGCGGCCAACACAGCGCGCAGCAATTTGTTCCACTCTGGCAAATGAAAGAGAACTCTGCCGCCGCGAAGATAATTCATTTTCACGTTTAAGAGCGCCATAAAACGATTTTAAGGATCACCTCCTCATTCTTAAATGATATTTACGGCTTATTGCTCAGATTTATACACTTTCGGGTGGACACCCTAAAACTCCCAAGCCCCCCGTGAACATAAATCAATGTGCATACGCGGCAGCAGATCCGAAAGAGAAGCGCGGCTGCCAGTCGCTCCTTGCCGCGGCAGCATGCACGCGCATTCTAAAGGCAGGAGAAGCGAAATTCCGGTAGTCCTTGTGCAGCAGCTAGGCGAACGTGTCGATCGCAATAAACTTAATTTCAAACAGCGTTTTTTTGTATTTGCTTATCTATATATCATTAAGAGATTATAAATTCATTAAAAGCGCGGCTGCAGCACACGCGAATAGCGTCCGTCCGTTTTGTAGGCGTAAATGCTCACGTAGCATGCGCGGTAGCTATAATCAGCACCCGCCACAGCAACAGCCGCCGATGTTCTGACAGAAGTCCATCATCGTCGTGATCCACATCATCGAAGGAGGAAAATCCATCAAAGTGAATGGGTCAACCACCCAAAACTCATCAAAGCCGACAGACGGGGACGCGTTCGCTTAACGTTCGCCGCGGTCTTTCGCGCGATGCTTCTGATGCTGCTGTTGCGGCTGCTGTTCGTATCCTCCTCCATTTGGCTGAGAGTAAGTTCGCAAAACCCCAAAAAAGGGACTCCTCCTCGAAGATAGGACCCTTCACAAGGGAATCTCATATTTGATCGATTAATATTGCAGACGCATTGGGGCACACGTTCCGATGACTCTTGCCGAACGTCCTGAAAAACGGATTCTCTGGCCATCCTCCGACAAGACATGGACATTTGTGCGTTTTTTTCGTTTTGGGAATTATTAATTTCGTTGACGAAAATCTGAAATGCCTCGAAATTAGTCGTTTCTGTATCCGAGAACGGAGGACAACGGATCGAGTGTCGGTCAGGTTGGCCGAGAGTCAAGTTGGCGCGAAAGTTGAAGGCACGTCGATCAGATTGAGCGCACGGTTGCGGTGAAGTATTGAGAGGCATCCCTTTTGGCCTTGCTGTTGTTTTGCTTTTTCGGCATTAAAAGTCAGTCGTTTAATGAAAATTGATGAAATGCACAGCAATCGCCGCGCTCCGATCCATCGATGCATCATTGGAAGTAATTAATTGGGTATGGTGCAGGTATGCGCGAAGGTAATTAATATTAGCGATGGAAATGAGGAAGTAACTTCTGTTTTCTGAGATGAGAGGGGAATGACTTTTCCCTCGATCGTTGTCTTGGCAGGGACGCGGCCAAAAGCGGGGCAAGTCTAATTGAAATGGTGTTGGCTTTAGTCACTCTGCGATAAGCGATGATGAGTGACGGGAAGTTATTTCATCGCACGATTAAAAAAACAAACTAGTATTGGCGAGGATATGAGCAGATTAGATGGGGAGGGGTGTATAATTGGCGAGTTAATTTATAACTCAATTGTTCTTATTGAAGGCGGAAGTTTTGAGCGCGATTGAGGAGGGTTTTGTGAGATGTGTGTAGGGTAGGAACAATTGTGGGTAAGGTTGATGTCTGTGTTGATGACAGCAGTGTGCAGAGGTTGCTTCAGTAAGTATCCATAAGTCAGGAGTAAGGCCTAGGTTAGACCCGATGGGGTGACTAGAAGCTACATCTCGAATCTATGAATCGATCGCAGATTCAGAGACGAATTTGAGCGAAGGCAAGACATGCGATCGCGGACTAAAGATCAAGTGATCGCGGATGGAAGATCAAGTGATCACTGAAAAAAATTAAGTGAACGCGGATAGAAGAGAAAGTGATCGCGGATAGAAGAGCAACTGATAGCGGACTTAAGATCAAGTGATCACTGAAAAAAATTAAGTGATCGCGGAGAGAAGAGCAAGTGATCACTGAAATAAGACCAAGTGATCGCGGATGGAAGAGCAGGTGATCGCGGACTTAAGATCAAGTGATCGCGAATGGAAACTACAGTGACTGCAGTACCGGACGATCTGAGATGGAAGGCCATTGTTCAGACTTAGAGCCCACAGACCTAGTAAGTCAGTAACTTTCCAAGTTGATAGCCTCCTTAACCATGTATACAAACGATCGTAAGCTTCTGTATTCTTCCAGCACTCGCCCAACTGATCTTCAATAAAATATCTATCACACCGAAAGAATCACGTGAAATAAAAAATGAAAACAAAAGACCTACACTGCCACGATGAAGGGAAACATTTTAATCGACAAGAACTAACCTATCAGCACTCTCCTGATGTACTCCATGTCCATAATTTGCATCGAAATCACTTCCAAGTTGATGAACAGATAAACACAAAATGCACTACTCAAATACTAATGAGTTTTGGTATTTTTTTTTAGTTTGTTAATAGGATGAGCATAATGGGGGACTTACCATCATATGTTAGTTCTGTAGGGTTATGTGATGATGATAAGAACTTACCATCTGAAACGAAACAAGAGAGAGAGAAAAAAACCAAAGTTAATTAATTACGAAATTAAATATGTATTCACTCAGCTACAGATACATGCATAAGATACCCACCAAAAGGATTGTGAATTTAATCAGAAAAACGTTAACGATTCAAGAGATACGCAGTTTCTGATACGCGGTCCGAAAGATTGAAAGATTTTCTGAGACAGACGGGAGAAAACGAAATCTTTTGGATACGTATTAATAAGTTAGTAATTTTTATTCCTTCTCAGGGGAGAAAAATAAACCATACAAGGGGCAACGGCAAAAAACAATGACAAAGATGATGATCGGCCAGAGATCGACGGACACACGGGCAACCGCGTGGACGGCGATCGCGCGGTCCTTCCCGTTTTTGGAATAAATAGGATTTGTGTCTGTGGCTGTTGTTTTTTTGTGTCTGTTTCGTTTTCACTGATGCCCTGCGGTAACTGTCTGAAAAATGAGAATTTGATGTGAGATGACTCCTCGGATCCGAAATCCGAATCCCACAGAGATTCGTATTTGATTTGGGGTTTTTGGGAGTCTCAATCCCAGTCTCAATCCGCAGATCCGCGGATGCGTTCGCCGTTCAAGGATGCAGGTGCATAAGGCCGTACACCAAAGTGATACAGGTTCCCGCGGAATAAATGGAGACAGAGAATGGAAAAAAAAAACGCCGGCAGATACCTGCTCAAGTTGGGTGTTCGCGCACCCAATGGACACAGTCGGCTCAAAGCAATCAGTTCAAGTTGTCCAACTTCTGCTCGATTCACGATGTGGATCGTATAATGCGACAATTTTCGTTTTTCACTTGTGACTCTAAGGAAATAATTTGCTAATTGCTGAGAGAGAGAAAGAAAACTTTACACTTCGCACTGCCAGGACCACGGCACAGACATCGATAATAGGTTTTTTGATACAATTTAGCACTGTTTTATGGCAGATGATTTCCTTTTTTGCCAACGCACACACCACAGTTTGGCGGTGGTCGCCGCACGATGGCAGTGATTGTACGTGTTCGAAAGACGATGACGATGATGATGATGGGGGGGACCAGCAAACGACAACGACATCGACAGCGACAACAGAAGACAGGTGATAAATAAATCGGATGCCATATTAGGAATGAGACATTTAATTGCGCGCATCCAGAAAGGTGTTATAAACACAGTTTGGGAAAGTGAAGTAATGGAATTCCCTTTGCTCGTTTGGTTCTCTTTTTCATCATCTCATTTTGACGACGAAGTCTGGACATTTTGTATCTTGGATTTATATTTTTTTTTGTTTTTTGTTTCTTATTTTTTGAGCGTTTTGGAGAGTTGCTCGGTTGTTGGTACAGCTCCAGGAGCGCGATCAATTCAATTTGAAATGTAAAAATGATGAATGACGATGACGGATTGTGGTAACCTGAAGTTGAAGTCAACTTAATTAAATTTACAAGCTGTATTGTTATTCCCTGCCCATCATGGGCATTGGAAGTCCTTAAGTGACTTATTCTTTTTCTGCTTTCGGTGTATCCATTTTTTTTCTTCTCCCAACTCCTCGTACACCATCCAACTTCACCAACGATGGTTCGTGGATTCGATTAAGTGGTTTGGAACCTCGTCAGCTTTTACGTGGAATTCCGAATTCACATTAAGGATCTCAGCATGCAACCGACAACATTCGTGGATCACAATCTCATCACACACGATGCATCAAAATGTGAAAATTGAAACTCATTCCGTTCCCAAATTAATAATGAAATCAAATACCTTCTCAGAATCCGAACACCAACCACCAACCACCAATTCAGACGATCAGATTAAATTTTTGGTTATCATGATGTGCAATTCAATTTTGATACGAATGCCATTCCGCGAGTTGGCCGGTTGGTCGGTTGCTTCCTTCTCTTTGACATTCATAAGTGATCATGATGTTCCGATAGCGTGAATGTTGATGTTGCTGGCGAATACTTCGCCTGGGAACTGAACTTGAAATTTATTGGAATATTTCCTCTCCGTGGCTCGTTTCACTTGCAAAACGATCTTCATCGTGATCTCCCGCCCTGACAGGCATTAGTTATGGAAAATTGTTTATATTTTTTTGCTCCTCCTTCCTCTTGGGGTGGGGAAGGAATGAATGGATTTTTCTTAGAAATACACTCACACACAGGGGAAGTGTGAGTTATTTATATTAGTTTACATTTAAGACGAAGGAAACAAAAAAAAACATCGCATATTTTCAAAAACAGTACAACATATTTTTCATATGTTCGAATCATGTCTTTTTTTCTGGTGAAGATTTATCTGGGTGTCCGATCTTAAAAGTCGCCAGCATCGCGTTGTCGTGTTGTCACTGATGATGATGGTGCGCCTCCGCAGCCACCGCCGACAACGCTGAGTGTCGTGAGTATTTGCAATTTGATCGATGGTACAAACAACATCTTAATTTCAGAAGATATATTTTGCTTCTTTTTTATTTTCATTGATTTCGACGTTGTGTCTTGTGTTGTTGGCTGGCTGAGTCGGTTTGTCGTGTTGACAAACAATGAGAGATATGTGCGGATTGTGGGAGCAATGAGTTTTGGGGATTTCTTTTGTTTTTTTTTCGCAGACGGTGTTGGATTTGTATTTAAGTTGATCGTGAGGGGTTTTTAATGCAAAGGTGGGCTGCGCTGGATAGTGGATTGGATTTGGTCAAGGTTTAAGCTATGCGATATGCTTCTTAGTCTTAAGGAGTTGTACGTTGGATTTGCCCAAGGTTTAACCACTCTTGGGTGAGCAAAAGCAGACACAAGACAGGTGGTTGCTATACAAACTAGACTGAGTCACGAACTATAACGCCGGCCTAAGAAGCACAACGTACTTACATCTGCCTACATGCATAGAATATGAAATGAAGGTGATTAGGCGAACGAACGGATCTCGAACAAGGCTTACCTCAGATGAAGCAGTCCTTCTTTGCATCGAGAGAAAAGTTCTGCTTGTGATCATTGGTCAGGCTAGCGTTGTAGGATATTTAGAGCAGACGAGTAAACTGGTGACTCTACCCAGTAAACTGCCTTGGAACCATCCAAAAACGTTTTCCCATCCGCACCTGTGGGGCAAACGCAACAAAGGACAACCGCTTTGAAGGTGGCGCAGTCAACTGAAGCAAAACCTCAACCAGTTCAAGTGGAGGCAGTTAATCAGTGATGGCGTTGCCTAAAAACCGCTGCCTGCCACACAATGCGTGACGCAACAAATTTCGAATGAGAGCATTTGCCAAGAGCTTGACCTCACACATCCGGATTTGCAACGTTGCTAGTCTCTAGTGAACCACCAGAGGTCATTGAAGAACATTCAACGCGTGGTTTCCGATGGCCTTTTGCTAGTGGAAATTATGAACTTCCGGACTGCGCTTCATGCGAGACAACCTCGATCATATGCCAGAAATCACAACCAAAGCATAATGGTTGATTTTCCTCCATTGTGAAGGTGACGGCAATGTCTAAAGCACTTCACGAGCGTATTTGATCTGTTCGACTGCATCTAAAGTGGATATCAGATGTTGTAACATGCCCTTCCAACGTTTATTCATGTATATTCCCCTTGCACATCACCTTGACACAAACCCTACAGTCACACTTGAAAGGAACCACACAAGCAAACATCAACTAACGAGAAACTCTTAATCTTCGTTCGGCGCACTTTAAAAAAGTGATAAATTCAAGCATTCTCCTACGACCTGTTTACGTTAAAATGTAACTCGATAAGCATACAGACAATTTGCATTGCAATGAACTACCAAACGAACAAGAAAAAGAAAATAAATCAAGTTAATTGTTAAATTCACTTAAGATACGAATGTCAATGGAATGCAAAGCGCCAATCGTTTCGTAAACTTTCGTTTCATTTGCCCAAAGAGGTGGTCTGTCGAGGCAGCCACAAAAGTCACTTAGGAAGAAGGTAAGGCAGAAACCGAGAAATGTCAAATAACTGTCACAACCTATATGTCACCGTGTTAAAATCAATTTAATTATAAAGACACATAATTTTCAATGACATTTATCGACCTTAAAGACAGCACAAATCCCACCATCAACGACGACGACGACGACGACGACGATGAGACGATGATGACGACGGTGGTGTAGCAGTGATGGTAATGATGGTTTTTGGCGTTGTCGTCGTTCGAGTTTGGTCATTGCATATTTTATGTTCGGACTTTGATAAATAAAAATATAATAAATAACTTTTAGTTCATTGTGAGTGAATGAAAACACGGCCACGTTTTGAATTCGCTTAAAATTTTGAATGAACAAAAATGTTGCAGGCGTTCTTGACTTTTTTTTTTGTAGCTGGCTTGGTTAGCTCGATGCTTATCATGAAATAAGATGATAATAAAATTCCCCCCGAAACGAAATTTACATTGAAACGCTTTTTAAACGTTTTTAGGTGCTGATGAATAATCTACATGCACATAAAACCGTCTGGCTGAATTGCTGATTTTTATTGATATTGAAATAAAAGCCAATCAGGCAGATTTGTTTATTCAAACATCCAAGGGATATAAATTAAGTTTAAGACCTTTTTTTGGTTTGGTTTGGTTGGTTGTTTTCTGTTCTTGCTCTCGTGTCGCTGGTATGGACTGGTCTCTCTGGAAGTGGGTTCTTGATTGAGAGAGGAACTGACTGATGGAGACTGATGGAAATGTAAATTAGTGAAATTAGCCGTGATTCAGTCAGATGCTAATTTCTGTGTGGTTATTGTGTTCGAAAACATGGGTATTTTGTGGGTTGGTTCGAATGGCGGAGTGTCACTTGTCGAGCCATCATGTGGGAAGTGATCTTTGAATGGGGACAAAATACGAGGGATCCTTGAATAATTCGGACATTATCCAAACGGGAAGAGATCATGGGAAACGTTTCTAAATGTCAACCAATTCGTGGATGGAAAGAGAGACCTGCCCAGTTGACAGACACATAAGTCAGAATACGCAAATTTGCATGTCGAACTGTCGCATGTTTTCTATTTTAAACTGCCCAAGTCTGAGTCACAGAAATGAAATCATGTCATTGTTTAAGTGTCACCATCCCCCTAGGGACAGTATTGTGCAGCCAGACAAAAGATCACAATTTCGTTTACTTTTTTGTGGATAAATTAAATCTCACTAATTACAAGTGAATGAACAAAACTTTGTCGTCCTCTTTGTTTGTGCACATTTCTTGTTTTTTTTTTCGTTTTTTCATCAAAACACGCAAATGTAAGCGATGCCTTTCGCCATACATCACATGAGACTAATTAGAAGCTCCATTGTCTTCACAAAAATTCATTCACTAAGTATATCTGTGGTCTGCACAATTTGTCGCGTGCAAAACTTCAACTGCATGCAAAATCCATCTCATGCTTTGTGTAGCTCGAAAAATTTGTCAATTAACACTCTTTCGGGACGGCCTTATGCCCAGAGTGAAGTGAAGAGGCGGAAAAATGGACACAATAAATTACCCATATGACGGATAGACATTGCAGTGCAGTTAGCAAACAAACTCTCTCACTTTGAGCGTAATGAATCAAAGATGCAAATGTTATTATAATTGATTTGCCTTGGTTTTCATTTTATGAATGTGGTGTAATATTTAAATATGTTTTCATCTATTTTTACCTCGGCTAACACGTTGTACACAGCTGTGGTTGCGACTGGAAAAAAATGGGAATGCATTTCTATTTGGCCTTTGTAACACGACTGGATCTTTAAATAGAGTTCACGAAAACGCACTCACATGCCGATGCACATGGATATGAGTTGAAATTTAAATCATTATGCTTGAATTGCGTTTTTTCATTTTCATTTTCATTTCATTTAAGTTATATTCATTCAGTTGTCGGCCAGTTGCAGTTGTGGCAAGTATTACGAAGTGAAGCATGCGATGCGGGCTTTTGTTTCTAAGTACGAGTGTGTATCTAAACGGAACCGGGCACATGCAACACAGCACGCTATTTAATATTAGCTAATTAATATTAGCATTTAAATGAATTTCAGCTCATTTGTCCAGACATAGATTTGCACTTCGTATATTTGAGTCCATATTTGGCCGCATCGGTGACAGTGGACGGTTTTGCGTTCTGTTTCTAGCCGCTTTGCAATCATTTTTTTTTCCTGTGGTTGAGGTTAATTTCGCCACGTTTCTGAAGTGTGCAAACAAGCGATAAATATTTATGATGATCACATCACTTCGGGTAGATGAGTTTGTACTCGGTTGTTGTGTGTGTTTTCCTTTTTGCTCCATTATCTCGCCAAATGGCAGAATAGACGAAGAACACACACGCAGCAGCGTTTCCTCGCCGCCCCCCTCCGACAAGAGGTGGATGTTAATCTTTGTACTTTCAGATGCACGCTGCCCCGAAAGTGTGTGTGGCGTCTAGGCGAGTGAAGATTCATCTCTCAACCGCACTGACTCTTCAGCACTGACTGATATAGCATATAATCGGGGTAATAAACATAAAAATAATCGTAAAAAAAAGTTACTCTATGTTGTCTAAGGATGAGTGCTCCTGCAGTGGAGTGTGTTTTGGAAAAATACCGATGAGACGTTGCGCTGTGAAAAGCTGCTTCTCCGACATGAGCATGAATTGAAAACAGAATGTTGCTTGAAGCATATTGAGAAGAATGTGAAAATTGCTCGGTCTTTTGTTGCGGATTTTTGAGAAATGAGAAAAGTGCAAAGTTTATTTATTTTTTTTACTTACGATACGATGCTTTCAGAGTTTTCTCCTAAATGAGGGAAGAAACCTCTGTCTCAAAAGCAAGAAACAGGATTCAAGAGACTAATGCGTTTATATTGTTAAGCTTGTGACATTTAGTTTTATGTGATAGCTGTTTCTACAGAAAAAAAATTCAAATATCACTTAAATTTAAGATAATTGCGAAGTCTGTCCAAAATTAAGCATTTATTATTCGAAATGTTATAAAATAAATGGACATTTGAATAATTGGTGAAAATAAAATCACGGGGGTGTTTCTCTTGATTTTGTATTTGATTAAATTTGAATTAAATTTTTGCAAAAAAATATATACCAGTCCATTAGCAAGAGTCATCAAGGTGATTAATTGTTAATCGATTTCAAACAGTTACTTTTTGCACCACTTCACCGATAATTGGCTAATCAATTAGAGCAAAAGCGGACCATTACTTGTACCAGTTTTTATTTTGGTCCTTCGAGCCGGATTTCGTTCAAATTGATTTAAATGAGGCAGTAAGTTGCAATTGCCGCCATTGAACGGGACGACAAAGTGATGTCAGCACTAAAAGTGATCGAGCAGTCAAGGTCACACCTTAGAGGGTTCTCCCCATAAGACACACTTCCAATGGTCGTTAAGGCTTATACGATGGGCGTCGGGAAATAGGAAAGAAATGTTTCTGAACCAGGCAGTAACTCTACAAGAGCTTCCACCACGAGCTATTTGACAATACAAATACTGTTCGCTTTCTCTTTCCACAAAATGAGGCATGTCTGCAGAAAGTCCAAGAGGTAGACATGTCTGCGCAAAATACAAATAAGCACGTCACACGTACAAGTACAACTGATCAATAAAACAGCATCCTTGGCCTATCACAGGTTTTAATTACCCTCCAATCGACTCATGTACACGAGCGATAAACTATCGCGAACGCGTCTCTGTGCTTACTTAAAGGTTTCTCAAGATTATTGATTCTTAAGGTGAAGCTTGTCACACGAAGCCTCCATAAAGACGCTCCGGACAACAGACGCCTGCCAATTAGGACGGCAAATAAAAACCAAACTCTCCCTAAATAAGTAGTTTCCATAGGCTTATGCGCCTCGTAATTGGATTCCGATGAATGAAGAGGCAGAACCTTATCCTCCGAGACTGCCATTAAATCTCGACACTAAAGGAATATATTTTATTTTATTTTGATAGTCAAAAGTAGTATTTATTTTAATTAGCAATGGTTTAGAAATATAGCGAAACTTTTATTGTCGCCCTGACATCCTTCGACAGTGCTGTTAATTGGGATTCAGTGAGGCTAATGCAACGGTCCTCAAATGGCTATAAAAATATATTTAATCGAGCGAAAAAAATAACTCAGAAGTTTATACGAAGTAAGCCGATCCAAACAAGTGAGTGAATCATTTGCGTTTCGTATGGAATAAACGGGAAGTGAGACAGTTGGGTCAGTCGCACCGATTTCTCATTCATTTTCATTAGGATGTCAGTCTTAATAGATGTGACAGGTATTAACACCTGGTTGCAATGGAGTGCGTCAACTCCTATCCTCACCTAAGCTCACCTTCCTCCACACATAAATAAATTCCCACACTTTATTATACAGCATAAATTGTATTAAAATCCTTAGGAAGAAAAAAAAACTGCCCAACACAACTGGGTTCAATTAATTTTCCCCCGAATGTGGTCGTTTTTTTTGTGAACCGCTGATGGCATGGAATATGCATTGAATTGAATATTTATTCACAATTAATCTGCGGCGTTGTAATTTGTTGATTTTCGCAAAAAAAAAAGCGGAGAAAAAAGCGCAAACGCATTTGGCATTTTAATTGATAAATCATGTTAGCGTATGACGGTATTTTTTTCTTCGATGCAAATATAATTTCATTCGATTTGCTGTTTGACAGATAGACACTATTTCTAGGTGGTACACTCTCAGTGACTGATTTTTCAAGTTCTACACCCCAAGTTCGAGGAGAGGCCTCAACCCACCGCGACGCAGCCTCAATATCTCTCAGTGTTAATGACCCACGCAACATGTCGAGTTTATGACTGTGATGTGGGAAAACAAAATTCAATTACGGGTTCAAAAAAACACTGTCACTCAGTAATTCGTTCTTGCTGTTCTGTATCGGCTAATAGCAAACATGTACAGCCATTCATTCCTGTTCAATAAATAGGATCACCTGTAGTATCTGCTCGGATAAATAATGCAAAAAAAAATGTTTCTCTCTCCCTCTGGATAAATGTACACTTAGTCAATTAGCCACTGACAGGGCATAATAATTTTTCACTCTTTATTAACAGAGTCCTTCTCTCCTGTGCGCGGTGGTCTTCCCTTTGATGCTTCAGAGTATCCTTAAATAGGACACTTTATGATCGGAATATAAGGAGCAGTCCGGTCGATGGTCGAAGCCTATTTCCAGGCGCAACTGAGACGGGGTGAACGAAGAAAAATTGAATCCTTGGCAAATTAGCATTTCTTTTATGGTCCAGCCGTTCCGGTTTGGTTTTAAAAGCATTTTCAAGTAAACTGCACATATTTCGCACGATGAACGTAAATTAATATAATCCTCATCGGTTATTTTAATTTGTCAGTCGGACATTAAATGAATAAATAACACGCTTTCACGTGGGCATATGTAAGTGGCATGAGATACAAGCAGGACACCATAAGTAAATTCGCGTGTAGCTCAGAGATAATCCGTGGTCGGATTGTGTTCTGTTGGGCATATTTTTTCTCCTTTTTTTTCTCTTGGTTTTCTTTATTTTTGCGCTTGAGAGATTGATTGAAATTGATTTCGGTGATGTTTTGTCCGGCGAATTATCTTTCCAGACCATCTGCACTTATCAATTGAGATACCGGGAAAATGTTGCATTTGATTGCACATTTGTGGAGTTTCTCAGCGGCCAGTGTGACTCCTTGCCACTTCAAGCCTATTCAACATATTTCTTGCTGCGACAGTGGGGAAAACCAAACGCAAAAAGCACACATAACAAATTCCTGTTGTCGCCGATGACCGCGTCGATGCGCCTGTACAACGGAATGTAGCGCGCCGCAGGGACATATTGACAAAAAACAGTCAAAAAAATACGCAAAAATAAACCTCAAGCTGCAGCATTTTGCAGAACGTAAGCGTGAAGCAGTTTTATCGACATACTTTCGAACAACCAAACGAACGATCTTCAAGTCTTCGACCATCGTCTTCTTCTGCTCCACTGATGAGAGAGCGGGTGCGATCACAATTCGTCGACGTTGTCGATCGTCGTTCATTTTATTCAATTAGCATTGGAATTTATGCAAAGCATCTACATACAGCAAGGCGATGAGGTGATGTTTTTCGTGGCTTTTGCACACACATCCTCGCGCATGTCAGTCGCGTTGATGAGACCTGATCTTGTATCCCATTCACTCACCAGTGAACTGAATCATTTCCGCAAAGTTTCACTATTTGTGCGATAAAGAGAAGGGATTTTTCAGGGTTACCTATATGATTAGGTGATTATAATGGCGCACAGTGCATCACACAGACAGATACCCTCTGCATATGAGCACTTGCTCCGATGCACGGCAAGCAGGCAGACAATCTCCTTGTGGCAATCTTGGCGCGGTTGCAGCCGCCATGAAAATTGGCCTAAATTTGTTCCAAAAAGTGAATGCGAATGGCAAGAGGCAAAGGAATACCTTTTTCGGAAACCATTTTCGCCTCATTATCGCCTAAGGCGAATAAATTATCATCGACCATTCGAAATGTGGCTGCGCGCAGGGATGTCCGGTGATCGCGTTCAGTGTAGCTCGATGGGGTTGCATAATTTAACAAACATTTTTATTCAGCCAAATTGCACAGGAGGACCTCAGAGGAGGCGCTAACAGAGGACGATTTTCTATTTTTGGCGTCATGGACAGCCTAGTTGCTTGACTGGATTTCTAATTTATTCAAACTCACTACGATTGCATGTATGACCCAGGATAGAGTACGTGAACCCTCAAAAACCACAGATACTCATCAAAATATCATTTCCCTAAAAAAAAACGAAGAAGAAAACAACACGTATCCACACCAGGCACCAGGCACAGAGGGCATGTAGTCATGAATAGTCAAGGTCTTAATTTTCGAAATGAGCCAACATCGCATATGTTATACTCTAGATTAAAAAAAGCACACACACACATGATGTGTATGAGTTAATATTCTGTGGTAGGTCTGATGCAAGAGAGAGATATCAATCGACCAGATACGTTTATATGCATTACTTAGCGCAATTAATGTCCCCACATTCACTCGCTCGCTCTCTCTCTGCACAAACAAATAAATGTGTGTATATGTGTAGCAAGTGTGTTATAACACAATCCGCCTTCTTCGTTGAAGACTAATTCATTACCCCGTCCACTCTTGCACATGGGTGAAAATACTTCAATTTGTCGACATTAGTGTCAAAGATGGATGATAAGAGGAAAATGCGGTCGCTTTACGTTTATTAACACAATTTTTCGTTCTCACATTAACTCTATTCTTGGGCGCGCTGCCTGCTTGTACGTGCTGAATGGTATGACATCCATGTCAGAGTGGTTGAACGGAACGGATTCAGTGCTTTTTGAATGACCACTAAGGTGCGGTGACTTTAATGATCGCGCTGGTATGCTTTGACTCCCTTTAAGTTGGCGGAAAATGTGTCAAAGCCAGTCAACACCCGATGGCCGGCAAACTTTCCTGTTTCGCCAAATTGACACATCCAATTCGAACATCGAACAGTTACAAGCTAATGGTAACGCTCCAAGTCTTGTCTGGATATCCATGTCAGAAATGTCGCGTCCTGTCAAAAAAATGTTTGCAAAAGTCTACAAGCAACGGCAACGGTTGACCATGTTGCCAGACACCACGTATGTCCACCGTGCGCATGTCCACCAATAAGACACTCACGCATAAGCACCGCGACAGACGTGCAGCATTAAAACGATGAGGGATATACCTAGTTTGAGGTAAGGCAAATCGCAACCAATCATCTAGTCATATATTATTGCATATTGCATATTCAATTTGGTATATTGTTTCGACATGTACACATCCGTAGACACACGCACGCATTCCGCAATGTGTGCATATTAAATACGAAATTAAACGTATTTCAATAATGCAATGAAGGCTGTCAGTTGATTGGTTGCACTCAACTCCATTCGGCTGATGACGACGACGATGATGATGATGATGATGATGATGATGATGGTGGTGTCTAGGCAGCAAAGACAGTGGCCAGACAGACACAAACATACAGTGACTGAAACATGCGTATCTGCTCGTCGACGTGAAGTCGTGATCATAATCCAAATTATGCTACCTCCCCATGGCGGGTGTGGGTTCAAAGCATAAATTAATGTTCATAACCACTCTCTCTATTTCTCTACCACCCCCATGGATTCCTGAACAGAAAACCCCCCCAAAAAAATGTAGATATAATGTGCAACCTAAATGATTGTCAAATAGTTCATTATCATCAAATTTGTTTATTCAGTGTGCTTTACACGATGTACTTTCGTATCCTTAAGGTAACACTGGTCTGTGGGTGAACATTTCATCATTAACGCATTAAGGCAACAAAACCATCCCTAAAGTTCAACATTTTTTTTCCCTCGCTTCTGTTGTCTCTCGCTCTTACAAAAACAAAAATTCAAATAAGGACGACACCAAGCGATAGTGGAATAATGTTTATTAATAGACCTTTCGGCTGGACTAGTATCTTTCATCGATTGCGCCTCGTCCTCGTCCTCGTGCTCTCCCCTTATTTCATTGTTTTCATTATAATGTGTATTTCCATTGTTCAAATGTATTAAATCATTTTACTTCGTGTAATTACTGAATGGCTCTTCTCTGGTGTATCTTGAAGTTTACAATGCCACAGGAAAATCATACAACCCGCAGATCCAGCAGCCACCCCATCGCCGCCCTTGAATGTGTTAAATGGTATGAATAAATTTTGTTGACACCCATTTGCTGATATTAAACAGAGGAAAGGACGCCGCACAAAACATATCAGAATGTGAAAGTTTTCTTATCCTCACGAAGTCTTTTGTTTATCCCAGCCGGGGATGTGAGATCTGATGCCGGGGGTGGAGGTGTTACGCAGATCTCTAGCCGATGGAGGAATTTTAAGTATTCTCAACTTAAATTGAAGGATCCATTTAAGTGAATTCCATTCAGCGAGTGAAAGTGGGTATCTTAAGTGCGTCCATCCTCCCTTGAGACCGGGTTTTTTTTTGTTGTGCGTTAAATTAATTCAATTGAATGAGATTTTTGGTTCTAAGGCAACAACATACACGCCACTTACGCAAACACGCGCTACACTCGACACCACCAGCACACATAATCATCATCATCATCATCAACAACATCATTGCCACCGCCACGACGGGGCAACCGTTTCACCCCCTTATGGATTTCATTAAGTGAAATGACCAAAAGCAACTACTCAAAATAAATACCCCATATATCCGCATATGTATGTGAAAACAATTTCTACAATGCTAAACAAACACCAGACTCGTCTATCACTCACACTCGCCGCTTGAAATCATCATCAGCAGGCACACAACAAAATATCCGAAGACAAACGGAGCAACAGAGAAAAAAATACAGAATAACACTCAACCAAAGAATACACATTCTGTCTTTTCAATTCATTAAAATCGGTCTGGTAATTACCACTAAATTAATACCATATGGGACACTGCGTACCCACACATAAATGTGGCCCCCTATCCGACAACGCGACACCATCAGCAACAACTGACCACGACGCTATTGTCCTCAATTTTCAATTCCTCGGTTATTGAATGCACTACAGTATCCAAACGATATTCGTCCCTGTAGTAAAACAGTTCACAATCCAAATGAAATGAAGATACAAGCTAACCAAGGGAATTAAAACATAAAAATGGGGAAAAAATGCAGATAGTAAAAGTGAGAGAAACACAACAACCTGTCCTGTCCAGTCCATCCGCCACCCCGCAGTGTGTGCGGTGCGACGCGTCGGTGGGAATAAATTGTTGAAAAATAACAAAACAAGAGTACATAAGAAATTGTATTACAAAAATCATTATTATTCCCCCATTTCAAGTGCTATTCAGTTCTGCTGTGGCCGCGCGGCTAGTGTGCCCGCGAAATAGTGTGCGCACTTAATTACTTGTTTACACTCGTCATTAGGAAAGGAATTTTTTAAGCAGTGAAGGGTTTTTTTTTGTTTATTTCTGTCTCAGGTGAGACTTGAGTCAAGCTATGGTGACAATTCGCTTTTTTTTTGAAGATTAATAAAGCGGATTTAGCGATAATTGAGAGTGACACATGGAATGATCGTGATGATTTAATTGAACTAATTTTGACGTAACAGCGAGGTGGAGTGATTGGCAACAGGTCGCCTCTGGTCAAGTGGAATGAGGATAAGGAGTCGACGTGGAGGGCTGTGTTTATACATATGTAACAAAAAATTCACGAAATGTATTCCAAATTCACCAAAAATGTATTCCCACATGTTGCCAACCCCACTCGCATCTCTGCACTCCCCCAGCGTCCTCATAAATTCCCAAAGTAACTTCATACCTCATAAATTAATAAAAGTCACCCGAAGAAAGCAAACCAAGTCAACGAAGGAAAAAAAAAAAACCAAGTGTCACCTCTAATTTAACAAAGGTGCATTAAAAGTTAATTCGCTTTCTCCCAGATGCCGCCCTCAGACGCTTTCACTTTCACTTTCTTATGCGGACCACATATCCTATTCGTATATAATTCCTAATTTGCCTTTAATTTATCGTCCCAGCCGAACGAAAAGGGAAGACCAGAGAGAGAAAAAAAACCCCGAGTGGAAAGGAATCCAAAATAAATAAAGACATTCCTTATAATAAAAATCCCGAGCTAAAATTGGTATTTTATGCCACCAGTTTGGCTGCCTATCTTTTGCGGCAAGTACGCACACCTTTATGGGGTGGTTTCTAAGCGACCAGGATCACACTTGGTCCTCCACCCCCTCCTCCACTGTCATCTTTAGCCCACGGAAGTGTACTTCACATAGAAAGTGTAATAAAAATAAATGTTAGTCGTTTGTTTTTATCAAGAACTACTGAAGCCTAGAGAAAACGAGGCGCACAGCACCAGCAGCACCGCACCCGAATCACGGTGGGCACAAGCCTTCAAGAAGGAGCACCAAGAAAAAGAATATCATCATCCTATAGGCCAAGAGAGAGAGAGCAAAGCAAAGAAAAAAAAACTTGAAATTCCCTAATTCGCCAAAGCAAAGGACTCAGGGAGACCAGTCCCCCCAACTTTTACGGATCTCAATTCCTTAAAGAAATGAGGTAGTTTCAATCTAATATAATCCCCCGAAAGGGATTTCTAATTCGACTTTGGGTCGAATGTAGTGGACCCTCGCACAATGAAATTCTGTTTTATGACCACTAGAGATGGTGTTTTCCTAATAAGAAGCATTTTTTCTCTCATTTCAAGGATGACCGTATTATCCTGTTGCTGTTTGCTGCCATCACATTTTCTGCTGCTGCTTCACTTCTTATCCCTTTCGTTTTCCTAAGGGTGCCGCAAATGGACGTAGAGCAAGGGAAAAAAACACAGGGAACAGCACAGAGCGTGGTTAATAAATAAACTCAGACCATGATGAGGGCCCAAAAGCCCACAGAAAAAGAGGTAAAAGAAAGTCATTAGTTCGTTAAAAAGTAATTTAGGATATGCCTCGTCTTGAATTTTTTTTTCTTTCTCTCTTGCTGCTCGCCTACCCGTCGATTAATACTACTTGAGGGCTTAATGTGTTAATTATATAATGAGTATGAATTTTATTCAGGTCCCCCAACTTGCACTGTCAACTTTTCAATTCTTTTTTTTGTTCGTGGGACTTTCAATTTGGATTCTCCCTCGATCTGGTACGTGACCTTAGGACTTGTGTTTTAAATGTGTCCAACTTCAAAGCGGGGGCAGATCAAACTAAACGTGTGCCCACGCAACGCGATATCCTTGTGTGCCACATCAAAGGAAGGAATTTGCATATAAATCATACTCAAGGTCGAATACCAAACGCCGCCCAAACCTTTGTCCAGCTTTTATTACAAAACGAATATCCCTGCGAAATGCATTCAAAGAAAACCCATAAAAGCATATGTTTTCTTTTCTGTTTCATCCATTCCCTGATAATCACCCGGCTAACCTCTAAACACTTCCGTGTACCTCCACGCTAACGTGTGGTCCAGTCATGTTTGATTATCACGAAATAAAAGCCGATTTTATCCCGAAAGATACTCGGTTTTAACGATGTAAACATTGGTCGCGATGTGCACCACTATCAGCGCCGAGAGTAACCGCACCGCAACTAAAGACAACAAACCTCCTCAAGGCTCTATGAATCACCTTTCTACCGGGCCAGCATCACCGCTCCTATCATTGAAGTCATACCCGAAAAGAACGTAAGCCACATTCACACCCGACACAGTAATAAAAAAAAATAAGACTTGCAACAACAAGAATTTATTTTTTATTCTCCTGCGTTGTCCCGCTCCCACCCGGCCGGACCAAGAAAATTGTAAGCCTATTAAAATGTCGTAAAATTCTGAACCGAAATGAGATCGAGAAGTTCGTTTTTTCGGTTTTCTTATTTTCGCCGGCTAACCGCACCGAACACACTGGCCAGCGCGCCAAGAACATCCCATAAAATGGAAGATCAAAAACTCATTCATTTGAAGTTCTTCGTTTGTACGCGGACTTCGCTTGTGCTTTGTATCGATATCGGTGTATCTAGTAGCGATACGGACAAAAAAATATGTGTTCAGATAAAAGGAAAAAAAAGTGAAAAATCATTAAAATTACCCTCGTATAGCTGCTTTGGACTACTTTTGCTTTTTTAATATTTTCAGAGCTTTACTGTCTCGAAGGCTCTTAAGTCATTTCATTTTGGAAAAAAAAAATGAACAAAAAAAATTCTTAAGAGATATAATAAAGATTAGATGAAATGGTGATGGGGGAACGTTTTGAGGGCTTAAGGTGACGTCCAATGGTTGTGGTCGGGGATAAATCAAGATCGTCTATTGTTAGGATCATTTTGGAAGTTGTGAAATTTCACAAGGAATTTTTTAATGCTCTCTTTTTGTGTTTCATCGAGGTGAAGTTGATTTGATTTGATTGAAGCTTAAATGCTTTTGCTGTGCAATTGGGCGGGGACGGTTGAGGAATCACGGACCTTGTCCTGTTTTATTTACTCAATTTTTGTACAACATTTTGATTTAATTCACATTGAGAAGACAAGACCAAAACAGTTTGACGTTGGAAAGCTGCAATCGACGGTTGGGAACTTTTCCGATCGAGTCTCCCTGAAGCTCTCAGAGAGTCCCACCCTGCCAGGCGAAACAATCGACGAACAATGGAACCGTTGTCAAAACGCCATCAGAGAAGCCTCTGATGTGTTGCGTTTTAAAATGCCACCTAGAAAAAACCCATGGTTTGACAATGAGTGTCGGCAGGCGCATTAAGCGAAGCTAGCAGCATATAAGCGACGCTGGGTCGAGAGCGGTTCGTGAGCTCTACGAACTTGGTTTTAGGTTTTTTAAGGCGACGCGCTGTCGTGTGATTTTTTCAACATTGTTCTTGAGAAGGTCGTGCATAACTCACAAGCGTTTGCTTGTATTGAAACGGAGGCGGCGAAAATAGGTTTAGCGGTGAATGCGGGCACAGCAAAGTATATCCTGTTTTCAAGAAAGGACACACAGCATCGACGACTCGGTCAGAACGTCACCATAGGCAGCTACAACTTCGAGGTAGTAAAGGACTTCATCTACCTTGGCTCCCAAGTTAATAGTACGAAAAACATCAGTACCGAGATTAAACGCAGAATAACTCTTTCCAACTGCTGTTTCTTTGGGCTCAAGAGGCAATTGAGTAGTAGAGCATCATCCCTGCCCTGCTGTATGGCGCGGATGTTTGAACTATCTCAAGAGCGGATGAAGACGCACTTGGTGTCATCGAGAAAAATGTTCTGCGATCAATCTTTGGTCCTGTTTGCGTTGAGGTGGCTGGAGAAAAAGATTCAACCGCGAACTGTACGGGCTGTACAGAGACATGAGTCTCGTCAGGCGTCTACGGATTCAACCCCTAAGATGGCTAGGGCATGTTGAAGGTACGGACAACACTGCTCCAACCCGAAGGGTCTTGGACTCCGAACCAGTGGAACAACTAAGCCGATGGCGCACTCAAGTGGAGAAGGACCTCAACCAACTTGGAGTGTGAAATTGGCGGCAGTTGGCTAGGGATCGTGCCAGCTGGAGAGGATTGTTGACTGAGGTACAGGTTCACTCCGGACTGTAGCGCCACAAGAAGAAGAAGAAGATTTTGATTTAATGATCCGGGCAACGACAGATTGCTTGCTTCTTGAAAGATGAAAAGGGGCAAGTGCTTAGGGCCAACTGCACTCCCTCTCAACATTCTACGAACATCTTTTAAAAATGGCAAGTGCTTTCGAGCCTAAAGCACATTTATACAACATTCCTCTTGTGTTTAGTGTTTTTTTTACACAAAAGTGATGAACCAAAGTGGTTTTGATCGAAACAGCAAACAATACCCCACAGATCGTTTATTAAATACCGAAACAGAACAAAAAAATAACTAAAAATTCTGCTGACGAAATACATATAAATCAAAAATTTAAGCCAAGTGTTAAAATTTTTATTTTTTGCTTCAAAAAAACCCAAAAAACCTACTCAATCTCCCAGTCACTCGGTGAGCACAATTTCATCAATCAATTTTATGTGTCTGTCGCTTCCTGATACATATTGCTACAGAAGCACGAAAATCCACGATGAGAAGCCGGCAATCACCTGGAAATCCAATCAGAATCATAAAATTGCGGATACTCATTCATCGTTTACTGGCTTTTACGAACTTCAATAATTCCATGTAGCGTCCAATAAAATCATTTTACCGCGCATTTTTTTTAACTTTGTTTTATGCAATCACAACAATATTATTCGCAGCTCTAAAACGATTATTGACATATAAATCATTTTTCTGTCACAGAGCGAAGAGATACTTCTGTATCTGTAGCTACCCGAGACACTATCTCATGTTCAATCCATTCATATGGCAACATGTATCTGCTGCAAATATGAATACAATTTGTATTTTTATTTTGCATACACACGCTCTCGCCGTCGTATGGACAGACAGACAGACATATTCAGATGATTGTATGTAGAAGCAGGAATCTCTGTTTGAGAGTTTACTGATAGCACACTAACCATGGGTCTTGTACAATATCAGCAAAAGTGTAGTACGAGGCGCTGTTGTATTGGCTTTTAGCCGATGTGTCCCATATTTTATGGCCTTTAGTGTGAATAATTTTCATCCATAAATCAGTTTGAATTATTTGTCGGCGAATTAATAATTGCTTGTCGCATTTATGATGTTTATGATCCTCTCTAGGGGCACCGATTGGCAGTGCTCGCACACCGAGTGGTACCCTCACAAATGTTGCACAAATAAATGATATATCACGTCAGAATGTTGCTAGAAAATGATGTTGCAATGCAAATTGTCTACTTTGAAATGCCTGTCAATGTGCGTTTGTTTGGTGCGCGCCCCATGTAAGACGACCTAATCGGGCGGAACTGTCGGCGGGGTTACGCTTTAAACTGTAGAAGCGGCGGTTGTCACTAAACGAAGATGCGCAGCGATGAGTGTGTCGCAACTGCTGATGGTGATGTCGACAGGAAATTCTCTTCTCTGTAAGTTCGTTCGTGTTTTTTTTTTCGGTTCTTTTTTCTGTTTTATTTTGAATTTATTTATATATAATTTTTGTATTTTTATCAGAAGAAAAAAAAAACAATATATATATATTTCTTTCTTTGACTCTTATTGCTATTGCGACGAGAGGATGATGAAGATGACGACGATGCCGATGGTGGTGGTGGTGTCTGGTGGCTGGTGGATGTTGGATAGCGTTGTCGCTGACGTTGGTTGTCATTGGCCTCTGTTTGTTTCGTTTAAGTTTTAAATATAGATGCGCACACACATTTCGATTTTTTTCCTCGGTTCACTTGGTTTTACAGTCGATCTTCTCTGGACCGAAAGACGCGAGAAAAGTTCATCGATCTTGGGCCCGAGTATGCGCCCGCCTGAACATCATCACATGCATATGCACAGCCAGAGATCGGATGGTTGGGATCTGTGTACTGTGGTGGGGCTATTCATCGCACACTCTACGAGATGAAACCAAAGTGATTTTGATCGATTTTGAAATGGAAATGTGTTGATTGACAAGGGTGCCCTCGCAGTGGCAGTCGGCTCTAATGACACACACCAGGCAGAAAAAGAAAAATAAAAACTCATTAGATTTTGGTCACACAGGCACACAACCAAACCACCCACTGCCGTCGCATAAAGCGCGCCACCTTTTTTGGTTTCCCTGAACGATTTAGTTGGCGCGGCGGTCGGACCAAGGTGTTGACGTAACATAATTTTGAGTTTCCGTTTTTTTTACCGAGCTGTTTTTGTAGTCCTTTTCTATTTTGGTGGTCAAAAATATAACGCCCCCACGTAGGGCACTTTTCCCAAAACGATTTTCTCTAATGATATAGTTGTAGCCATCGAGGTGAGTAATTGCGAGGGTGTATCTGTGGCACAGGACACAAAAATTACACCCTCCACACGGAACGAATACCGAGGCAAAAACCTCCTTAATGTTAATAATTGATGTATCATTAGCAATTTTGGTGTTGGTGTTGTTGGTGGTCAGCCGGCTACTAAGTGTAATTTAATGTGTTTGCACAAGCCAGTGTGTGGGTCGAGCTGTTACTTAAATTTTTGACTCATAATGAGTTGCCGACGAAAAAAAACGAAAATCTGAACTCCTGTATCAGTTCTTGAATTAAAACAGCATTAATTACAAGCGCTCACCGCTCACCGAGGAAACACAACTCTGATGTAGCAGCAGACAGAAATTATCTCCTGAACTTCAGACGGAACCGGACTGATAATAGTTTCTTTCACATCGAATATCAAATCATTCATTTATTCGGATTGTCTACGTATGAGTATAAAGATCTTTTTGCCGCAAAGGTCACTCTGGGTTCGCTGCTGTTTAATAATAATTATCGCTGATTAAAAACAAAGCTGATGTTAAGTATCAAGCAGCTGATTGTGCACATTAAAGATGATATTTATTCAGTAGTCTAAAGTGATTTACGTGACACTTCTTCACCGTCTATCAGCCCCCTGGCTACAAGTGTATCAGCAGCAAGAACAGCCGTCATCATCTCGGATGCCGATGAAATATCGATCGGGACCAACTTACAGGCCGTACAGTATCGAAACGAAGGTGTAAGTGGGGAGCTTTCAAACTAATAAATCTCTCTTGGACAGATTTTGTAAATCATCATCATATTTTTTTTGTTTCCCTTCTTAATTAATTAATTGTTATTAGACTTTAATTGCGACAATAATTTAAAAAAAGAACAAAAAATATCAGTGAAGGTCCACGTAATCACTGTGAGCTGACCGCACATGCACACATTCTCGTACACATCTTGTATATTATATTATTCTGATTATTTTTGAATTTAATACAGTTGTTCATTCCGATTGTGGTGCTTAAAATGAAACAGCAGACCAACAAAAAAAAAAACAGGAACACTTCCTGCCGGCGAGTGTAATAAAAAATCATGTTTTTGCTGACTTTTATTATTTAATTATGATTTTATAGATTTTTCATTTCGCATAGTCGGTATCATTTTTTAAAAATTTCGCGGTTTTTAATTAGTTTATGTCAGCTGAAAATGGAAGTGATATGAGAATTCGTTGTTTGCTCGCGTATTGTTTCAGGTGCGGGCGCATTAATGGAAATCAGTTTGAGTTTGCTGACAAAGAGGTTCCTGGCGGGGACCATTTTTTAAACGTTTGCCTTAGTTTGCATGACAATTAGCATTTCAATGTGCAACGAGAGGAACTTTGGGATAAATTATTACTCTTCCTGATTGAGTTGAAGTTTATTAAGCGACAATGGCGTGAACTAGGAACAAGGGCTGTCATCTACGTATGTGCGCAGGCATAGTCGAAATTTAACGAAACTTAACGAAAACGGTATCTGCTGGGACTAAGGCCATGTCTGATTTACGCCTGAGTCTGGATTAAACAACGCCGATGCTGACTTGATAGAGCTGGTTTCAAGAATTTAACGACTCTGAACGAAGGGGTGTCAATTATTTAGATTCGCTTAACTGCTAGGTCTAAGGCTGTGTCTGATTTATTGTTGAGTCTGAATCAAACAGTACTGATTCTGACTTGAGAGTGTCGCATTCAACGGAATTTAATGAAACTGAACGAAGGGCTCTCATTTATTTGGATTCGCTCACTTGCTAGGGCTAAGGCTGTGTCTGATTTATGGTTGAGTCTGGATTAAACAACACCGATGCTAACTTGATAGAGCTGGGTTCAAGGGAATTTGACGAAATTGAACGAAGGTGTGTGATTTATATAGATTCGCTCAATTGCGAGGGCCAAGGCTGTGTCTGATTTATGGTTGAGTCTGGATTAAACAATACCGATGCTGACTTGATAGAGCTGGATTCAAGGGAATTTAACGAAACTGAACGAAGGGTTTCATTTATTTAGACTCACTCAATTGCTACGCCTATAGCTATGCCCAAGTTATGGTTGAATCGTTGGGAGCGCACAAGACGAGAAGATAAGATGCAGATCAGTCCAGACAGGCAGTAACCACTTCAAAACTCATTCCGAATCACTAGCTCTTGAAAATACATAAATTTGTATCAATGGACAGTGTGAACATCTCCCTAAATTGTCCGCACCGACCTACACCGTCACTTTCTTACTCATCGACCTCCAAATTTACGTGAATCCTCAGACAATGCGTGCGTACGACATTTCTGCTCTAATTTATTACGCTAGACAAAAACACCTTAGACTGCCTAAAATATCGCGCACACACGAAAAGCCGCCCGCTCAAACATTACTCATTCTCATTCTCATTGTCATAACATCTTACTTCCACGCCATTGCGAATGCAAAACATTTCAAATCTCATTCCTACCATTACGGATATCAAGCGCCGTCAGTTGCATATGATTCCATGAGGATCTGAATACACATAACAAACTCTCGTATTTTAAGCGCGAAATTAGGAAAAAATCATAATAAATTCCTTCCTCTCATCTTATCACTATGCCAACAGGATTGCTCCTCACGCACAAACACACCCAACCGCGTGTACAGTCGGCCGGGATAATCGACAGCAGCAGCATCATCCTACGAATTCAAGTGGAAATTCCTGTAGCTCCAGCGAACGCACATAAACCAAATCAAGTTGCGAATGTGCGTAGCGAACATAACTGCCTGATCAATTATCTAACGGGCAATCAAACACGGTATCATCTAGGAGCACGTAACATTTTGTGCCGCATCATGGGAAACCGATTTCCGTGCACTTGAAAATTTGTTGCCAAACGAAAAAGAAGAAAAACTCTCAGAACAGAATTACACACGCCAGTGAAGGCGACCGGCGCCGATGACGGGGAGGGGAAGTCTTTAAGGAAGCGGAAAATTTCACAACACAAAATTTTTATTCGACTAGGTACGTAGTATCTGTGCAGCCATTTCTTTTTTGTAGTTGAACCTTTATTTCTCTGCAAGATTTTATCGGATTCCACTCGAAGTCTTTGTTGCTTTTTTCTGGATTGTGTTATTTTTTTTTGTTCGTCGTGTGTTTAAGGGGACGTTTCTGGCTACGTGTATCTGGTTGGCGCAAGCTGAGCTCTGGTTCACGGGCATTTTTTTTTTGTTATTTTGTAAAATGAAAAATTCGTGAGTGTTGTGTGAAAAACTCAGTCGCCTGTGAAATTATAACGCTTTTTTTCGTGTGTTTAGCTTCCCTTGGAACTGAGATTGTTTCCGATTGTGTCTTGCTGCATGAGACATATGATGTCACGTTGTCAGCCAGAGTTCGCTCTTCTCTAGTGACTGGTGTCAGCGGAAGTGGGCTTATGCTTCAAATAAACCGTGACCGGCTAGGAAATGAGTCTGTTCAACAATTAAACATCTAAACAAAAATGATATTAAAACCATTTCTCCTGCTCGTAAATTAGGCAAAATTATTAAATTCAAAAGAACTAAATTGAGAAACAACTTAATCCTCAAATTTAATCACCAACACAAGAATGTGTGACATTGCTTTCAAAGCATCATAAAAACCAACAGGAACAACACACACCAGAAACGTGTTGCTCATAACAAACAATCAAAATTCGTAAAACAAATAAATTATCACCTAAGTCTTAGCCTATGATTGCTTCAAATGATTCCTCCGCGAACGGAACATCGTCCCCCTCGTGCGAATCTTGTTTTCCGCTTCCCACAAAAATCACCTCATAAACATCAACTTAATGTCGCTTTTGAAAACGCATAAACATCTCTTAGGCCAAATACCCACTTAGCCCGGCAGACTGAGAGACTGAGCGACAGGACTCCTCAGCGAGACGAGGAACAACATTAAACAAATTAAAATAACAGGATAACATCAAGGACCCAACCGTGCGGATGGATTTAAACACCCAAAAATAACAACACCAACATCATTGCACTGCACGGCTGAGAGGACGAACAACAATGGGAGGAAAAAATGAAAATGAAATGAAACAGAATTAAATAAATAAACGGAAATTGTAACCGTTCTAGTTTTATAATCGCATTACAGTGGCACAGACGCACCCCTTGTGTGTGCTACCCACGAGAAGTCCTTCAACACACAACCACGCCGCCGGTGACGACGTTTGACAAAAAAGTCGTAACAATTTTCTCGTGTCACGCGTTTTTACAATTTTGACCCAGGCACAGGGGCCACATGGAACAAACTGTTTCCTGTCAGTCATTCAGTCAGAATGGAACTCGCTAAGAGGCTAACTACTTTGAGGCTTCTTATCCATTCATACGGTTAGTTTAACAATTTCTGTGCTGTTCAGACGGGTGTGTGTGTGTCTGTTTGGGAAATGCGTTACTGTTTCCTTTTTTTTTTCTCCACAACCCTAAGCCACTTCCAATCAATGTCACATCACTTTGAGGATGATGAAAAGGGTACTCGCCGCCCAACACCCTTAAATTTGATTTGCATTTTAAACTTCACCCCCTTTATCGATGCCCGGCTACACGATGGTTATTGTATGCATCCCGCTGATTTGTTTATTTGAAAAACATTCAACTCTCAAGCCAATATCCTGCGTGTGAATTGGACGCATGCTAAGTACTACCTTATTTGCATTCAAACGTACGTTCAGACGTTTCTTTTTCCCTTTGTTTGGCTGTGGTTAGAATCGAGGAAGCAGTTATATCGAATTAACTTATCAGGATTTCGTTTGATGTTGTTATCCTCGAAGTTGACTGGAGTCGTACTTGAGCATATTGAAACTGACGTTTATGGGGTGTTTAAGGGGGAATTAAAAATTTGACTATTAGACGGTGCCGTTTGTGGCCAGCGGGTGGGGCTTGCTGTGCAGAGGGCCATCTACTGAAGACAATGATGCACCAGCCAGGGACTAATTTAAAACCCCATTGCCAGGCACATTTGCATGAATCATTTGACAGAAATTCCATCAAACAAACGCCAACCCAAGCAGTAAAGATCACCTGGAAAAGAGATTGTAAACTCCTCCGACTGACAACGCCGCAATATGCAAAATGACCGCCTGTTGGCCATATCGACTCTTAATACGGTTAAACTGAAGGCAAAGAAAAAACCGCACTTTTCCTCACCCATAAACCATCGTCGGCAACTCGCTTTGAGCTTCGAGAAACAACAAAACACGGCACAAAAAAAGAAACCGATTTCGATCTAAATGAGTTTTCAAGTATCACTTAAGCAGTGTGCGGAGGCACATGAAACAAAGTTGCTTTCGCACGGTCTTACAGCCAGTTCAGACAAAAGCAAAACAAAAGTGAGTACTGAACCTTTTTCCCCCAACACATCAACCAAATTAAGTGCCATCAACATTAATAAAATCTCATCAACAACACCGCACACTACCGGGGCCGCTTAAAGATGCAAGTCTACTTGGGGGCCTCCTCCTTCCCCACCCACCTGCCGCCATCCCATCTTCAGACTACTATAATCCAATACTTTCATCCGTCAAATCTAAGCGTGTGAGCGAGCGAAGTGTAGGTCCAAAAAACAACCACAAACAACCTCGCATAAATCAAAATTTTATGAATGTTGCAAAAGGGCAGCCTTCTCTTTCGCTCACCGTCCCCGTCAACTTGGCATATAAATCAAATATTTAATTACCCATTGAGTATTGGCCACTTTGTCGATAAGACAAAACCCATAGACACCCATGTACAACTACTACTTCCTCCACTTTCGGCGAACTTTAAAGGCCCCCCATCCGTGCTCGATCGTTCGGAGGGTTGTGAAAATCTCAAGCAACAACAAAAAACAAAAAAAAATTTCGCCTATCACCGTAAATAATTCAAAGTGTTAAGAAGTGGCCCCTCATCTTCACAATTCGAAACAACAACATCATCATCATCGCCATCACCGTCACTATTGCCGTATCCCCAAAGCCAAAGCCAGAGTCTCCTCCAAGATCATCAAGATCACGGTGATCATCATGATCCTCATTATCGTGGCCGCTGTATGGTCGTCAACAAAGTCATGAAATCTCTGCCAACGTCGTCGTTGAATGTCGTCGGGGAGTCTCTGAATCTCATCTTTACGTGCACACAACAACTTGACTTTTGTGTTCCGCGAGATGAGGCAGCGTGTCCATGCAGCGGGAAGATCAGCAGCAAAAAGCTGAGAGCCTCTGAGAGTCAGTTTTGGAAAAAGACAGCTCCTCTCCTCAAGACGATGGATTAAGCACATACCGCAAGTCCAGTTGCCCGTAAACGCGGCGATCTTTTCTTTTTGTTTTTGTTTTTGGATCTCGGCGTATTTTTGTTGGGGCTTTTTTTGACCGAGGCGGCTTATTGAAGAAGAATTCATCTCTCCATCTCCGAGTGGAGCGTGTAATAATAATAATACAAAACAAAAAAAAAGAAAGAGAGAGAAAAGTCTTCGGGAAAAATGTTTTTCAGATGCACAGAGCCCAAAAGCCGACTCTGTTGAAGCGCTCTCATATGCGATCATCATCAACATCACAGCATCATCCATGCAACACATCTCTTCTCGCAATGGCAACGAGGAATTGTGTATTTCTTTGTATTCGCCTGCTGGTTGCTGGTGTTTCCCTGTTCTTTCGACGGGGCCCACAAAACGGCCCAAAGTCACGACACACTCTGTTTCGACTACATTCGCCGGTTGAGATACAATTTTTCGTCGGTTCGTCAGTACACACCGATTCAAACAACAACGACGACGACGATGGCAACAAAAAAAAATCAAAAAAAAAAAAGAACGATTTAAAGAAAACATCTTAAGTGTAATATGAAGTTGATGGGACCGCGCCACGCTGCTTTGTGCCGCATCGAGTTCCAATTCCATTAAGGCCGGCGATACACCGGCCGTCAGGCCAAACTCTGGCCGGGTTCCCAAATTCAGGAGAACACGGGGGAAAAAAGCCAAATCAATGAACGGTTTTACTGTTAAGAGAGCATAGAGTGCACGATTGTGTCTTCTTCGTCTATTATGTATGAAGTGTACTTCTACAGTTCGTAATCGTCGAACTTCAAGTCAAGGGAGTTAGAGAGACACCGCTCGCCCCGCATGGAGGATCCGTTGTGGATTGTGGACCACGGCTACGACCGTGATGATGATGATGATGAAGTTAAAGCCGCCGCCAGTGCCGCCGCCAAAGCCGCATCTTCTTTTCATCTCGCGCTCTCCTCTCATCGTCTTCTTCTTCGCTTGTGACTATTGCTGTTTAGAGATGCTCTTTGAAGAGTAACATTGTTATTATATACCCATTATGTGGCCCCTTATGGGTAGCTTAGAATTTCCCTTTTTTTTCGAGAATCACGTGCCCTTCAGAATGGGCATTTCAAAGGAACGAGGCGAATGATGGAAAAAAAATACAAACCATCTTCAAGTGCAGCTACAACACTGATATTCGCTTTTGTTCGGCTTAAAAAAAAGGGACACGAAACGTGCAGCAAGCTCCGCACCGGTGTACGCGGCATGAAAAGGCGGAAAAATCATAATTTAGTATTCAAATGCCAGCGCGATTGACTCGGACATCATAATTATAGGGTTTTCGTCACAAAGTGAGCGTGTACGAGATCGTCCCCTTCTAATGCGATAATTACCATGAGTCAGAGTTTTGTGGAAAAACTGGAATAGGAGAGCATTTGAGGAGCGAGGAAAACTGACCTGCTTTCCGATCGTTCTCGCCGCCGCCGTCCATATGGTTTTTGTGTTTCTGGGAGATCATATTCTGTGGAAAGATGATATCGGCAGGAAAACGGTGGTGGAATTTTTCTTCTTCTATTTTTTTGACAGATTCCATAGAAATCGATGTCCTTTTCTTGTGGGATACCTGATTGCATTGGATTTGGGAGTAGTTCTTGAGTGTGCAGCACACAGATGTTTGTCAAATGGGCGCCTGAAGTGTGGGACTCTAACTAGGAATGAGGTCCAGTCAGGATTTGAAGTTTCTGAGGGACATTTTCAGCATACATCTGCTTGTCAAAATGCCCTATCTGGCCACCTCCAATCGGAGCTCTGTCAAGTCCGAAAAATGCGGCGGAAACGCCAAGCCCAACCGGTGACACGACCAAAATCCCGAGCAAAGCAACAAAAAAAGCGTCGGTAAAGCATGAAATCAAAAAAAACAAGAGGCGAACGAACGAAAGCAAAAAAAAACACAAAAACCAACCGTCTGACTGGTTTTTATCTTTGTTTCAATAAAACGCACAATTGAAACACAAAATTCGTTACATCCTACAAAAGATATCGCGCTCTTGCACAACAAGAGGAAAATTTACAAACCAGAGGGGAAAATTCACACAAAAAAAAAAGCCGCATGTTTTTTTTTTTTTTGTTTTGTCTGCTCTCAATGAAAAACTCCAATGGCGACGGATGACGACGAATCAAGCGATGAATTCAAATGGAAAATATCGCATTAAAAATTACCCATTGAGTGCACTTTGGTTTTGCGATTGAAGGATGCGCAGCCACTGATTTGATTATTTCACGTTTTTTTTTTCGTTTTGTTTCTTCCACTGCGTATGCTATGTGTTGGGTGTTGGGTTGTGGTGAAATGAAATATAATGCGCATTGTGGTTCGAGAAGAAGGAATTCATCAAGCAACCCTCTAGAGTGGTAGGACAACCCTCATACCCGGAATGGGCAATGTTCCACGTTTCCCGTTCTGTTTTGTGTCATAGACAAAAACGGAGAAGAGTCGAAATTCACTGGTGTCGCTTGTTTGTCAACTGAAGCTTGGAATACCACACTTTCGATGGCAGTGTTGATGATGATGATGATGGCGCGATGGATGCAGATGATATGAAATGGGGTGGACCGAGGGAAACAGGAAAATCACACACAGAGTCACCCCAGGTTCGTGTACCTTCCTTCCTGCCGTCGAAGGTCGATGTATTTGAATATGTACCGGCACATCAGAACGGTTGACGAATGGCAACTCCAAGGGATATGCGTCAATTCGTCAAAAAAAAAACCCTTACAAGGGTTGATTATTCACCCCCTGTGAGGCGGAAAATAAGAGCTGAGCATGGAAATTGTATCCTTGCATCCACAGGCAAGCGATAGAGATTGCTCATAAGCATTTCGCAATAACTTGATTTTTCCACATAAGAGTGCGGTTACTGACAGAAAAGGTTAACTTCGTGGCACGGTGGCGCAAAATAAAAGGGGTGTCGCTCGTACATCTACTACACACAGTATCCAACTGTTGCAGGGGGATGTGAGGTAGGCAACCTGAAAAGGTTTGTAGATACTTCACACTTTTTTCAACATCCGACAATGGGTGAGTTCTGTTCCGTCTCCTCTATCAAATCAAGAGTGTGTCGAATCGCTTCAAATTCATGCATAAAATTGTCTCGTCCCATCCAGAAGACAGCAGCAGCTGAGGTGATCGGGAAGAAAATCATAATGGTTCCCATTTTGGAGGATGGCTCCGTGAGCAGGAACTTTGAAATAAAAAGGGCTCTGGTGTGTGTGAAGTGAAAATGAAAATTATTTGTTACCCCACCGCCTCGCACACATGCGGATGTTGACAGTGACTTCGAAGATAGATGTCTAACCGGGAGTTATGCGATTATTTTGTTGGCACAATATGAATACCGAATGAGGAAAAGTTACATAATTTTTTTTTGTTTGGGGAAAATTTATGAATTTCTCCTGGTACCGATGGAGATTTATGAATATTTGAATTTAATTGATTTGGAATTGTGGGGTAGAAGACATTGAAGGACTTACCGGGATCTGACGTGTCTAATACAGGTGCCTGTTGTGATAATGGTCCAGGTGTACTACCAGCGCCCGGCGATCTAGCATCATCGTTCATAGCGCCGCCGTATGACAGGGATGAACTAGGAGGCCGCTGTGGAGAAAATTCCAATGGAAAAGTTTGTAAGGTATTTGTTTTTTTTTTAGTTTAAAAAAGATGAAAAAAAAATGATCTTATAAGAGTACAAGTTTGCATAAGTAAATTAGGTGCTTTGAACTTAATTTAATTTTTTTTTTGTTAAAAATTAATTTTGTTATAAGAATAAAATTTGATAAAATATTTTTCTATAAGAAAAATACTTCATACATTTTTTTAAAATTATCATTTTGTATAAAATTAATTTTAATAACAAAACAATAAAAAATTTTGAAAATTATAGTTACTATAAATATCTTTCTTTTTACTATACACTCCAAATATACAAAATTGATAAACTTAATACAGTGTCGCCTCTATACATTTTCTAAAAATATACATTCAGTGCAACTTAAGCTGCGTGATGTGTAGCTGGATACACAGTCGGTACGTTGATTAAAACAAGTTCATCTACTTTTTGATTGGTATACCGGTATGAAGTGAGCGTCAAGATACAAATGTCTCGATATGGAACATTTGTTGTGAACGAGCCCTTATTTTTTTTTGTTTGTTTGCAATGACATCTGTGAAAAATATTTAGTATACATCAAGTCATTGAACAGACAAAAACATATTTTTTCATCGTGTTAAAAATGTCGAATTTTGTACCAGAAAGTGATGATTTGCGTAAAGCATTAATTTTTTTCCATTTGAAGAAAAGTGCTGCAGAGTCGCATGGAATGCTTCTCGAGGCATATGGTGATCATGCTCTATCAGAAGCAACATGCAAAAGATGGTTTCAACGTTTCAGAAATAATGATTTTGATGTGAGAAATGAAGAACGTGGAAGACCACAAAAAAAGTTTGAAGACGCCGAATTGCAAACGATATTGTATGGAGATGGCACTTTGAGTCAAAAGCAAATAGCAGCAATGTTAAATGTTGCACAACAAGCAATTCTTTGAAAAATGGATTAATTTTAAGAATCCTAAACGAAAAAAATTATTAAATCATTAATCCGGGACAACCATAAAAATCGACTGCAAAACCAGATCGATTCGGTAAGAAGACAATGTTGTGTGTTTGGTGGGACCAGAAAGGTGTGGTGTACCACGAGCTCCTAAAACCTGGTGAAAACGTTAATACTGATCGCTACCGACAACAAATGATCAATTTGAACCATGCATTGATCGGGAAACGACCAGAATTGGCCAGAAGACACGGCAAGGTAATTTTGCTCCATGACAATGCACCTGCAGCTACACCACCGCCCATATTCACCACACTTGGCTCCTTCCGACTAACATTTGTTTTCATTGATGGGACACGCATTGGCTGAGCAGCACTTCGATTCCTACGAAGAAGTCGAAAATTGGGTGTCTGATTGGTTTGCTTTTTTATTGGCGTGTTATTCACAAATTGCCAGAGAGGTGGTCAAAATGTGTAGAAAACAATGGTAATAATTAGTGTTTAATTTTCAAAAAAACTCATTACCATTTTAACTTTTTTGTTTTTACTAAACTCTCCAAATTTATAAAAAAATAGTGTCGCGTCTATAAATTTTTTTTGTTCAAAATATACCAACGCATTCGACTAAGGATTCGTAAAAATCCAGCCAAAATGTGACAAGCAAGTTCATCTAAATTTATCGATCCTAACCAGGATGTCTTATAAGCCTGACTTCTGACAAATACCAAAGAAAATGTCCACATTGACCAAATTTAAAAAAATACTTGGTAACCACATGTCTGCAGAACCAAATTACAGAATTGTCCCCACTCAATTTACAGACTACAGAGTCCCTCATATTCCCATCTAAATTTGTTCTCCTCCGCCAGTTTTCCTATTTTTTTTCTGCATATAAATTGTCATTAGGCAACCAAAATATTGTGTACAATAACCTCTTCCCGTCGCGCACATGAAAATAGCGCACATCAAAGCCGTAGACGTCGTTGCCGCCTTCTATCGCAACGAACGGACGACCGAACCGAGTCGTGTTAACCAGCCAAAAGTGAAGACATTACTAATTAATTCTTCGTGTCACAATGCTGCGGTGTCTGAGAGAACAGAAAGAAACATTCCTAAGTACATACCCGGGTACAGTGTGTCGCCTTTTTTCAAAGGTGTTAACAATTATGATGAAACAGAAATTCTAATTCCTTCGAGTATGATGATCCTTTCACAGACAGTCGCACACAATGGGCCACCCACCCCAAACACAAACACACCACGGGTGCCGAGGTGTCTTTATGGGTCTCTTAACATATTTTTTTTTCTTCATATCATATCGTTTCCAATTAAAGAACGATTTAAATAAAAATGAAAATTTAATTGGACATTCATGCGCGATTAGATGGAGCGAAATTAAAAAATCGTTACATTGCGGACGTTTTGGACGAGTCGCGCATACGCTTATTAGACCGCCAACCAATCGAACCGTCCAAATCGAACGAAAGACAACAGACAGACAAACAGACAGACAATCCAAACCGACAGTGCAAGCTGTCAGAAAAGTTCTGAGACTTCGAGACTTCGAGACATTTGAAATTCTTTTGCGGATTAAATGTATGCATACGCCGAGCTGAACGAGGTAAAAGGAAAAGTACACGAGAATGTCTGGTAGTTGCGGCTGAGTTTTGGGTCTCTGACAATCTTCGGACTCGGTGTCTCTCCTTTTGGTGCGTCTGGGTTCGCTCCTCTCTCTGGGTTTGTTGTATGTCCGTCTGTCCAAACCGTCTGACCGGAGATACGTGCATTTCATATCGAAGATACTAATAACTCTTTGTGCACTCATAATTTTCTGCCTTCATAATGGTTTATTTCCAGCGTCTGAGGACGATGATGAAGGGTGAGGTTTGAGAACAGACGTTAGTTGTGTTTTTTTTTCTTTTTTCACATTTTTCGCGCAGACTTCAGACTTCACCTCCGTCTCTGTATGTGGAATCCATAAATCCGAGTGTGATTAGAAAATTAAATGAGCCCGACGCACAACCATTGCCCGCGCGCTGCAAACATTCTCAAAAACGCAGCAAATTACCAACCTCGTTAAACATTAACAACCTGTCATCGTTTGTCTAAACAGTAATTTTCATGTCCTTCCAAAAGACAGAATGTCGACATCTATCGTTGGAGACTATCTTTACCTTCGTCGTCGTCTCACCGCTTCATCTGGCTGAATATGTGCTCGTTTGTGGTAGTGTCTTGGTTTAGGTTTAAAAATATCCTACGACTAGCACATGTTCTGCATATTAGTGCACGGATTGCACACTAATAGTGCGCGGACGACAACAGCGACAACCGAGTGACGCGAATAGAAGAGAGCGAGATTTGTGGTGGCCTTTCTTGTGTGAACCTTTAATCTGAGTATCTTTCTGTCTCTCATGCGAGTACATACACTACACACGTATTCAAATTTTGAGCGAACGCGAAATGTTTTTAATTCTTACAGTCTGACTCTCTCTCTCTCTCTCTCGCTTACAGTCTGTTTCCCTCAGGGTTTGTGTGTGTGCTTTGTTTAATCCGACATTAGATCGAATTTTATGCAGACAACGTTCCAATGTTTAGTTGTGAATCCTAATAGTGTCTGGTCGACTGGGACTGGTGGGATCGGGATTTCGAATTGCTGCTGCTGCTGCTTTTATATGTACACTCTCGTCCAAGAAGTAATATTTTACGACCAAAGTCGTTTGGGAATTGAGATTTTATTTCGTCGCAATATATTAGGAGACTCGCGGTTTGATGGATATCGACGGAGCTTCTGGGTCGCGCAAGCAATCGCGGACAAGAGACACCGATGAGATACGAATTACGCGAGAGAATCACTATTAATGTGGTATTTTACAAAATATTATGGTGAAATGGTTTTTGAATAATAATTCGCTGGTTTTTTTTGTTCTGCCTTTGCTGAATTGCCCAATAAGAGGGACGGTTGGAAGCATGACTTCTGACTGGCCTTTTTTGGTTATAAATATTGATTATGGAACGATGACATGTGTGGAGTGTGGGAGAATATGTTTTGCCCACCCGAGGAATATGTCGTGTAAACAAAGCCCCTCAGCGAGTTGTATGCATGCTTTGCATGTGAATTTGTTCATAAATGAAAGGCGAATGAGTCAGACGATCGCTTGGCTTGGTTTCCATCGAATTAAACTGGGATACGAGCAACGTCAGCGAGTGGATTGTGAGATGTTGTTAAAGATATTCCGAAAATGTACGAAATTCGGTTCGATGATTATGCTTCAGCACATGGATGGGATTTGATTGAAATTATCTCCGGTCTCTCTCAACACACTGAGCACGTTCGTGTCTTATGTTGACTGGTCTAATGAAAGCCTTTGATGAGGCGTTCCCAATTGGATGACTATCACGATCAGTCACACGTTGAATTTTGAACCACGGTCAAACTGCGATAACTTAAATTGTTTGACGCCAAGACGGAAATTTACATGTAATTTAAATAAATAAGTTTACTTTCGGGTTCGACTGTATTTTTGTTAGTTAATCCAACATCGGCCCTCAATGATGACGGAATTGTGGTGAAATAGAATCTCCCACACTCCAGTTCAGTAAAAAATATACACGTACAATCAGTAAATGTATCGTCACCAATCTCACACCCAACCTCATCACGAATAGATAAATTGTCAGTCAAAAACGAACAAAAAAAAACACCTAAAATCAAGAACGAAACGAACGAAATATTCAACAAATGATTTGCGGATCTAATTGATATCCCAAGAAGCACGTCGCCATCCGTGGAACTTTGATCGCTAATAGGTGATAGCGGTAAAGACCATAGCAAGAGAGGAGCTTTGAGGCTATAAATATTTTATTACTAGTCGATTACCAATGTATCTTCGCCTAATCAGTTACGTTCGAAGCCACATACATAGACCCATTCGCAGGTCTACAGACCATTTTTACGGCTCATAGATTCATACAAATTGATTCCACTCAATGAGAATGTTAAAAAACCAACCTGAAACACCACAGATCGTTACCATCGTCACATCTATCAAGCATTGGAATTCCAATCAATACACCCAGTTACGTGCAATGGGTGATCAAGATTTCGCTCAATTAAGTAGCCCAACTATCAAAGCATCATTAAAAGACTATCGGTCACAGATCGTAAAGAAGGGACATACCACGACGTAAAGGAAAACAAATCAACTCGAAAAAAAGGCCAAGGTCCCACCAAACAACAGAAAGTACCACGTCGTCGTGCTCTTTCACTCTTTCGCTATCTCAATCGGCGAATCATTTCTTATCATATCCAGAGAGACCCACTTGGGCATGTTTCAAGCCCCCCATCGAAACCACAAAAAAACAAAAACCGAAAAAACAACCGATACACCATTTGCCACCTGAAAACTACGTGTCTCAAATTCAAATTCAAAATCAACGACAAGCACTTTTATTGCTGTAAAAATTAGAATTTAATGGCAAATTGAACCTTCCATCGTAATGCTGACTGCTGTACTCACTACCAGCCACCCATTCTCAAGATGGAGAAACTATTCCTGGCCCCTCGTTCTCTCCATTAGCCCTGGGGGTACCATACAACAACAGAAATAACAGCTTTACTTCAACCATGACCACACTATTCACTCGCGCACTACACTCTCAACACACAGCGAAATGGTCATAAAATGATTAGAGGAATCTATCTACCGCAGAACAGCAATAAAATCCACTAAATCGTTTAGCCTGAGGTTGTTGTGTTTTGAGTGAGGTCATAAAAGAAAAGCGATTGACCATAAAAACCAAAAGTGGAACTATCCAAAAGAGTGCCAGAGTGACTGAGAGAAAAAAAATAAAACTAACACACAACTGTGTGCGAGTTCACCGTCCGAAGTGCCACCGAAGTGAAAATAATGAACTGGTGATCATCAAGGATAAGGTCAACATAACACAGATACGTATCTCAAGGCGGCAAGTGTAAATAGGTACACCTTCTCTTCGCAAAAAAAATCGAAAAAAACACCGCACACAAAATACAAAACCGAAGGTTACACAAGCGGAGGAAAAAAAACGCTGAGAAGAAAAAGATTAAAATACAATACCGCTATAAATATAAAACTGAACGCCTTGAAATCCAATAGGCTTCTTGCGAAAAATTCGCCGCACCGTAAAACGATCCTTATCCGCGTGCGCACGAGATCACTTTTTCATTTGTGGGCTCGAGTTTCAGATTACACCTACATTTTCTGTGTATAAAGGTCCTTCCGCTTAATTTACGCAAAATGAGATACAAGCGTAACACGGGCAAGTGGAAACAAAAAAGAGTCGTGCTGTTCTTTTTTTTTTTTTTTCAATTAACAAATTTCTGTTCCTGCCTCATCACGTGCTACGGAATTCTGTTTCCCATTTAAACCACCCCTTTTCGGGCCACCTCTCGAGAATCACAAGTAGCAGGTGGTAGGTAGTGTCATTGGGTTTTACATTTTCATAGTCATCTTTACCGCCCCACAGGAGACTCTGCTCTACTCTGGTGACTTTGTCTTATCGGCACACGACGACAACGACGAGAACGAGAACCCCGCCGACGACGAGGAGAAACGAGACGACATCCTTTTTCAGTAATTAAATTTGTCCTGGTGATTTATGACACCTGGAGCACAAATGGCGTGTTTTTCATTATGTGTATCTATCTAAAGTATCTCCAAGACCTAGACTCGACAGCGACGCACGGGGAGGGTGTAATAAGTCCTTTAATTGAAGTATAGTGGAATTTTTGTTTCACTCTTTAAGCTTAAATTGATATACTACAGTTCATCGTCAACCCAACCCCATTCAGAGACACTCCATGGCGGGTTCTTATTTTAGATATTTTATTAAATATTTGATATCGGCCGAAGAGGAGTAGAGCGAAATGAGTATTTGACACGCTCACGGTTTTTGGAAGATGTCATCATTGCATGTCCGGTCGCAGTATCCGATGTTAAGGGACGAAAACGAATTAAGACATATCTAGCGATGAATTAATTGCTCCTTAGTTGCGACCAATTTTTGGCATTTTATTAGCTAATTAGATTGATTTGGGTGGATCGTGTCTATATACAAGAGACTAAACTATGCGAGTAAGTGAATTAATGTCTTTAGTTGGTTGCTTTCCCGGAAAGGGTGTACCGGGATGGTTGTGAATTGACTGGAATAGAGTGCTTGATGTGAGTTTGGGCAGTGGGCAGTGGGCAGTTTGCGATCACGGTCTAATGGTTTTGCCACAGATTGAACCAAGAACATTTAAGCCTTCTGCTAAAAACTAGGTTTAGCCACACTTATTCGTACTCTTGAGGTCTTTTTTTCTGATCCACTCAAATGCTTCAAATAATTGTCTACATTGAAGCAATAAAACTTACAACACGGAGAATGTCAAAAAAATTGGTAAAGATGGATGTGTCGAAAATTGAAAGGGTCTGGCCAGATCCACTTATTGACATTTGTCAATGTTTTGAATTTGAAAAGATTGTACTCTTCACCAGAAAATACAAAATCCCCCAGTTGCTGTGTGGCACTATCTTAAAGCTAACTTCTGGGTCTCACGATCGACAGTAAGCCAAACTCGAGACTTAACATCCAGGAAAGGTCTGGCCTTTTTAGCAGCAAATGGGGCTTACAACTACGCATCGCTCACGGGATTTTCACCTCGATTGTCAGACCGACACTTCTGGTGGACAGCACTAAACAGGACTATCAACTGCAAGGCACTCAATCGAGTACAAAGACTGGGCAGCCTGTGCATTAGCGAAGCACTTAGAATTACTCCGTCAGGCGCCCTGAATATTCTTCTCCATCTTTCACCGCTGGAAATATTCGGAAAATAAACAGAAGCCAGCACAGCCTTGAGACTCAAAACAATCCGACTGTGGTGCGAACTCAAGATCGCCCACTAAACCATTCTGAAGGAATTCAACTTCCTTCCCAGAGACACTGATCGCCTAATACCCCAGGCTGTATTCGCCAAGAAATTCTCGATCAGCATTTCTTCCAGATCGGATTCGATGTCTGATAGGCAAACGTTGGATGATCCTATAGGTCTTTTCACAGATGGATCGAAGACAAGCGAAGGGTGGGTGTGGGTGTCTATTCCCAAGATCTCAACATTGCTATCATCTTGAAGCTCCCAAAACACTGAAGCGATTAAAGAGGTGTTGTCATGGCTCAAAAACAATGTGAGAACAAAACTGGATATCACCATCTATTCCGAAAGGCAGGCCGCACTAAAATCCCTGGACAATGTCATGTTCTTGTCAAAAACATCCCTTAATTGCAGGCTGTCTCTTAACAAGATGGCTGAGCATTTTAACATTCACCTCATGTGGGTGCCGGGACACTGCGACATACCAGAAAACTGCAAGGCCGATGAACTCAGGGGTACCACCTTCCATGCCGATCGCTACAGCCTACCCTCTTCTAAAGATTCACAGAATCGAAACCACCAATAACAAATGGCCAGAAGGCTGCTTAAGGCAGGTGGAGCCTTGCAGGATGACGATGGAGAACTCTCGCTGCTCCATCAAATTCGGTAACGCACTCACCGAGACCTTCAATGTCAAAAAAGGTTTTAGGCAAAGCGACACGCTTTAATGTGACTTCTTCAACATCATACTTGAGAAGATCGTGCGCAACTCAAACGTAAACACCCGAGGCACGATCTTCCACAAGTTCGTTCAACTGCTTGCTTATGCGGACGACATTGACGTGATTGGCCAAACACAGCGAGTCGTCAATGAGGGGTTTGCTGGCATCACAATGACACCAGTACCGAGATCAAGCGCAGAATTACTCTTGCCAATCTCTGCTTCTTTGGGCTCAAGAGGCAATTGAGTAACAGCGCCATCTCTTGAAAGACCAAGTTGACTTTGTATAAAACTCTGATCATCCCAGTCCTACTCTATGGCTGGAGAGGCATGTTGGTTGAGGCCCAGGTCCACCCGGGACTGTAGTGCCAATCAAAGAAGAAGAAGAAACATCAACTGGTTCCAGTGCTAGCATAAGTCAATCCGCGTGGTATCACAATGGGTCTACTCTGGCCTAAGTACAACCTACTTGTTGACAAAAGGATTATTGGCATTTATTCATCCTGCTTTGGGCTGTGGATTAAGTGTGTGCACGAATAAAATAAACTCACATTCAAAGAGCCCACATTCCGCCCTGAACTTGACTTAAATGAGCTCGTTTGATTTCAAAAATTTGTTGGATGGAAGATTATGCCATATTTTCTGAAGCCCCCCCAACTCTATTAAATTCAACTGAATAAGTGCCATTCCTAGGACCACGAGGTTCTCTCCTTTTTTTTTTAACAAAAATATGAATGCGCTAAATTTCCATTCAAATGGAATGTGTTCGTTTCGATGGAACACCTACCCCCAGTCCGGAGACTGTTTATAAATTGCATATTTATGCAATTTATTGAACAAGCTACCTCACACATAACCCATCATCATGATGCGAAAATAAAATCATTACTAAATGTCATTCAATAATGATTGCCAAAGGATTTATATATATGGTTATTAACTGCACAACATTCGCATATATTACTGCATTGTGCGAGTATCATTTCGAATACACCGCGAAGACCATCGATCGAATCGGGATTGAATCACACTGGATAGATCGGTTGGAATTATATGACTCGACGCAAAAGACTATATTATATTGTCTGGTACACGAGACGAACGAAGGGTGAGAAGACTGCGAAGACCACGCTTAGATACAAAGATACAATGATATCTAAAAACAGAATAATCATCATAATAACAATATATATAGAGATATGAGATATTTATAATAAAATTCACAGCACGCAAAGTGCAAAATGGAAGTGGACAGCGAGGACGCGCGCAAAATTAACACAAAAATACAGGCAAAGCAAAAAAACTGCCGTCAAGGAGAGATATGGGACTGCGTACTGCGTGTGATTTGTACTTTATACACTTTCAGTGAATTTAAAAGCCAGCAACCATACAACAAAAACTCGACTTTTATTGCCAAAGGATATGGCAAACGGTGCGGAGCAGGGGGACACCTTGGAAGGGTGACTTTCTGTGAATGTAATGAATTGCATTATTGTAAGCAGTTTTAATTACCCCCCTTTTTAGAGAGAAAGTCAACGTGATTTGAGTGTTCTGCCAGACATATATTGAAAGATGGACTGGCTCCATGCCAGTGGATGTCTTTGTTTTGTAGTGAGGACGACAGACGCTCAGGTGCTGATCAGTCTTGCTGTGCGCTCCTCAGAGAGGAGAATGATGTCTGAATTCAGTTTTTTTTTTTTTAACGACTAAGACGAGAGACCATTTTGAGACGGAATGGCAGAAGGAAGTCTTGTGACACTGAAGCAAACATTTCCATCGCAGTTAATATATACACAATTCCATATCCATTTGCTGATGTGACAATTATAACCGATGAAAGGGTCCATTTCTTCCACTCACAATCACTCATTTGAATCCACTTTCCGATAGAATAGCCTCCATCCACCGACACGCACAATCATCACTAGTCCATTAAGTAATTTTTCACACTCATTTTTTTTTTGTTCTTCGCCTCCCATTCGACGGATGCACTTAGGCAGCAGCATCGTCCATTTTCAATCATGTCGTGGTCACGGCCTTAATCTAATCGAACTTAAGCATTTATAAACATTTAAATATTATTCCTTTAAGCACTGATGCGATGGTGTGACTGGGCAGCACTTAAATGGATTTTCCATTAGGCAACGTGGGCGACATTTATACCATCCATCTCGTCTCATAAATGCCTCAACGTCTCCATCATCTCGTATCTCAATCTTTTTTAAATGAAATTTTACTCCTCCTCCTTCTCCTCCCCCCCATTCCGGTATCGACCAATTCCAAGACGATGACAAAGCTTGTGAATAACTCGAATGTCACAAAATGCCGCCCCAGGAAAAAAAAAACAGACGTACTTTGAGTTTGTTTCTGTTTTTTAGTAGACACTTCAAAAATCCGAAAATTTATTTATTTACAAATATGTGCGTCGCAAAAATTAAATTTAAGTGTCAAATATCAATAAAACGGGAATGCAATTAAATATGTTTACGAGCGTTAAGTGTTCGTCTTCCTTTCTGTCGTTTGTATCTCGGCGTTAAGATGATGATTCTCTTTTATAGAGGAACACACGTGAAACCGAAAGATAGCGAGGGCCTAATATAATCTGCTCTTTATAGCCCAGGGAATGCCTAATTGCCTAGGCAACACGTAATTGTAAAAAAAAAGAAACTGAAACAGAAACAACCATACATATGCATGAAATTGAACAAAGTTGCCACACAACATAAGTGGATTACATTTATAGGTGTAATGAAATTCAATCGAATAATTACGATTACTCTCTGAATTGTATGAACGCACGCACAGGAACCAAGGAAATGTATCACACAGTGGGGTGTCTTCCATCATACGGTTGGCCGCGGCTGCACAGATCTGCTTATCGCTATCAGTTATGAAGAGCTAAGTCTCTGGGTTAACCCGGAAGAGTGGAGTTGATTGTTAATAGAATTCAATTGAGTGAAAATACGCATTGAAAAAGATACGATGAAGAAATTGCACTTAAGATGATGTTCACTATCGCTTTTCAATCCACTTGAATGCATTTACGCGGCGCGTTTCGCCTTGTCCCTCCTTCTCTAAACATTTTCATCATTTTTTAATCGTCCCCGCGAGTGGGTGATGGGGGGAGAGAGAGAAGAGAGAGAGAAATGTGATAATTCTAAGCACTTTGTTAATAATATGCAATTTGTTGTCTGGAGCTCTTGGATTAATTGGGTTTTAATTAGCTTTTAAGTACTGACCTTATTCTTATGTTACCCATGACCAACACCCATTTCGTTTTATGGTTTCGTATGTGAAACTAGCTTTTTTATGGGCAATTATAAAGAATATCAATAAAATGTGTTAATAGAAATAAGCTAGAGGTTAACGTAGATAATTATGTTTCATGTGCGTTATCATTTTCTCTGCTGTGATACATATGCGACAGAGATTCAAATCAAGTTGATGGGTGTTTTTTTGGGATGGCGATGTCACTGTCACTGTTGTTGAAGAGAGGTGACGAGGTTTGATGTGTTGCTTGTGAGCAAGAGGATTGAATTGTCATGCGACCATTTGTCTGTCATGGTAGTCCGGGAGAATCAGGCGGACACGGTTTCTGATGGCAACGAAAGAAGCTGACTCGAGAATCATGCCACCATGCCGTTTCTTGACGTCATGATGTCATCGATCCAGTTGAACAAAGCTTGGATCTAGCCTAAAACCACTCTTGTCCTACCATCTCATCCAAATTCACTTGCATATGCAAAATACCGAACAGAACACCTACAATTTTCATCACGTTCCCGCATAACAACCGCAAAGTGAAATCCTTGCTATCCTTCTTAATAATTCATCTCTCTCTCCCTCTCTCAAAAAAAACCATTGATATTCCATACATCGGATAGTGTCAATGATTTTTTAATTCAACCCCCTCACTTCACTCAATTCTATTAGTTCCGTACCTGTGACCCCCAACACACCCGCTCACTCAACCCTTGCGCGCGTGTGTGCATATGAAAAAAAAACCTGTCCATGGACGTATGGATGATAATAAATGTTGTGGAAACCATGTAAGGACGACATTTCCAATTTGTGTTAAAAGTTTTTAACATTCACCAAACGCTGGCGGTGGAGGCTCATCATAAATTTATAAACTACTTGTGTGCTTTAAATACAAAGTGGTTTGTTGCCAAGTACAAAAAAGAAACCTACATGCAAGCACAATTCGCAAATATTTCTGCCAGGGATTCCGTTCAATATTTAATAAGCCCGAGGATAAGAGAGGAATTTCACAAGCAAAGAAAAAAAAGAGGAAACAATCGTCCTTACACGCTGTCTATGGGCGAAAGGAGCACACTCCTTTGTCCCCATGGACTTCGACAGTCTAGAAGAAGAAGAAAAAAAAACGTACATATTCCCAGCCAACCGAGATAATCTTCAATGGCATTCGGCTAGAGCTTGGCTTACCGCGCCGTGAGTTTTGGTAATATTCAAGATTACTCCGCCGAGGAGATGAGACAGAGCGACACACCGTCAGTCAACCTCCCCGGGGACCTCAGTGAACGAATAAACACGATACGGGTGCACACCAACACACACAAAACCATACCACCCTCCCGGTGAGTATTGTGTGTCCTTTCAAGCTGTTCTAATATTCGCATGGTGCTGCTCCCAGTTGCGTTTATCGCATAAATAATTGAGAAAAGCAAAATTGTTTCTTGATCACTTGAGGATACCCCAGTGGAAAATTAGATATTTACCCGGGATATTTCACTTTTAACCGAACATCATCGTTGTGTTCGTACACATTGGCCGTTCAAGTCACATTGCCGCCCCCTCAATCTTCGGCACACCGGGCACGGGAGGTCGACCTGTCTTCTGAACGACGGTTGGCATTTGTTGCTGATGAAAATGATGATGTTCCTTGCTCTCGGTGCGTGATGCCATTGGTCCCAGCAGACCTTAAGAATTCATTAGAAAGTCCCTCGTCTGTGTTCTGTTTTTTTTTTTTTGTTTCACTTCTGCTTTGTGCGCAAGGATTTTATTTATTCAGCGTTCTACGAATCAATCTAATTAGAAATGGCGAAGGAGTGGTCATAAATAAGATGGTGGACAATTTGGCAGAGCAGCAATGGTCGGTGGGTGGGATCTGGGGGATTGGAAGAGTTGGTGGTCTAGAGACATCTGACGACGACCAGGATTGTGGTGCAGGTAGGGACACTGAACAGGCCAAGGCACGCATTAAAGTTTCAGTTAAATTAGCACACGAACTTAAGGCGACTCAACCAATTTCCATTGAGTTAATGAATGCTGCGATTAGAGACCAATAACAACTCTCAATCGCCCATGCCACACTGTATCCTCACTCCTCGGTTGCCATTCACTTCAACAATCTTTTTCCCCTCATAAATCAGTCACCCACCACAGGCGAAATAACAACAAAACTTAATCAATTAGTAATGTAATCAAACTATAAATGCTCCCGAAGCAAAAAAAAAAAACTCCAAGGACCCCCCAAACCCACTAGAGACTAGACCCCGGATAACAATTAACCGCACGATACAGCAGCAGGACGACAGCGTCTTCAGGAAGAAAAAAAGCGTCCGGCAGTCACTCTTATCCGCACACACACTTGAGCGGTAAACTTGAGGCAAAACTTTTCTCACCATCGTCTGGTGATTTCTTTTCTTCCCACCCCCAACCAAGGACCACCCGCTGGCCACAAACTTTGTAACCAAACAATCGTAACGTGTTTTTCCGACAAACAAAACGTCTACGGACTAGGGACACCGCAAAACAAGGATGTTATTTTGGACGTCAAAGGATGCTGGGGGATAAGGGGATATTGCTCGCCTTTGTTGTTCATCACCCTACTGGAAAATTGTTTATGCCCACCGAATTGATTCCCAGCATCCTTTGAGTGGCGTGGATGATGTTGTTTTGCTGCGCCACTACCGGAGTCGGACTAATTATTTTGTTGTGAACGGGGTTTTTGCGTAATCTTCGGGAAATGTAAAACCAATTGAATTCCAACAAAAAAAAACACACAACATTCCCCATGGGATAAAGCCGACGCTCGGCAATTACGCAGAGTGTCCATTGTGCTGAGTTCACCCCCTAATCAGGGACGAGCACAATTCAAATCTTTTTCTTTGCAAACTGCGACTATTATTATATTTCAAGTGAATTCCGCATCAACGCGCTTGCGAGCGTGTGTGTCAGTGTCACCCTAACGCATGCACTCTAATTGAAGGGAGAGGCCAAGAGTTGTCTGCATGTGACGTGTGCCAACAGCAGCACGGCGACGCACGACGGCGGCGATACAAATGCCCCAAAGGACACAGCGACTAAGGTGGGAATACTCGGATTTCTTCCCACAAGAGCAAACAAGGTGTACGATGACACTCTTTTCGTTGAGTGCAATTGGTTGGACCGCCTTGATTATAGTGATTACGCCGGATGTATGCCATTTCATCCATTCCATCCCATCCGACGGCCATTGTCCTTATCCGGGGACTAAGGCAAAATTATATGTTTTGCCGGGCGGTTTTTATTGTGCTCGTGGCACGGTCTCGATTTTGTGACACTGTCATCCCCTGGCTAATCAAAATCTAATGATAACCTATGCGTCGGAGGTGGACCAGGATGATTGACTGCGAAACGGGATACGGTGAGAAGATTCTGACGCGAGGGCGATCCGGAAGGTGTTCCCCTCCGGTCGAATTTTGACCGTCAGCATCAAGATTCAAATTACTTGAGTGATTCGTGAACGGTGAACGAACCCCAGTTGACCGAGTAAGCCGGATTTGCTTAGTCGTGTGAAAGGAAATTTCATTGTTTGGCTTGTGCGCCCAAACTTCGGTTGCTCAACCGGAGAGTGTTGCGCTCGGTGTTTGGTTGGTTTTTTTGTCGTAAAATGACGAGGGTGGTGGTAGTCTAATTGGGGTCTTGTGATTGAGTATTAAGTTGTAAATGATACTTGTAGACGGTGCTGCATGTAGCCTGTTATTAATGGTCAGAGTGTGGAGTAAGGCGTTAGAAGTCCGTAATGATTATGGAATGAGATATGCTATCGGAATGAAGTAATTTAGTCGCTTTCGAGTTGCCTGGGAGTGGGGAGGAGGTTGGGCAAGTTGTGTTTGATGCGGAGTGAACGCTAAAATCAAAGAAAAGTAGGTTTCATTGTGGTCATCAGGAATCTCTCTTGATGACTACAAGACGTTTCGAGAACGGAACGTGCAACATATTCTTGGTACGCAACTTAATTCCAGTTGCATCAGTGACTTCCGAGACTGGCCGTGGCAAGGTCTTATATGCCCATGAACAGATCAATATCGACCAGAACAACTTAGTTGAAGGCGACATTTCAAACGTTCCCGCACATAAATCATGCAAGATCGTATCGTCTGTCCGTTGATGTCTTTGTCCATCTGAAGCACAAACCGATCTGCAGTCCACCTCGATCTGAAGTCTAACTATCTGCAGTTTACCTCGACCTGGAGACCTAGCCACCGAAGACAAGTTTGCTGCTCGAAAGATCATGCTCTGATCGTGACTGCATTTATGTATTTCTTTGTTTTCACTCACAAAACCAGTTGCATGCGGTTAACACTTTTCAAACCTGCACCCGACTGTGGAAACACAGCACAGCATGTTACGAATATCCCCTCAAATCGACTCAACACAAACAAGCCCCCATCCCGCGGACAACATTTGCCAACATCTAAACCTCCGGATAGGTACCTTGAGTAAATATTAACCTTAAGTGCTTTAACCTTTCTGCCTTCAAAGAATTACAAAAATTAAAACAACCAAGTATCTGCCTGTCAAAAGCTATCATAATCAATCATAAATTAATTACAAAGTCTACATCACAACTTTTGCGAAGCCCCTTCAACATCAGCCAGCGGGAGCGTGGTGCCCCCCGCGCTGCAAAACGTTGTTAAATTTTGATTTTTTTCTCTTCCCCTTTAAAACAATCAACCGTCTAAACTTTAATTGTCTTGGCAAGTAATTAAACTAAGACATTTTCAACCCCTCCCAACGCACGGACTCGTGTTCCTTGTTCCTAGCTAAGTCCCCTTTGTTTCGTTTGTGAGGGAAAACAAAAATTTCATATTTTCCCCACCATTTAAGTTGCACCGAGAAGGAGGCAGAGAGGTACACCCCGCCGCCGAACACAGGCAAACCTGTCAAAGGCAGACATCACCGAACACCGTCTCTCTCGCAAAGTTAAGCCACATCTCCAGCATAGTCCTCCATCATATCGTAGTTCTACCGGAGGTCCTTTTGAGAAAGCTCACTGTACTGTTCGTCGGTTCATTCACATTCTGCGGGCACACAACCACCCACCCAACGTGAGGTTCTCAAACCCAGTTCATGTAGTCGCTGCTCCACTGTGTACGGCGAAGCACCACATATAATTACCCCTAAATTAGTTGTACACGCCGGTTATGTACTACCTCCATTGCAGGAGGCAAGCAACACTGTACACCCTTCCGACCGCCAACCGTTGAAAAATCACACAAAATGTCAGGAAATTCCTTCTCGTCGTTCCTGCTTTTCTGGAAAGTAATTTTCTTTCTTCTTTTTTTTTCTAAATTTTTAATGCAAATGAATTGGAAAACGCCAGACGACACGACGGGGGGAGCGACGAAATCCTTTCGAAATAAAACGCAAACAATTAGATATGGAGCGCTAGACGGCCGCGCACGTTGCTGCGCCCCCAGCCCTTCCGGCACGAGTGAGGCAATCATCTTTAATTAAGCGAATGGAATAGTTTCCCTGAACCCCACCGCAGTTCGGTCTCATTGATTTTTTTTGTTCCTTCTTGCGTTTGCTTGGAACACATTCCGATTTGGATTCCAAAAACCGCATGCACAAACACACATGTAGTAATGGAAAGGATTTAATTATTTGCTCTAAGGATATCTGACAGTATACACACATTCATTGTGTGTATTTGAGTGTGTACAAATAAATAAGGAAAATATGTTGTACGTCAATCGGAGTGTATTGGGCACAAATCCACAATGCAAACGTTGTCGAATTCCCTAGTTTCGTTTGATTTTGGGGGGACGGGGTCGACGAAGAATTGTTCGACAGACCCGTACTCGCACTCGAGGTCCTTGAGGCTAAAATTGTATTCGGCAGCGCGGTGGGTTGGTTGTTTGTTTATCTGGAACACTTTTCCATCACACACATGCGTATGCTGTATTTGAGGTGATTAACAACAATCGATCATTATGTGAAAATCGAACAAACAGGAATTTGTGCTGGGCGAGATAGAGAGAGTGAGAGATTTTTTTTCCAAAAAGGGGTTCACAGAGGAGATGAGGAGATAATCCTGCCCGGTGGCTGAATCGCGTTTGTTGGCGATTATAACGTAATAATTGTGTTGTGGTTTATTCTTTTCTCACAACTCGCACAAGGATTATGGTGATGCTTAATATGTGCATATGTACTTAGGTTCATGTACACCAATGTGATGCTTGCGGCTAAGTTCACATCACACAGTTTACCACAACAATCTCCGGGGGGAAAGAATGAGAGATGTAAGGCATTAAAATGCTGGTTTTCTGTGTAAACAAAAATGTGGGCACCTTCTGGAGCCCTATGGCAAGGACATTTGTTCATTTAGTCGCACCTAACCGGATGGATTAAAAATTGCCATCAGATGTGGAAGACTCTAGACTCAATTGCATAAGCAATACGATTTCAGCTGAGAAGGTGGCTTGGACACTTCAATCATGCGAGTACTCGGTCGCATCGAGTGCATAGGCTGGAAAGGCTGAGGAATCTGAGAAATCATGACTGTCATTCCCCGTCGCAGCAAATTTGGGCGACGAGGTTGTAATGGTTGATTTAAGACTCACTAGTCTGTTAGTTGAGGGATCCTGTATCCACCTAGTCCCGGCCTTGAACAGAAGCGTCTTCAGTTAATGTTGTCATTTAGACAACAAGTTTCCACCTAGTCCTGGCCTTGAGTAGAAGGGTCTCCAGTTAAGGTAGTCATTTAGACATAGACTAGTAGATTTATGCCGTCCTGCCGCTCGAACTTATACTGATGATCTGATAAGTCAGTAAAAATGCTTCCAAAGTGAGAATGTGTTCATTCGTAAGATCGTATGGTGGTGACCCATTGCGTTGTAGGTATGGGCGTCGACCTCAAAACACTTTAACCTTGATGTCTAGGCGCGATCCCTGGACTACACGACAAAAAAGATATTTTCACGGTCCCACCTCCTTCGAGTCACTGACAATGCTCAAAGAGCATAGCTGTCTAGAAAAGCTTCTCAAACTGAGCCGTTCTGAGCAGTCATAAAACTGTAGGTCCATTCGTGAGAGAACAAGAGCATGCCAGTGGTTGCTTAGAAGCTAGGCCTTGGCCCTCTACGTGAACCTCGAACCACGACACACTTTTCAGTTCAACAAAACTTTAGTCTTCCAGCTCAGCAAGCTTTTCTTTACGTTGCTGAGTTCTGACAAAGCAGTTACTGAGCAGACTCTTCGTATTTAATCCATTTTGAGTTGTCACAAGCAGAATAGGTATTTTCTCGTCCACGACAGCCAGACTCAATGAAAGCAACTTAGTACTAACCATTAAACCCCCCAAACGTCAAGTAAAAAGCACCAAAAATTCCTTTTAAACAGAAATCCAATACCACCCAATCAGCACAACCATTCAGCAGTCACCTTCACCCATCTATCAACAGCCGACACAATGAGACAACCGAAAATAAAAGAAAATCAATAGCACAACTTGCACCGTCATTTTCACTTAGTCACCTCGATCATTAATGGATTTCAATCTTTTCAGTATTCAAAGAAGTCGTACGTTTCTTGGCCTGAAACAAAAATCATTGCAAGGATTTGCGTTACCTCCCTCCGACCACACCACCGCCAACATTTCCATTCATACGACCTGTTTTCTCTTATCAATTCGTTGAATCGGTGGGTTTTTACTTTAATTTCATGCCGGTCTCGGTCTCGGGCTCTTTCAATCGACTGTCGGAAATAACCGCTTGCGGTCTGCTAGGTAACTCGAAAATCAGACACAAAAGAACATACAACACACAACATGAAATATCGGTGAAGTCCAACGAAAAAAGAAAAAAAACACAGAATTCCTCCCCTACACCGCGCTGCGGACCCTTTCTGATTTGATACACACAAGAGTGACTTGCAAAATTTTGTTGCTAAAGAGCTCTTTGCTTGGCTCGGGCTATTCAAGAATTCGGGGGCGAAGCAACACAGACTGTCTCATTATGTTGCGGCAACAATTGAATTTCGAATTCGGTGAAAATTAGAGCGACAATGCAGTTTTTTTGTGTTCCATTCCTTCGAAGGACCTTCCTATACGTACAGCCGGAGGGAGAGAGATACATTTGTGTCGAGACAAGAGACAAACATACATTTCTGCTGAATCATATTTCTCAACGTTATTACTTTATAATGGTTTGGGCGGCTGTCCAAGGATCCAAATCGGCACTACACATACACAACTTCATGAAAGACAAAAAAAAAGAACGCTCGCACAGAAGAAAAAAATAACTTCTATGAACCCAAAAAAAGCAAGAGAATAGAATTGAAATTCATGACGCCACCAGACCGACCGTCTACTGGATGATTTTACAATTTTTCTACGCCACTTACTATATTATTATTATTTCTGTTTTTTTTTTCCCATTTTTTTTTTGTTTTGTTATGCTATGAGTTTCTTGTTCGTAGATACATTTTCCAGTTCACACTTTGATTCGGCCCGCAATGGGGAAGCAACAACAACGAACGGAACGGATTAAAGTCGATTTAATGTGAAATTTGATATTAAGTTCACGTTAAGTAGACGGAGAAGACTGGCAGACATTGGTTTGGACGGATGATTATTATGTGGTCAGTTGAGACTACTTTGAGAGATTTTTTTTTTGTTTTCGGTTTTTTTTTGTTGGTCTCATGGTTTCGATTTTGTTTGATGTTCATATCTATGAGAGTTGGAAACTGGAAAATGGTTATTTCTGTGTCTTAAAATGCCATAAGCGTTTCAATTTTGTTTCAGAAATGGTTGGTCTTGTTGCTCTTTGGAAATTGATTATCGATCTACAGAGGGTTTCGCTTGAGAGGAATACAGATGCAACGTGAAAGAATCACGACTTCAATTTCTTGGTAAAACGCCATGAGAGTAGGTACTGACTATTCGGAGTCATCCCACAAAGGGTGTCATATTTTATTTAAAATGCTTAGAAAACGATTGACAATTTTGTGCGCTGTGCTGTCTTATAGGCCGTGGCAACTGTGGGTCTGTTAGATATGAAAAATGTCTAGCATCTACCTCGCACACTGCGAAAGGGGCTAATAGACGCTTCTTTGTGTGGCGCTACAGTCCTTGGTGGACCTGGGCCTCAACCAACATGCCTCTCCAACTAGCGCGATCTCTGGCGAACTGTCTCCAGTTTCGCACACAAAGTTGATTGAGGTCCTTCTCCACTTGGGTGCGGCACCTTAAACTCGGGCGTCCTCTGTTACGTTGACCGACATGTTCGGATTCGAAGATTCTTCGAGCCGGAGCTGTGATGTCCATCCGCTCTACATGACCTAGCCACCGTAGGCGTTGGATTCGTAGACGCCTAACCAGGCTCATGTCGCTGTCGATATACAGCCCGTTCATTGACAGAGGTTAAGTGCAGACGCCTGCGCCTGCATAAGTCGCTTGTGAACGCTTCTAAATCCAGACGCACCTTCTCAACACAATTTAATCGAGCGATGTCTAGACTCAAGTCGGAGCTCGTCAAGCAGTGTCTGGAGAGAAAAACATGGTAATCGATGTGGAAAGGCTAATCAATCAGGTGGATCCACTTGCAGACGATCACAAGAACAGCAACCATCAGAGCTCAGGGCATGATCAATTCTGTGTCAATGGCCCAGCAAATGGTCAAATGACGTACAGACGGAAAACCAAAAATCATCCTCAAAAAAATGTACGACCTTCAAATGTGCAACTTCGAAGTCTATTCTTAAGACTTAAGCGAAAACGTCACCAGTTTTCACAAAAATCATCCGTTTCCATGTCAATTGAAAATGACTCTTGTTGGTTTGATTATTGGCTTGGCAACATGTTGCGAATGCGAATTATATGCATTTTCTGTTTGTACTGGAAAACCTTTGCGTTCGACTGAGCTATGAAATTCTTCATTTATTTAAAAGCTTATGTACCCCATCCGAGTCCGAGAACAGTGCAATCATTCACCAGAACCACTCGAATCGAGAAGAATCTCGACGAAACTGAGTCATGCATCGGATCGTTTATCTTCTTTCACTACCCAAATGAAAGATAAAACCAAAGACTACTAGAAAAAAAAGTGCCTTCTATCGAAGTCCACACCACCTCTTGAAGATAACCAAACGCAACTTTTTGTGGCTACCAAAAAAAAAACCAGAAGAAATTACAAATGTTTATGTGATAAGCACTTCTTATCATTGTAGGTTAAAAATATTTGGTGTAGACACACACCGCAGTGGCAAAGCACGGAAGACGCTTTATCAGTCGATGTACTGCGTGATTTTATCTCTAAAGTGCCCCAACCAACCACACACAAAACGAACAACACACCATAAGTTTGTACGTTTTTTTTTCGACTAACATGACTTAGATTTGTTATTAGCTGAGTTTACAATGTGGACAACATTCGGCAATAATGAGATGAACATGATGTAAACATGGCGTAATGTTCCACAGATACAAGCATGTACTCAGTGGAAAGTACAAAGGCTTCTGTTTCGGTAGCGTCGAGGAGAAGACAGGTGAATTGATTTCTTCAAAAAAAAAAATCACTCGAGCGCTTCGGCTTGGCCTCAGTTTAGTGATAAGATTTCATATCTTCGTTATTTAATTAGTGTTTGTTGCCGTTGGATGAAAGAAGTTCTATGACATGATTTTTCACTGTCTCACCGAAACGACAGATACAAATAACATGTTGAAGTTGTAATCGCTTTACATTTGATTGCGAGGAAATTGCGAATTGATTGAGATTTGGATAAGATATGCATACATGCACCACGAGAGACATGCATGCATACACATTTCTAAGATGTCACTTTTGTGCCGGAGATTATCTCGGAACGATCCAGTTTATCCTCGTTTAGAATGCGCAAAGATTAACATAAGGCGGAGTGGGAGAATGGAGGGATGGAGGGCAGATTCAAGATCTGCTTGAACGCGAATTCTAAATAAGATTTCAAGAGATTTGCGATGATTATAAGGAGTTGGTTTTATTTTTGCACCAACAACACATACTCGTATGCACTCCATGGGATTGGTTGCGTTTCTATTTGTTTGCTGCATTTTATTTCTTTCTTTTTGTTTAATTTAAATTGCATTTGCGTATGCAAACGCGAAAGAACGGTGTCTGGCTAGATGCATGTGGACGGTCGTGGTCAGAGTGGCGTCGACGACGACGACGACGACAACAGCGACTGCAACAGAGATGGCGATGACGCTGTTGTCGCTGTCGACGGACGGGCAAACGGCGACTGCAACGCTGTGCTGAGGCGACGAAAAGATCTGATAAGTTTTTGGTATGACAAGTAACACGAAATACTTTGCATACATGCATCAAATTAATTACACGATTAATTCTTTTGAATGCGTTCTTCTCGATATTCAGTTGGTCTGTGACTATTTGAGGAATCCTACCCTATCAGCAGACACACATGAGAATGCAGATACAAATTGCATGGCGGAGGAGAAGGTGAGACCACAGCTAGTGCTTTACGACGCGTTTGCAATCATTTTTCTTAGCTCATTAAACAGTTCTTACGTGCAAACTTCATTTTTCGTATCCAATTATGAGCGAAATGCCAGCTCATGTCATGTACATTGTACGTTCTACATCGGCAATTTTTCCAACGAAACGAAAAATGCTAATCGAAGCGCAAGCACATTTCTTTTCCTTTATTTTTCATTTCATTTCGTAACTGCCATCGCATGTTGCAATGAATATCATATAAAATTATTTAAATTTATTCAATCTAATTACGGACCCACGGATTCCTACATCATGCCCACACAACTAATAGATACATAATTCGCAGCACTCCTGCCCGCGCCGAGGAGAGTGTAATTTAATATAGCTAATAGCATTTATGCTGCATTAAGTCACACATATCTCTTTCAGACTTTATATGGTATCGTCGTTGTCGTTGCAATGCGAAATATGTTTATGACATTTTACTTTATGAATTTGCAATGTCCACAGCAACCAGTACAAATTATTCCAAAGTCATCTTCAATGTGCAGCTTATTGCGAAAGTGATCGCTTCATTATGAAACATTAATATTCTTTGGGTTATTTTCAAGTTTCTTCGCAATCGATTTGAATCCAATTAAATCGGACTGCTCAGAGGGTTCTGTGTGTGTGGGGAATTTCGTGTGACAAAGATCAAAACAGATGTTATTGATAATGCAGTTAGCGTCTAGCTATCGCACCTTTATTAATTGTTATTAGGCGATATCGCTTAACTACATCCACTGACTGCCTCTCCTCGCCTGCTCAGTTAGTTAATCGGATTCGTGGGATTTTTTTTTCTGCTCGATCTGTTACCGGTTGGAGAGATCTACACCTCACACCTGTCTAACACTTGCCTGGCAACCTACCGCAGCGCATTTTTCATTCTGCACGTCAAAATAGAACAACACGCATTTTTTTCTTCTCCAAAGCGAACACAATTTTTATGCCTATCTAAATGACAATTTTGATTGTCCCTGCAGGACGAACGACAAAAAGGCATCCCCTCACCCGTGGTGAAGGCAAACTGTGACGATGGCAAAACAAATAATCTATTGTTCTCAGCATCCGTTTTTGAGGGGATTTTCGTCTACTCGCCTGCTAGGTAACGAGATATTGCAATTTTTGCGAAATCTTTTCACCAAAGGGAGGTCCAACTGTGTACAGTCATATCTACCTGAGGATCTAACAAAGCAATTAACTTCAGTCCAAAGCGAATAAGGAAGGCAAAAAAAGAGAGAAGAGAATTAAATTCGAAAGTGAGCAATCGAAGTCCTGCTGCGCATGCGCACTGCATTCCAAGCCAAATGTCCCTCCTCCTATTTCTATGGACGACTGAGGAGGACTTCTTTGAAAGAGGGAATATGCTGGTGGTACAACAGGGCTGGGTTCCTTTTTTGTGTCCAGCTGTGAGAGATTTGTGCGGTTGGCAGAGGGAAAATGTTGCAGAAATTGGATTTATTTTGCAAGGAAAAAAAAATTGTTAGATTTTTATGATTTACTGAGTTCAGGTGGGTTTGCTTGCCGATTGGATCGAAATCATTATTTTTAGATGAAAAAGGGTACGCATCCCCCACTGCAGGTACATACTGTAGCAACATCAAATGATCGCAGACGCAAAAAAGACTTAGTTGCGGAAGCAAGAGTCTTGCGTCTTGAGATCAAACCCCTTCTACCCCAAAAGCACCGCGGATCCAAAAGTCCTTCCGTGAACCACCTCACCCCCAAACAAAATCAAATCCAACACCACCAACCATCAAGAGAAAACACCAAAAAAAGGGCGCAAAAATCAGACATCGCATCGCATCGGGCGCAAATCTAATTTCACCCATTACACTTATAATATTCATGAGAGTCCTTCACGCGCGGCCCCACTGAAAGAGGCGTTTTCGGCGGTTAGCTCGTCTTCAGCTTCGGCCTCAGATTCCATTTTAATTATGCAAATTCCTCATAATTTAACAATTTTCAATATTTTTCGTATTCCTTGGCCATGCCCCGCCATCACCATCACCTCCGCCACCGCGTCACGGCCAGGGCGAAATACAAATCCAATTTGGACTTATCTAATTTTCGACATCTCTCTTTTGCCGCCCATGCAAATTGTGCTCGGATAAGGGAGTACCCAGTTCAACCCTTTTCCACGAGCGAACGGTGAATGGTGAATCCATTTACTCCACTTAACTCATTAGAATTCTGTGAGTTTTTACTGGTGATTTAATAATCAAACAGAAAAGTGTGAGGCAATAATAATTTACCCCGCTCGACGGCGGAGACCCTCTTCAAGGGAGAGGACAACACGGGCGCACAGATCTAATTGCAGAATAATCAAATAAAAACCATCAAATTTCAGTTTAACCGACAGTTTCAGCCGGAGCAGCAGTGGTGGTTATCCCCCAAGGTGTTTTCATTTGTTGTTTCCATCTCCCCCGGTCGGGGGATTAGAGATACGTCGGGATTGAAGAGAAGGAACGAACGAACTCTTGGCTGCAAGGAGCTCTGTGCATTCCAAGAAAATGTAGACACACCACATCATGGCGAAACAATGAAAGGGGTGGTGGTACCAGTAGCGGCTACGTTACAAGTTTATCTCGCTCGTTTCATCATCCATTCATCCCCTTATCCTGGGGGCTTGTGTGCCACTGTCTCGTGCTGTACAACTGAAAATGTTATAAATGAACTTTAGATAAAGCCTAACCGCCCTTCCACCGTACACCCGCCGCCGTCGCAAGCTCACAGCCGAACCCGACACGAAAGTGAAACAAAATTGTTAATCAAAATCTTACACATTCGTCATTGGCTTGGAGTCGTAGAGGAACTGCGATCAGGAAATGGAATAGAATCGGATTGTGTTGTAATGTCACGGTACATGGGGGGGAGCCATTCAAGGATGGGTTCTTTCTTCGTGTGTGTGTGTGTGCGGAAAAAACAGGATAACGAACGGAAAAACCAAACCTACCGGAAACAAAACCGAAAAATATGCGATAAAATCGCATGACACAACCTAGCCCACCGCCCCCCGTCCCGTCGCTGCTCGAAAGTGACGGCTCGGCGGCGAGGAGAAGTCATCAGTCAAATTACTATCTTATTTTTGGTTATATGAATAAGATACTGGGCTTGTGCTGGCTCGCTGGGCGGAGGGAGGTGGTAGTATTTTGGGTAAATGGCTTGATGTCATTTGCTGGTGGAATCCATTTCGACGCAAGGAGGGTATTTTTAGAGCTGTAAATACCACTTAAGGGGGTTTGTTCTCCTTTCTTTCGTCTTATTTTTCTTGCTTTTTTTCCCCATTTTTTTTTCTTGTTCTTGTTTTCTGCCATTGAAGTGACGTAATACTTGAACTTATGCTAAGGGTTGAGATTGAAGATAAGTGCGGAGAAGTGTTTGCATTTATTTCTGCCTAATGAAAGAGAAATTTGGTCTCTCTCCGTCCTTGAGTGCTTTGAATGTGGGAACATTTGTACATGTACGTATGACAAAAGCAAGTGACACGCTAAGGCTACTTGTAACATGTTCTATCCTTAGCAGGTCACACGGACACACGAACGTTTCGAATTGAACTTTGTTTGGGCGACAAGCGTTGAGTTATGGACAAGTGGCATTGTTATTCAGTTGGGGACGCTATCAAACGAAGACTATCTTCAACTATGTGTTTCCGCATCCAACGCGCTTGGGCAGTATGCCATGTCGTTGCAAAGTCTCCACTCAATCTCAGCCAAGTTTGTGTTTTTGTTAAGATATTCCGCCATCGAGCATATTAAACACAAAAGTTCGCATAAACTATCTCTTAGTACGTAAGACATCCATAAGTTTTTCAATTCTGTGCAATCTAAGCCCGAACAGACCTGACAAAACTAATAAGCACCGCGACAGCACACAGCCTCTCTTATTGACGCGAATGGGCATTTATTTGTTTTTTTTTTTTTTGCCAGCTTCACACTCATATTTGAATTTACGATACGACGATAAAAAAAATATCTGCTCGGTGAATTTTAAATCTAAATTCAAAGCGAAGCCCATCAAGATAGCCGCACGGTGGCAAAACAGCAAATAACAACAACCAAGCAGCAACGAAAAAAGAAGTGCATTTCGTTGATTTCCATTTGGCCGCAACAAGAAATAGCACTCGCTGCCATTTGGCCAAGTCAGACAATTATTTTATTAGATTCAATTGAAATTCAGCATACGGAATATGTTGTATTCCCCTGGCGCAGTCACCGATACCCGCATTCAGATAAAGCACCGCGCTTGCACACACAGCCACACAACCGAAGCGTAGTGTTGTCTTTCTTATTACAAGAGGATACAATTTAAGTGGCACTCTCGAAAAATGTTTAATTAAATTGTTAAGATTGCAGCGTGGAGATTTGCAAAGACTCGACAGAATATGTGTGTTGTTTTTGTTTCCGTTTTGTGATTGCAAGGCGAAGCCAGACAAATATGACAAATGGATGCATGTAACTGAACGATCGTAGTGCACGATATTGCGAGAGCGACACACAAAAAGTTGCAACTTGCCAGTCACAATAAACTTTTTGATTTTAAATGTTCGCAAAAACGAAATCCGTTTGCGTCCGTACTACTGCGTACGGCAAAACCGCATACTGTATTGAACATAAATAAAAATCGCATAATATTCCAATATAGCTGCTGCCGCTGCTGCTGTGGAGGACATGCTGTGGATGCGACAAGTCTCCCCCCCAATGGCACAGCAGAGGCCAACCAGCAGTGCAGCACCACCAGCAGACAGACAGCACGGCACAGCACAGCACAGGAGATCGTACAGCACCACACTGATCTTGGCACAGGTAATGTTTTAATTATGTCGTTTGTAGGTACCTTTGTCTTCTCCGCATGTGATCTGTCATAATTTTTCTTATTATGGTCACTTTGGAATTCTGCGAGAGCGCGCGCAACTTTTGCGCAACCTGCAACATTTCAAGCTTCCTTTTGTGCGTTCGAGCCCAAAAAAACACAAATTCTTTCCCCACAAATGGCACGATAAATGCACGCGTGTATAAAATACACAAATGCATACACACTCGTGTGTCCGCACAAGTCGAACTCAATGCTGTCAACATCTGGTCCGAAATGACCCCTTTCTGATCCTGTTCATGTTCGGCCCGATGATCAGTGATCAGTGCGGCCAATCAATCAAACAGAAGATGATCCATGCAAAATGTATCTATTTATTTATTCAAACATCTGTGATCGAGAGGTCCAATTTGCAAAGTGGTGAAAACATCTGGACACAGGCAGCCAGGTATCAGGTTCTGACATAAACGAAGGGCTAAACAAACAAATATCGACAACAATTATTTAATTTCAATAATTCCGTGCGGCACGAAATCGAATTAATCATGGGTGGTCACAAGACCTGACTGAGACAACAGCCTACAGCTATTTATGTTGCCTTTTTGCCAAGGAGCAAGGACGACCAAACTTAGTTGTGCAAAACCAAACAAAAAATGGGCAGTTTCATCTGAATAAATTAATTCCATCAAAACGATGATAATTAAAAACAAAAATACAAATGTTCGGAGACACATCACTCCGCCAGCTGTCTCCGCAAAGTCATACATATGGACGGGTACTCGTCGCAGACTATATGAGATGCGCTTGTCAGAAATTAATATACAATGAGTATGGAAAAAAAACAGCACCAACCCGATCATGTGCGACGATGATGATGGCGATGAACAAGATGTGATTATAGTATTGGGGGAAAAGGATCCTCCGTATGGTGGTGGTGTTGATGATTAAAACGCATCGCTTAAAGTGAGGACTTGACGTATGGACGACAAAAACGCTCAGCACAGCAGCCAAACAAAGGAAACAGAGATTCTGGTCGTGGCCTTTCGAAAATGAATCTCCCGCTGCGTGGCAGTCATATTTTTTTCCACTCTCGACTCGACTCCATTTATACGCCTTGGACAAAAGAAGATGCGTTTTCAATTCTCGCGTCACACATCCATTTTCCACTCGATTAGCTGCAAGAAATTACCCACCGCTTAACCTCTGATCTCAGACTAGACTGAGCAAAAATTTCCTAGAAAATTGCACTTCATTTAAGATCAGTGCACACACACGGCGAGATCGCGCTACATGTGCAATGCAAAAGGGAATCTTAAGTATTTTTCAATTTTCCTTTCTCATTTCTGTCTGTTTTCTGTTTTGTTTATCGTTTCTTTTTTTTTTGCTTTTGTTCGACATCAAAAATCAAAAAACAAGCAGAAACGAATGAAAAACGTGATCGACCGTTTTTCGAATCACAGCGGCACTGAGAGAAAATCAAATCGCAAATCGCACCTAAACGATCCTCACAAACAATTTGCCATTGCCGTCAACGCGGCGTCTATTTCAATTTCAATTCATTTATCACTTCGAATGTATCTATTAGGTGCATTTTCAGCTTACACGTATCGAGTACTGTGTGTGTGCGCGCAATTGTGACTCGACGCCGTTGTCCGCCGCGCCGATTGTAGATGTGACCATGTGCCGTCTCGATGTCGTCTCATTCACTTGAGTGAGGTGAATAATAAAAAAAACACACAAAAAAGAATTCAACAGTGATTAGACTTTTAACATTTTCACAATTTCCCTCGACCTCCCCCCACATCATCGGTGCGCGAAAAACAAACAAATACCAAAGTCACATTTAGAATAAAATAAGATTGCACAGTTAAGATGGGCTAAACTGATGATCTGCAAATAGCCACAATTGTGCGATTGCGATGCCAAAAATGCAGCATTGCTGCCGATACATGACCGATAAAATTGACACACTTGTCGCATCCACAATAATGTACGGTGTGTGTAAGACATTCCCCGTTGATGACGGTGATAAAATGTGAACAGCGATCGTAAATGATTTGACAGATGCCAAAAAATGCACTGATATCGTATTCTCAAGAAAATCAAAACAAAACAAAAAATTAATGTAATAAACTCGCGAAAGTTTATTTCGAGAAAAAGTGAATCATTTGTCTCGGTCCGGCGGTTCGAGGGTTCTGCCATTGTAAAATATTTTACGATGTTTCTTAGAAGATCACAAGAGGTGTTAAGAGGTGTAATCAAAAAACACACGATGACAGCGACAAGAGAACATCGTGTCGAAGGACGAAATAAAAACACATAATTTCTTTCCATACTTTAAGGTGTGCAATAAATATAAATACACACCCGAAAAGAAAATCGTCTGCTCGAGTGAATGAGTCCAAATCGGAGAGGAAAGGTATTTAACTCGATCGGCTTAGAGGGCAATTATACTTTCAACAGATGTCTAAACATCGAAAACTCACGACAACTGTTAATTAATGAAAAATATTCAAAATGATATTAAGAAAACAAGATATCAACAAAGTAAATAAAATGAAAGCGGCAACAGATCGTAAATTAAATGTCTCCGCTATAAACTTATAAATACGAACTTTTTTTTCGTTTGTTTCACCGAGAAAATGACGAAAACTGTGAAGCTCTACATCCAGCTGTTGTGACAATAAAATAATATTGTTTTTCTCAATTTTTTTTTCATTTTAAATCTAATAATAAATTAAGGAAGCACATATACCGATTGATCTAAGCTCGTATGACCTGATTACGAAAGTTGAACTCTGTCCGCGATGTGGCATAAAGAATAAATGGTGGAAGGAAAGAGAACGGAAATCCCCGAGCGCTTAACATAAAAAGAAGAATATACATGTATATTTAGATAAAACGCTAAATATACATTTTCTTCTACACCATCGGGTCGCCATCAGGCACTGCATTAAAAAGCCCAATGAAATCAAACAAAGTCAGTCAGAAAGTTAAGATCTACTCTAAAAGTGATCTCGCCATGGATGCTGGCTGCATTCATCGTTGTCGTTGTCGCTGTAGCTGTCGCTGTTGTCGTCGTCGTCGTCGTCGTTGTCGTTGCTGTCTTGGTTCGCGGCGCAGCGTAGCCATCTTCGTCGTCGTCCCATTAGCTTCATGAGGTGGTGATAAATATTGCATTCAGAGACACTAATGTTTTGCTCTATGTCATAAGGTTAAATTACAACATGCATTCACACTCGCATCATTTTCGATATCTTCACGCAGATACATGGCATTTGCCTGAGAGGGTTTTTGTTTTGCCCTCCTCACAGCTGCTGCTGTTGCTGCCGGTACTCCCCGGTTGGTAAATGAGTTAAAGTTAAAAATTTGTAAGTAGGCAATCGTAGTGGCACAACAATTGTGAACCGCAAACATAATCCCGCCGGCCGAGCTGTATGCAGCTGAACCCCTTGCATGCCAGGCACGACGACGACAACAACACACAAGCACACGCTGCAGATAGTCGTACTTGGTGTGTTGTGTGCGCGAGCAGAAAAAGATTTGGCACACCGACCGAGAGCAGAGACATTAGCCGGCTGACCGGAGTACCTCTTCTTATCTCATACCATTCGACATATGCACATGGACAAGTTGCTGTGTGCGTGTTAGCCCGTGTGGCATGGCCAGGAGACTCCTCTTGATCTGAGCTGCTTGCACGCAGTCACTCTGGTGCGAAATAATATAATCGGCAAAAATGGAAAGGAAAATAACAAAAAACCCAACAGTCTGTCCACCACTCAACGAAATCAGGGAAAACGAACAACACAAAAATACGGCTCCTTAAGCTGCTTTTAAGATGATACTAAATTAAAAATACTACTAAACCTGAATCTTTGGCTCTCCGCGCATAGGGTGTGAGTGCATTTTACCAACCACCGAGCGCTGAGCCGATCGGAGTGCGTATGCAAATACTCAAAGGTCAACTCTTTACGCTCTTGTATCTCTTCAACACTGTATGCCAGAGGAAGATTGTATTTGCTTACACAGTGCTCATCGTTTAAGTGGTAATTAATAAAGATTTTTACGAGCCTTAAAAATAGTTGACAACTGTCTTGACAGACGGCAGAAGTGTTCTTTGCGCCGTCTGTTCGTTCTGCGCGTACACCACGCACGACGTTGCCATATGAACGGGGGGAATTTCAATGAATCCTTCAAATGGAAGTTGCAACAGCAGTGCACGTCATTCTGGCAACACCGTTAAGGTGCGCTGAGATCGGCGGAGATAGTTTGCTTGCCGTGGCTGCTAATTTGAATCCCCCATAATATCACTGTTTTATGTGCATTATGTTGCAAATTTTACGAGACACGACGCCGCGTTGCGTTGCAGAAGTAAAAAAAAAGCCATGTTCGTGTATTTAACAAGCTCTCCACACTAGCGCCCCATTCGCACATAGCCTCACCCGCTTGTGAAATTTTAACGATTAGCTCTACGCCCATGAAAGCGATTCGGCTGCGAATATTTGTGTTCGCCATTTTGTCGAACCGTATGCATATGGAATTGGTGAACTCCCCCATCATCACACATGACAGTTCCCAGACAACACCGAATGACATTAAATTCGAACAAAAATTAGCATGTGAAGATGTCACCCAACTGGTATCTGTCGCTCTTCAAAAGTTGTTTTCGGGCGAAATTGAGAAATAACTTTGAAATTTATGCAGTCTGCTCTGGAAGAAGCGGAAAAACTGTCTAGTCACACAGAAGTTTGAATCTATTGACAGGGGAGGCTCAAAGTTCACATGCATGCACATGCACACCCAACGCAGCATTGACTGTTCGTGGATTCGCGAATTCTTAAGCTATGTTTGCGCGGCATGTATGTAAATATGAGTTGAAATGGTACGTGTGCGCATGAGAGCGCCTTCTTTCCTCATCTATGCATTGGCCATAGAGCGCACCATACTTGCGCTGCACACGTCTGGGGAGATACACGCTGGATTTTGTTTACGTTTTAGGAGCGATGTTATTGTGTCTCCAAGTCTGACTGAGTGCACGCTCACACACCATGCACAATTTGAGGAGATGTGACAAATTTGGAGAAGATAAAAACACGACAAGGCGACATTTCTACGCTATATGGTAATAATGCTCGTATATTGTGTGTTGTGCAACATTGAGTGGAGTGGAGTGGTTTTTTTTTTGTTGTTATGACAAATTATGTGTTTTTTCATTTTTTGAATATCAATCTAAGGCATCTCGTTGGATGGAGGGACATGTCGAGGAAGACACATTTTTTTCATGACACGATGGGGTACTTTGGGAAGCTTAGAGTCGCAGGTTTATGTACAATTTCGAAAGAGAAAATATTTTACGTGACGAATAAAGCCATCAGCCAGAAGCGATATTGTCCCCCAAAATGAATATGACTTCCTGGATAGTCTTTTAATTAAACTCTTCATGGGGAGCAACCCCATTCTTAATTACCCCTTTCTCGCCGCATTAAACATATAAAGGTACTTAAGAGCGTCCTCCAAATGTATCCTGGTTCTTAAATAATTTTTAAGATACTTTCGCAACAAAGCTACTTACTGGTGGTGTTCATAGAACTTCGAAATAAGCAAACCGGCGGAGGGCTGGGATGACGACGATGGAGCTTAAGACGAACCACCTCTGTGACTGTACGGGAGGGTTGTTCGCGTAAAAATGCAATTAAGATGAAGAATGGCTAGGACAGAAGCAACAAACAAACATAAACATCCCGATCCGGCATTTGTGCGAACAAACTGGTGGTACGCATTGTTATTTCTAATGTAATTTAAGGAGGGGTTGGTCTTAAATACCACATACGGTACTACTTACCGACCGATATTCCTAATGCCAAAAACACATGTACACTGCGAACAGTGAAGACATTTGATATGTTTTTTTTTTCCGCCTCCCATCCTTGCCTGTACATCACACGACACCCTTATGTTAGGATATTCCATACAATCCTTGGTATATTCCCAATTGGGACATACGGTGGAATTATGATTCGTTGAACTTGTACGAGGTTATTCGTGTTTCGCCAGCCACTCACCAGAAGGAGAAAAAAAGGCGAATATTCAACTAATAAATGAAATATGACGCTAAAACACTTTCTAATCAGAGAGTGAAAGAGGGGATGTGTCTGGCAACTTTTCAGGCCGTATTACCAGGGATTTAAGACTAAGACTATGCCATCCCGTATTCATCGCTGCTGAAATTCTCTCAGGGTTATTACGCTGCGGGGCATGGTGTAGTTGAAGTGAAGTGAAGTGAAGCTTGCACTCGTTGAGAGTGCTGGGGGAGGGATGGTGCGCGCGCGAAAACCAAATTGACGCCAATTACCAGTCACCAGCCAGCAGCCAGCCACCCTCACTTTAATCCTCTTCGGGGATTTTGGGAAATCCTTGCGCCAAGGGAACCTGAGAATGGGACTGTGGAAGCATTTTTCCGGAGTGCGTGTATGGTTTTTATGCCGAAAGTTGCGGTAAGGGCTTGGGGACTTAGTGTCGGAAATTCTGTAGGAGATTGATTTTGTTCTCCCTCTCTCTCTCTGTTCAAGGGTAATTAAAGTATTAAATTATCATAATCAGTGGAGGGAAGTGAGTGCGACTAATGCTGGTGGCAGACGGTGAATGTGACTCTAAGGACCAATTAAAGGGGCGATGGAATCTGTCGAAATGGAGAGACTGGAGGAGATATTCAGTTATTCGGAGACAGCCTTACCTGAGCCAAGGTTGAATCAGGCCTGATCTCAGTTGCAATCAGTTGAGCTCTGGCATTTCTATTTCTTCCAGGGAATTAATCGAACAGCATCGATCTTTCGAACAAATGTGTCAAAAATATTTCGCCTCGACGAACACAACGCACTTGGCGGGAGGATTAAAATCTCCCCTTCACATCATCTAGGTCCAACCATCCAATCTCAGACGAACGACAAAGAGAAGAGCTTAGGAACTGATTAACAAACCCCAATGAACATATTTATGCGTGGTTTCTTTTCCCGTTCTCTCCCTGATCTTCTTAGAATCGAACGGATTGACATTCTCCTTTTGTTCATGTTGAGCGAGGGCAGACTCATATACATATTCTCCAGTCCATTTGACATTTGTTACAAAAAAAAACCGACCAGAAATCTTCAATTTTCAATGGCTTCCAAAGAAATTTATTCAAAAATTGACAGACCATACGGGCGTGTGTGAGTGTGCGCTCGTGATTTAGCTAGGAATCGATGGGGATCGGTTTTCGGCTGTCGTTTGTCCGCAACTCGTTTTGATTTTGGGCCACATTTTGAGGAATGTGTCACTGACCATAACCATGCCAGAGGCAATGAGCATGAGCCGCGCGCATACCTCTCCCGGTGAAACCCGATCTCCGTGACCGATCAAAGGAAAGTACTATTATTAACACCATGTTAAGGGCGTAAGCTCAAAAGTAGCTTAGCTAATTAAGTGTGGTTTCGCTCTTTTATCTTTGTTTTCTTTTTTGCCTCACGTGGCTTTCGCTGAGGTGTATCTCTTGCATGAGCTTGTTAGAACAAATGCCTACACTTGTTTGCAATTTCATCCGCTTTGCCGAAGCCATACTGCGTTCAAAGGCGGCACTTTGCGCGCACAGAGGGTTTGGACACAAACTTGTTACAGTGAATTAACATTTAATGACTCAAAGGTTGTGCGTTGAGTCGCCGATGGAGTTAGGGCCAAGAATCCCCTCGGCATTTGCTGTAAACCGCTTGCTTGATTAGCTAAACCCTTTGACTAAAAGGGGATTTTCGAACAAAATTACTCGAGTTCAATTGCTTCGGCGGATTAAATATCAAAAGGTCCGATTCGGCAGGAAAACTACACGGGATTTCGTTTGAGGGTGGAGGCAGATACTGCACCGAAAGTGAGGTCAATTGAGTTTTTCTTTCTTGTGTGGGTTTGTTTGCGTGTCCATTTCCGTTTTGGGATATATGGGTGAAGTGAATTAGTGACTCTTGAGCTGAGAAAGGGTTGATTTATCTTGGGAGGTCACAAAATCGGATTAATGGCCAGCAGTCGATGTGGGTTGGCATTAGGAAATTGTTTATTTATGTTTCAAGTGGTTTCCAATTGGGTTTTGGTTTCGTTATCTCGTCCCAGATGCAGTTGGGTTCATGGGAAGCGAATGAAGTGACCACTAAGTGTTGTGCATTATAGATGACTTATGTGAAATCAATCTAACCAATCCACCATTTTGCAGCTAACACTTCAAAGCCATCCCATCGCCGGAAGAGTCCTCCATCATCCCAATTCCCCAGTCAATAGAGCAAAAACGAGCAATCCCCAAAAGAGGGATTGGCGAAAAATTCCTTAAATTTTCTTTATCAGCCCCGTCCCGACGAATCGCCTCAGTCGTTTCTCGATCAGAAAAGGATTCAGACCGCGATTTGTTTCCGGGACTAAGCCGAATGCGAGCGAGCGAGATGGGACGAAAACAAAATAAACCACGACAGCAGTCTTATCCCCGCAAACCTAAGCCCGTATCAAGGATTTTAAATTCATCACCGAATCGTTTCACGTTTCACGTTTATTTTTGTGCGGCAAGAGAACCTTGAGCCACAAGCACACACAAAAAAAAAACAGAAAACAAAGCAACATCAACGACGTATCTACCTCCAAACCGAAAGGGAAAAGAATTAACACAGATCACAAAAGGCGAGCTAATTCGCACTGAAAAATATGCCAAACTAACTAAAACAACCAAAATGAGACGAGAGAAAAAAAAAAACAGCACACAAATGAAGATCAAAAGGAGAAAAAAAAGCAACAAAAATAAATCGTCACCCGAGTAGTCGCAAGAGAGGTAGAGAAGTCGCATTAGCCATGGGTAACTCCATGAAGGACATGTTGTCCGCCAACAACCCATCACGCTGTATGGTATCGTTCCCTTTTGGATAACAAGAATAAGAATAAAACTGCCCGGTCGTATAGTTCTGTTCAGTGCTGTTTGAATTTTGGTGCTGGTGTGGTTTTTATTTTTGGACCGATTTGGTGTAGAAGCACAAATATGTTGCACAGGTATCCGAGGCTTGTCCCAAAAACACCAAAAACGCAAACCGATGAAGCGACAGTGATGACATTTTTGTGGTCAACGCTTTTTTTTCTCCTTTTTGACTGTTTTTGTTTTTTGTGTGTTTGTTTTTTTTTTGCCTCTTATAATTATTGTTGTGTCCCATCCGTTTCGCGGTTGAACATTTTTCAGAGACGTAGTCGGCATAGTTGGTCGGGGCACCATCCGAATCATCATCATGCTCGTCGTCATCATCATCATCGTTGTCGTTGTCGTCGTCAACATCATCAGCAGCAGCATCAACAGCAGCAACATTAGCAATCCAAAGCAAAACCAGACATTTTGGCAAACGACGAAATTGATGCAGCAATCAAAACGAGAGGATAACGAGAATCAAACGAAACGAAACGAAACGACGACGAGATGAATGGTGCGGCAAGACGAAGAACGGATTATTAAATGACAGATAGCCTTCGTAAGGCTTCGTCTCGTTTAGGGTAGAGAGTTCTCTCTTCTGTGTCTGGTTGATCTTAAATTACCCGATTGCTACAGCTTGATGCAGACTGTATGTCTGGAGAATTCTGGGAATCCTTTTCATTTAAGTCTCATGTCTGAGTACTCAAGTTTCAGCCAGCCGCACTCTCCCCTAATGGTGGTGATTACACACCACGCGCAACTTCCACAGTTCGGTTGTGTTTTCGTATTTATTTATTTTTTCGGAAATGCAACTTCCCATACATGAGAGTCACACATTGCAGCTCTATCATAGGCACAGGCAGTCTAATGAAAACCCTCTTAAGTGGATACGTGCACGATGAGCCGAAGAAGAGGCAGAAGAAGATGAAGCTTGACGTACAAATGGAACGCAATCGGGCTTCCTGGCGGTTTTCATGTTTTAATTAATCGACAAAGACACGCCATACCGGTGCCAGTGAGTCCATCATCATCTGAGATTTTGATACACAGGTGAACTGTTGTCGTGTATATCTGTCCAGATACGGCTCGCCGTGTGGAGGCCTCTCGTGCGACGCGTCTCCTGTGTGTGGTTTTCAACACCCACATAAATTACGAAACACGGAATTTTCATCCAGCAGCGTGTAAAGGTAGAGTTTTGTCGGTCGGTCTGCCGGTCGGTTGGTCTGCCAGTCGGTTAGTTAACTTGGGGTAGGGAGTGAAGTCCGGTCGTTTTAAGCTCCCCACCTAGGGTAGGATATACACACACACTCACGTTTGCATTGTTTTTTTTTTTTTTGTTCGTCTTTTACACTTAAATGGTAATGAAATTGCTCGATTAGAAGTAACAGCCACGCCTTCAGTGATCACGCAAATTCTATGTATTCCTTTTTGTGTGGCTGTGCTTGTTCTCTTTGGAGTGGTATAATAATTTTCTAACGACAGGAGTCTTAACGGAGTCATTTGCGTTTTGTGTCGAACGTCTATGACGGGGGAGAGAGAGGGAGTGGTGGCCGATGTCGGAGTGAGTGGTCTGTGGCAAAGGCCAGGCCGTTCCGTAATAGTGTTATAATGTCAGACGGGAATGGGGATGAAATTGGCCTTCAAAAAGTCAGATTGCATGATGACTTGTTCTTTTTTTGCCTGTTTCGTAGGTGTTCTTGTTGTTTTTTTTTTATTATGGGACGAACCGACGAAAAAATGGAATCCTAATTGATGGGGTGGCAACGAAGTCATCACCGCTTTCGTTATGATTAATAGCACGAAAATGGAAGACCGAGCTATGAATGGACTTAAGAATTTGACGAATTAGATTTTTTTAGTTTGAAATAGTTGCATGCTCTAAATGGACACGGGAGGAAAAAAAAGTGAAAATTTAAAACTTGATGGTTAAGCAGACACGCACTACTTGATTTAGTGGTCAATTAAATGGATGCTAACTTCAAATTTGGACATCTTGCCATCTGGTGAGGAGTGATGATGGAATGACTGTATTGCACATGCATACAGGATCCACAACAGACGAGCAATATAATCCATACCACATTGCAGGCTTTACGCCGCCTGGCAGCTTGGGATCAAATTGCAACCATACCACACACAAATGGCACCCACACGAAAAGTAAACCAAACAAAAAGAATCACACAAGAGTTTCTGCAGCAAAACTTGGCAGAGTCTATCCGAAAACCAAAATCAATTGCATTTTATCACTGTACTGCAGATGGTGATGAAACACTTTGCGGCGGGGATGGTTTCAGCACTCAAGAGACTCCGGAAGATGACTAAGAATTGGGCACCCGAAATGTTGTAACTTGAGAGGTATCAATGGCAATGAACTCGAATGGATACATGAATAACGATAAGGGAAGATGGAAGCACTGGAAATTTGATGCAAATATTAAATCAATTGACTAGGGACCTGAGTGATACTGATGATGGATTAGTTTTCGTTGATTAACCTAGATATCTTAAGGAATAAGAAATAGTATAGACTGATGTAAGAAGAAGCTTGAAAACTATTTTGAATAGATATTAAACACTAAAGAAATACCTAAATAAACTTATACTAGAATTACCATATTTTATGAATAAGACATAGATAAGAATTAATCAATCCCCAAGAAAAATATCTAAATAATCACTTAGTTTCATAATAACTTAAATAAATGATCGCTTGAAAGACAACTGCATTCGATTGAAAGACAATGCTGAGCGACGACGTCCAGATGGATGAATTGCAACACAAATCAAATGACAGTGAAAACCGTGTACAGCTGGCGAAAGTCCGATGATATCGTTCTGGCATCTCACAAGTGGTCATTCTGCTGCAACGTTGTTCCGCAATAAGAACTCAGATTTGGTTTTAAATTATTTTATAACAACAAAACATTTATTTTTCACTTTTTTGTTTTCATATCCTCAATAATAATAATTTGTTAATGTTTTTTTTTGTTTTTTTTTTGTATTTTTTCTTTCATTTTCTTGTAAGTTTGCATTTCTTGTTATCCATAAGATTTTTGTCATTTTTATATTTAATACTTTTTTTGTTTCATTATATAGTAATAAAAATTTGCGTTTAAAATTTACTTCGTATCTCTTGCGGTTTTGCTAGCCCATTCCTAGTTAATTTCTTTGTATTTATAATTTATTTATTTAATAATATTCTTATTTATTATCAAATAAGTTATTGTTTTTACCACATTTTCATTTCGGTATAGGTATACAATTTATTCATTTTTTTTGTTAATAATTAGTTACGTTAAGTTATAAATAAGTGAAGGAAGTTCTTATCGTTTTTTTTACTGCAATGAAATTATAGTTTTTACGTTATTTTTTGTTTGTTTGTTTTTTTTTGCATTTTTCTATAACTAGGCTGTTTAGTTTTAGTACTTATACCATTATCAAATAATCAAAAATATATTTATATTTATGTATACATATATATTTGTTTAAGTACTAGTATTTAATAATTTATTTAGTATACAATATTTACTCATTTTACGTATATCAGTTACGAAGATTGTTGACAACTCAGAAATGGACACGAGAAAAATTAAAAAAGACGAGAACGTTAACGTTAACAACAACACAGCTGCTGAATGGCATTATTTTTTGCTTTTTAAGAAAGAAAAAAGAAATAAATGGACTTGCTATCGCTTGACAAAAAATAACTATGATTGCAAATGAAGCCGACAAAAACCTAACAGCATGAACGTGCAAAAAGGAAATAAAAACAGAAAAAATATCCTTTTTTAATATATTAATAAATTTTATTTTGCTAAAAATAAAAAAAATGCTAAGTAATAATAATATTTTGTGGTTTATTACAATTTTGCTAGTATCTAGAATTATTTTTTTTTCTTCTTCTTTTCATATCACTTAAAACATATTACGTATATTTGATTTGATTGGTTTTCGTATTTTTTTTTCATTTTTTAATAATTATCCACAACATAACATAACAAAACAATAGAAATGAATAACTAAGCATAGCTTGTGTTTACGTATTTCGGTGTATATAAATTTCTTCTTCTTTTTTTTTGCTTTAATTTTCTCTTTTTCATAAATAAAAAAATTAATTAAATTGACTTGCATTGTTAACGAAAAAAAAACGAAACTAAAAAAAATTACTCTCTTAATGCAGCAAATCACAATTTTTAATTGAATATTGAAGCACATTCATTTCTTTTCTCAAAATATATGCTCGCACAACAACTGCATAAAACATACAAACAAAAATAATAAATCAGGAATCCGTTCACAAGTCACGTACTTTGGGAGCTTCGCGATAAACGACGGAAAATAAAACAATATATAAAATGCCCATATAGCTTTACAATTGAAGCGTTTTGAATTTGTTTGTCATTAAGAATTAGTAAGAATATTTATACATATACATATATAAATATATATTGTTTAATTTTCATTTCGATTAAGTACGTGTTTGTTTTGTTTCATAGTTAAGAAAATTAATCATTTTTAAGAAGATAATACCCAACCCTTGTTCGTACTTGGACAAGAACATAAAAATTGAAAATACTTTAATAATGTTAAGAGTTACGTATTTGTGTGTGTTTTTTTTTAAATCCCTTTAAGATTGTTTACTCATTTTAATCGTATATCCTTGATGTTTGTTATTTTTCTAATAATGTTTCATGTGATTCGTATACTTTTCATTTGAACTTAAGTTTATATTTTACGTATCATTTTTTCGTATAGTTGTTTCATTTTTTTGTTTTTCCTTATCAGTGTTGAAAACTAAAGAAATACTTTCTTGTTAGGAAAAAGTTTGGCAAGATGAAAACTTGATTTTGTTTTACATTTCGTATTTTTTTGTATTTTTTTTTATTTGATTTTTTTCTCGAATAAAAGGAGAATGATAGCTCTTACTAATTAAATAAAATAAGATGAGGACGAAATAATGTTGTAATCGTATACTTTTTTTCATGTTTGTTTTTTTTGTTTGTTCATATTTTTCTTTTCTATGTGCAAACTAAGAACTAAATGATGAGAAGCAAAAACTCAAAGAAAACAATAAACAGAAACAAAAAAATACTTAAAATTCCCTACTTCTAGATTAAGTTTAACGTATAATTTGTTTGCAATCTTACTAAATACTTGGTTTTCATTTTCTTGTATAATTATGTATATATATATAATTTGTTGTTTTTGTTTTTTTGTTTTTATATACTTTAATTCATCAGTCATTAAAAAATTACGTATATCGTTTTGGATCCTTAATATGCTTTAAAAAGGACAAAGAGGTAAACTAGAAAATATTTGTTTTTTGTTTAAGTTTTGTTCTTTCTTATTGCGTAACTTTATGTGTGTATCTATATGCCCTCAGGGATGTGTTCGGTAACAACAACACAACGCGTGCATACGTTCACAGCTCACAGTCATTTATTTTCTTTCTTTTTTTTGTTTTTGTGTTTTTTTTTTTGTTCAGAGGAGAAAACGACAAAATGTGTTCTATTTCGAATTCATTGAATTAAATTGAAGAGAAATTGCCATTTATGGAGTAGGTGGAGGAATTTCCTATTTAACGGGGGCTTACATGAATGTTATGCATTCTGAAAAGGACAATTTGTACAAACCAAAAAATCGGCATAATCGTAATATTTTCTAGGTGTATTGCAAGAAAACAAAATGCTTATGCATATGCGTATCCCCAAAAAATCAGAGCAAATTGAAAAGCAATACGAAAAGAGCATATTTCTGACGATTATCTACTACTATGGCAATTTAACATAGATATCGTGGAAAATTTCTCATTTTCTTTCACTTTCTTGAGTGTGCTTAATTTGGCAGGACTAAAGCTTTTTTTCCCTACATTTTGAGAAATTACGATTCTATAAACCAATAGACCCCACAGAGGAAAAAACGAAAAAATTCAAATGATAACTTTAAAAAGAAAGATATTTATAGTTATATATTATTTTTTGTGTTTAAATACATCTATTTACATGCAAACTAAATAAAATAGACATCGGAAAACACTTACAAAAAAAATTGTTATTGCATTGACTTTATTGGAAAATTATACTACCTGTTTGCGCACCCATTACCCGTGGTGAGTGGATACTGGGGCAACAAGTCTGAAGCGACTGCTTCGACGTTCATACCATCAGACTGGAAAGGGCACAATGGATGTGTGTCCCTTTAAATCTTGGATGGCTTAAACATATTTTCTACTAGAAGTGTTTTTTAAATATCTATTTTATTTAATTGTAAATTATAAGAAAATTTTTTTTAAATTATTGGCGAGCTATATGGGCCTCTTGCAAAAACGAAGTTTCTTTTTCATTCTTAAGTATTTTTTTTTTAGTTAAAGTTATTTGTGTGTTTTTATCTTCTCAGATTTTTGAAATCATTTTACTTTCTCTTAATTTAAGTTGGGTACTTTTTTTTATACAAATTTGTTACTATTTTCATTGTGGTTTTTAAAAGTTTGTACAATTATTTTTTGGAGAAAAAAAAAATAAACAAAAAAACAAAAATTTTCTTTTAAAAAAATTTTGTCTTATATTTACTTAAAAAATTGGAACTAAATGTTCGGATTTTTTTTCTTTCATTTTGGCATTGCTTCACGTATAGGCAATAAAAAGTTTAAAAAACATTCATCTATGCCGTGTATAATTACCCGGAAATAGTGTGTTTATATTTTGGGACAACAACTTCCACCAGATATACATTTTTGCGTAATTTTTGGTATCCAATTGTTATTATTTTTTTTGGCGTGCCGTAGAGTTGTGTGCGGTACAATGTTTTTTTTGTCTTTTTCTTGGTCTATACGTGTGACAATATGTCTATTAAACTTTTGCAGTGATGCTAACTTTTCACATTTTTTTGTATACTTTTTTTTGTAGTTTTCTTTATATAAATTAAGTTTTTTTTTTTTTATTTAATCCCAGGGCATTGTGAGCACCCGCTTCGTTTTTGCAAGAAGGTCGTTATCGTACTACGAACATGGGTGCACCACCGCATTGTAGCTCGCCAATATAGGACCATGTGCTCCCGCGAAGGGGGTACTCACAACGTCTGGTGTACTAGCTCCATCGGTGTGCGATGTTGAATCGGCATTACTTCTTCCTTCACCATTAGCTGAACCTAATTCTGGTGGTTTGGTGGTGTCCCGTTCGTCAATCACTAAATCTATTGGCATTTTACCCTTTAAACATGATATATACCGATGACAGAAATTATCGCATAATTCATGTACCTGCAATGGTAAAGAAAACGTTTGTTCGTATTGGTAGTTCGATGGGAATTGCGATAGTTTTTTTTTTCTTGTTAATTTTTCAATTTTTATGGCGGTTTGGTGGTTTTTTTTCTTTTTCTGGGTAAAATGCGTGTTTCTACTTTACTTAAGTTTATCAGTGACACTGCACACAAGGGCTTAGTTATTTGATTTTTGGTAGGAATATATTTTTTGTACTTACTTTTTATTTTCGTAAATAATAAATACTCACCAGATATTATTTATTAAATTAACAAATAATTATCTTCATAATTTATATTTTGTATAGTTTATTATTGATTTTTTGGAAAAAATTCACCTAAATTTTGTTTGATATCCTGAATGATTCTTTTTTTTTTTTATTAATGGCTAAGCTTTGTTCTGACATCCTTATTGATGCTGTCAATCCCTTCAACTCATGTTAACTCAATTATTTCCCTTGCACTCAACGTCTAGACATGAACAAAAAGCCTCATTTTTCCAATTCCTTTCGTAAATATTTCTCAAAAAATAACCTCCATTCAGCACTCACTGAAAGCTAAGAATGCGTTACATATCAATTTATCAGCGTACAACTTCAGCTCCCGTGCGCGCTATTCGCACAAAAATTGATTCGTTCACATGTAACCTGTCAACTGCCTGCCCCACATACATACATGCACACGGTCTACTTTTTTTCCCCACTCCCTACTCCTTATGACAGCAATAATTGCCCTGAAATATACTTGTAACCATTTAACAGCACTTCCATTGCGGCAAAATTTAACAAAAGTGAATATCACATATTTATTATAATGTCACATCTTCGGCGAGCGTGCGCGCGCCGATTGTGCACCAAAAAGTGAAGGAAATTTTTATGACATATTCCCTCGCGACAATCTGGACACATACCAAATACCAATTTTGTCTGCGCGGTTCTCTCCTACGTCAATATTTGTATCTTTTGATTGGGAAAGATACAATCGCACGTGCAAGACCGAAAAGCAGGTCGAATATCTGTCCCAAGGAGGACCGAACGAAAAGCGAAACATTTCGCATCTTTTAAATGTCCGGCTAGGACGAATCGCCACCGAATTCTCACACACTGGCGACAAATAATACAACAACAGTCGAAAAAAAAAAACGAAAGAAAAAAACGATCAAACAGCAACAAAAGCGGACAAATTTTTATACCAATCTGAAGATATTTCTTGGTGTAGTATTCTCATCGTGGGCATCATCCACGATGGATTCATTGGTATCCACTGGACGGGGTAACCATCAGCCAGTGGAGAGACGAAGTCCAACGCAAAACAAAAATTCGTTTACGTACAAACCTATATGGCTGGTGTGTCTCTCTCGCGGAGTTCGCATTCGATTAACTCCATAACAATGAGATGGATTTTTTTAAGGTAAAACGGGTTCTTTTTTAACTGTTTTTGAGTTGTTGTTCTTTTTTTTCTGTTTTTATTATTAGGTTTTGGTGCGGTAACATGTACATATAGAAGAATATCAGACGGAGTGTGTTTTAATGAAACAAGTTTTCGTATATCCATGTTCTTTTTGGCAAAATCTTAGGTGTGTTCGGTCTTATAATAGACCAGACACCATCTAATATAGTTAATTTTGACTCATATTTTGAGGTCGGAAATTCCATTGCCATTCAGCGACCACGTGAGTCAAAGTCAAAGGTTACACACCGATTCAATGAAATTTGCGTCATTGCATTGCGATGACTGACACAATGGACGACCGTGTGTGTGATGGAAAGCAAAAAAACAAATCCCACCCATAGTCAGCGACTAAACTAGACGACATGACACAACGACTGGAGCCCACTCAAAAAGACGAAAAAGCTTCTACCTCCATATCTGTATATATGCACGTACATAAATAATTCTTAAATGCTCTTAGCGCAGTGTGACCAGATCTTATCGCATCCCACGACAGGTTTGGTTTGTCATTTGTCACTCACCGAACCAAAAGCGATACATACACAGATGTACATGTTTCTCCGGCTTTTACTGCTCACCAGTGACATTATTTTATTTATTTTTGCATTGATATCTCTCCTCTACGCCGTCGTCGTGATGGGTTTTTCAGTCGGTCTGACTGACTGGTCAGCCAGGTGAACTCTGAACAAAATGCATTAAGATATCGCGAGAACTATCCGACGTGAGGGAATCGAAAACGCCAATAATCCAAAGTGGAGTGGGAAATGTCTGAATGCAGGCCAGTCAAAGAGGCATTTAAATGCAAATGCAACTACATCTTGAAACAAAAGTTTGCGCGGCCGATGAGAATGAGACTAAGAGGCAGGAAAAGTCTCAACCACCACCACCCCTCGACTCGGTTTGGAACATCGAACAGCGAATGAATGCTGATGTTTAAGAGTTTTGTGTCGCACACACAGTTCATGATGGAAGGAAAATTGAACTGAAGCACAATTAATTCATCCGGCCCGCAAGGAAAATCAAGTTGTTGTCGTCGTCGTTGTTGTCAATACATGCATGGCATGCCATGTATACGGCTCTGCGCGCACTCTCTCCCTCTCCATCTCTCTATAACTGCAACAGCCGTCCACAGTGAGATATCTGCAGGGGAAAATCTGCAGAAAAATGCCGAAGCAATTTGCATTTTGTGTGTGCATCCTGCATCATCTCGATATATACATGTTTTAATGCAAATTTGTCGCGAGATGGTCGACGCCACCGACGCCGCCGAGCCGTTCAACTAGCCGCTTGGCGATCGACCTTCCGTATTTTACGAACGGGGCATGCTATAGATACGGCTACAGCTGTAAAGGAGGCACACATGCTGCTCCAAGATCGATTGAGACACTGGAAACTATGAATGAAAATGTAAAAACATGTCGCTGGCACAGGAATGAGGACGACATGTGCATTGATTCGTCGTTTTTTTTTTCTTTGCTCAGAGGAATGAACCCATTTTGCTGAAACATTCTTGACATGCATCTGCAGACACACATGCACTATGTGTCGAAAGGCAATTCTTATTTATTTGGCGAACTTCTGTTCGAGGAACCTTGCAGAGCGCATAGATAAATTATAAGAACAGCATCAGGTAAATAATTACGTTGCACAAGCAGCAGTGAATGGGCTCTCCGCAATCGTGTATCGCATAAACTGCGCCATCGTTCGGGGCCACTTGTTTATTTATCTTCCGAAGAGGGATGCCTCCTGCAGAATGCGAATCTCCCGAAATTGTGCACGGCCTAATCAATGATGCAATACACACCGCATATATGCGGCTCAAATTATAAACGACTTAACTGCGCCCAAATATGCGGATGCAAATTTGTTGTTTTATTTTTTATACATGCAGCGAGCGAAACGCAGGACAAGTAGCGAAAAACAGCAGCCTGGCGCACAAGACCAGGCCAGTCCAGTCCACCGGCGACCAACTGAAATGAAAAAGCGCATTCACTCCACAATTAATTTCTTTCACATGTGGTGAGTGGCGATTTCGGAGGACTCCTTTTCTCAGCAGTCCCTCTCCTGAACTGCACTCGTTTTCACAAAACCAAAAAAAAAACTGAACGAAGTCAGAAAACGGTTGCTGCTGCTTCTGCCGCAAGGAAAACAGAAGAAGAAGAAGAGAAGGAGGGCGAAACAAGAGAAAAGAAAAACAACCAACCAACGGCCAAAACAAAGCTGCGGCTGCTGCTGTTGCTGTTTCTGTTGCTGCTTGTATTGCTGCAGCACATAGGTGAAGCATTCACTCTCCTTATCGCATTTGTTTATCTCAATGTTTAGGTTTCGGGCCAAATGTGTGTATTCATGAAAGAGGATGTCTGCTCGCCGAGCGCCCAGTCTCTGAAGAATTTTAAGCTGGTGGACTGAATTTTTGTTCTCCGTCTGCATTGCGCGCGCCTAGTGGTGGTTTGGGCCTCCTCTTCAAAGGAGAAAAAAAAAATACAAAAACACCGATCATGCCAACCGACCGACCGACCGACGACCCATGATTACGATGATGGTAATGACGATGATGATGGTGATGGTTGCTGGTGCGCCATTTTTGTATATATAAAACGCTTCTTCCACAATACTCATTTGCATGTCATTTAACGCAACGCAACACACACTAAGCCCGGGGCGAAAGCACATACATCCCCGCCACCAGCACCAGCCATCGTACGAATAATGATGCAGTGAACGATTTTGTAGGCCGATACTTTTGTGCGCGCCCAAAACCTGCTTTCGCGCTTCCATACAAATTAAATTAACATACAGTTCAGACATCAGGCACAGCCTGCGCTGCTGCCTGGTCGCCCTCTGTCTATTCTAAGAGTTCGAGTTCCGGACCTCAACTTTTGCACTGTAATTTGAATAATTCCCCGCCACAGTCCAAGGCAGCGGCACACACAAAATGGTTTCCTCTTCTGACCAACTGCAGGTTGTAGCAACTCGGCCGCGACGTCTTGTTCCCGACACGATTCAGACTTTTAGGGCTTATCTTTGTCTATGACCAAAAGCCGAAAACGAAAAATCCACCACCACTCTTCGGGAGATGACAATCGCGAGAAGAGAAACGAACGTGTGCAGTCAGCAGGTTGATTTTTCCACCGGTAGCCTACCAGCCACCCCAAACAAAAACAACACCAGCCACGAGCAACAAAAAGAAACTGCATCGCAATGACGACGGCACTAAGCTTTGAGCTGAATTTCTGCTTCCACTTCTGTTTCTCTACTGTTGTTTGGTCTGATGGTACGTGTTTTTGTTCACAGGTCGAGATCATCTGAAGTGGAGTGCTGGTGTACCCAAAAGGTAAACGGAGTGAGGTACACCAGATCAGATTAGAGACGCTATCGTCATCATCATCATCATCATCATCACCAGGTGTGTAACTGTGTGAAGAAGAAGAGAGGTGAGTGAGTGTGTGCGTGTGTAATTGGAAGCTACAACGGGGTGCAACCATCGAATCTAACTAACTTGGAAGAAAATATGTTGAAAGATCTCAAACCGTAGATAGCAGATACAGTACGCATACGCGCTGTGACACGAGGTGCCCACGGCCTAGGTAGGATATGTGGTCGTTTTATTTTTCTCTTTTTTTGCCTGTTCCCCTTCACAGATGTCTGAACTGCGACTACGGTAGGAAACGCAAGACAACGAACCGATTACTTTTTGTGCGGCATGATAATTATCGAGACACAGCTCTGACTATATTTGTAATGATTCATATAAGCTTTCAATGTCACATCGCATTGAGTTGTTCAAAGCGGCAGCAGCAGCGTGATGATGTTCAAGGTTCAAACATCAGATCGCTGATTCACTGAACGGTTACAATTCAGGGATCAGCAAATTCCTCCTCCTCCTCCATCCAAAACGAGATGCACCCTTTTGCCGATTCACAAACCTTGGTCAAGATTAATTGTGCAATCAAACAAAATGTTGCAATTCCAATCGAATGCATACACATTCACCACTTAATCGAGAGACCATGAAGCAAAGAGGTCACAACACAAAAAACAAACCGACACAAGAACCCCATTCGGAGCTAAAAAGTGGCGCCCAACAAATGCAACCTTTTTAATTTAGTATCTAAAGTAGTTAATCTTTTTTAGCCACAACCGCCGCTGATATGCAGGCCTAAGCTCTTACAGAAAGATTGCCATTTTTTAGTGTTCTGTTTTTGTTTTATGTGCATTTACAAAAAAAAACCTAATTCGCACGACAAGACTCACTCAGTCAACTTCTCATGCATCCACCACTTGAGAGTATCTGTATAATTTCTTAAGTCATTTGCATGTTTTCATGTCACCATGCGAAAGTTTCTGAGTTTGGCACACCAGACATCGACTCACGCTCTCTCTCTCGCTCGGGGAGTGCAGAGTGCGGCTTTTGATGGTAATTTCAGATAAAGTCAACCAGTTTGAAGTGCACTTTTGCTGTCGGTTATTTTTGGTATACACACAATGACACTCACCCACAGTTCCCTCTTGTGCTCTCTGCGCCACTGTCGTTCTCTCTCAATTTGCATTACTGCACTCTTGTCATTAAGATGTGCATACACATCTAGCTCTGTAGCTGCTGGCATGCACATTTCGGGTGCGCAAGCCAGAAAAAAAACCACAAAACTCTATGAATCTGCACACATTTTCTGTGCTGAACCCGGGTCGGCTTAATTTATGTGGAATTGTCTGTCGATTAGTACAGCAGCAAACAAGCCATAAAAACAAAAAAAGGACGATCAAATTCAGCCCCCCAATCAATTGTCTTCATTAGGCGCGCGGCGCAGCGTCTTGTCCGCCACCGTTGATTGGATAGGCTCCTGCGGCAGCATTTGCTCTCCCATCCATGTGCGTATGATTTGAGGCGAATTTCGAGCCGCAAAAATATGCATGTCCTCAAACATGTGCCGTATAAGCGTGTCGCATAATGAGGTAGAACATTGTGTTGAACGTGCATATCCCAAGCGCGGGGACAATCAGCCGCTCGATGGGCAGAGCGGCATGAACACATGCAATTTGTAGGGAGAGACACCACCACCGCCAACGTCTGCTTGCCTCTTGAATTTTTGCTAATTAAGATTGCAGAATGATTATTGGATTTGTCGTAGAATTTGTGTCTGGAGGAAAAATAACCAAGACAAATGTTTACTTAATTAGTGATTACCAGAGATTCGACTTGTTAGCCAGTCGATTCATGGTCGAGGTAGCCTCTGGTCATTAGTACTCGGCCGGGGCTTAATTTGTTCATCGTGATGTGACCTGGTTGAATAGGAAGAGCCGATTCTAGCCGGACGTCCAAAAACCAGACGACACACCCACAGTCTCAATGGTTGGGCACATGGATTCGGTATTAATGGACTTGCCATTTGACAAAATTTCCGTTCATCATCGTATGGAAATATTCATCCATTAGCATTTCATCATTTCTATATTTGAATCCTCCTCGCGATCGATGCTTTGCCTGCGATTATTTTGTAACCCACGACAATGGAGAAGCTAATTGACCGAGGATAGCATTTTCTTCTTGGACCTCTTTAATATATGTGCATATATAGTCCACGACAATCCGGTTTGCGCGATGTTCACATGCGCACCGAGTGCGAGGGAGGCTCTTTGGGCGCAAAGTTCGCTGCTCTGAATTCGAGAAAATTATGATTTCAAACTTGATAGCTCAAGGATGTACATATTTAGATCCAGTTATGTTAAGATAAAGTCTGGTGCTACATTGAATCTCCACAACATCTCCCTTGGGGCGAGCGAACAGAAAAAAAAAGCAACAACTAAATAAAATATCTAGTCCGCTTGAAAGTTTACACAAATTCAACGCAATAAATCATAAGAATACTTGTGAGTTGTGATTCCCACGATAAACATTGAGCAGCCAGACACCAGCCATCAATCCGTTAGCAAGATTTGCATAAATTTGAATTTTTAACCAATTTATCTAACAAAAATCTACTAAACAAATAGCTACGCCCAGAGGAAGGACGTGTGGAATAAGAAGAAACACACAAAAACTGTCTCAACGCTTCGCAGAGCATTGCTTAATTATTTTTTTGTTCTTCCCTCCGTCGCACCGGCGCTCACAAACCGTCAACACATGGTTACGGGAATGGACAAATTTTTTGGTTTTTATGTGGACCCGGGCAGCAAGTAATTGAAGACTGACAATCCCCTAATTTTCACTGTTTGCAAAGGTACACAAGCGCGAGCGGAACGCATCTAAAACCTATAATTTTGTATTTAGTCGAATTAGAGAGGCCGGTAGTTTTGTGGGTGATTTTTAATGGTGGGTTGTCCTCGCTTGGTTATAATTTTTATTAAGTACATAATTATTTTCTAAAATGGGGGATAGCCACGACACAATACAATGGGTGAGATTTTTTTCAATTTTTGTTTGTCGCTGAGACTGTCGTATATTTTTTTTTTGTTCATTTCCAAAATTATATGATAATTAGCTTTCGCACAATCGCACCTAATGATTTTTTATTGTGAGTAGATGTGTGTACATAGGCGGTTCCCTGCAGATCTACATTTGGACATAAAACGTAGGTGGTGTTCTCCCGCGCGTAAAGAAAATCAAAAGGGAAGTGTAATAAAACAACAAACACACACACAACACTCTAGAAGCGTATATCTCTGCGGTAACATAGTAAATATCAGAACAGGTGAATGAATGAGTATAATGCGAGTCGACAATGACGGTGATGACGATGGGCGATGGGAGACTGAGAACAATGTTTGTATATTTGTTGATGTGCCTTTGTTTGAAACGCGTCGGCGGAAAACAGGATGTTGATAAAAAAGCAAAACAAAGTGACCAACAACAACAAATTAAAAGAAACAATCCGGTACTTTCTTGTGAACTGCAGAATTGTTATTCAAGGAGAAACAGAAACGCTGGCCTAATCTTCAATGGGAAGCGACGATTCTTGGCGTCGACCAACAACGGAGAACCTAGTGTCAACATGAACAAAAAAAAATCCTTGTCCTGATAAGCATCCTGGAATTGGCGCTAGGCACATCCGCACGGAAACGGATAAATCCCACCGAATGTCAGTCTCCCATGCAGAGCCCATTCAGACAACTGAAATAAATTACCACAGCATTATGGAGATGTAATAACCATAATTGTTCAGACACGAAAAAAAAAATGTTGTTCAAATTTATTAACCGCCGACGCAGGAGAGAAATGCATTATTCGTGCCTGCAATGCACATGTCTTCTGTACCAATTTGCTGACATCACTATTATGCTCTGATGTGCATATTTTTCGATCTGATTGTGAGTTCTGTTTTTTTTCGGTTTAATTTCATGTTTCCGTACATTTAATTAATTTACATGGGTGTTTAATATTTCACAAGCTAGACGACGTTCTGTATAGCATGCAAATCGCTTTTCAAATCAGCTCGAAACATACGCAAGCCTCTCTTAGAAACATGCATAAACGTACAGATACACGTACGTCCGTCGGAAAAGGCCATAAATTATCAATAGTCACTGCAGTTGACTGTTATATCGTTTTAATGAAATAATTGCTAAGAGCGTGTGGTACACAAACATACAAACGTAAAGCATGTCCCCCTCCTCCGCACCAGAGTGAGCAGTTGTAGTGTATGGGCTTGTAGCCATTTGTGAGATTTGTTTTCGTTTTTTTTCCTGTTTTCGGCAACGCAATATCTTAATAAATTGATTGACAACCAACACACAATGTTTGGGAATTTCGTTTGGTCTTTTTTTTGCATTCTGTCATTGTGAGGGAGTCGTGTGCGAGATGTTTTATATTACAATATCGTCGTCGCGCTTGATTAAGAGAGATACAGTCGTTTTTTTATTTATGAGCAATTAAGACTTCTGGGATTCGTAAAGGGGGGCCCCCACGCACAGACCGCGCTGATGTGGGAGATTTAAAGATGTGTTAATAAATTGACATATTTCTGAAGTGAGACTGTTGAAATTCCAAAATATGACATTGATTACATTAATTGGTGAGCTAAGGCTACACTACTTAAGCTGATGAACAGCGCTACGGAATTGATCATTCTGAATGGTGTTCTTTTCTACTCGTTTGCATGTATGTATGGTAATTAGCTATCAAATGGGACAAATGTCTGTTGACCTAAACTGCGGCTAAGTCCTCTTCCTTCACCAAATTGTACTTAAATTCCTAAAGCCCTTGTGTGATTTAAGTATACACTAAACATAAGTGAATCAAAGAATTTTTACTCACTTTTTCTAATTCTAAGAGGTGAAACCGAAGTACTTGTATTGCTTGCACCATCTAGAAGAAAAACAAGAAGAATATAATTATTAGACATTTTACATGATTTCTTAATTTTAAAAATAAGCAATTTAATAAATTAATCCTCCGAAGACCACGAAGTAAGCGATGTTTTACGAAATTTCAAAATGCCTCTGCATCTGTATAATCGCATTAAAAATACGAACAAAAAGATGCCAAGGTACACATGGATTTTATACATATTTTTGTTTTTGCCTAATGATGATGATGATGCAAAAAAAAAATATATATATATATTTTTCCTTTGATCATAAAGTCGAAGACAAAAACTTGTCCACATGTGTTTCCTTTTTTTAAGAACGTTGTGGTTTTTGTTTTTTTGTTTTCACTCTCTATTAAGATGTCATATGTTTTCCGAGCGCAACGAGTAGACGACATTTACGACAGCGCCAAACACATTAACATGTGTGTCATTTGCACGGGGCACTCTTTTTTAACCACAACTCAACAAGACAGCCCACAACAAGCAGTAAGCAACAGAGCCATCCGTAGCAGAAGTAGAACCAATAAAAAATACAGAACATTTTTAAGTATTAATAAAAAAATATGTTTGATTTACGACTGTTGTAGCATTTTATGAATGAACATTAAATTCGTTTACAAAAAAATCTAAGATTCCGTACCCTCTTAGGCTGTGATACTATGGCTTTATTGACGACCTCAGCATATTTCTTCTTTGTTGTTTTTTGGATCTTTGTCTAAGCTTTATTCGTACTCAATTCGAATTGAATACGAATCGCACGATAGTGCGACAACCAGGGAAGCAAATCAATCTCACTTCCTCGTTTATTAACGAGCATTAAATGGCTGACAAGAGAGCCATCAAAGCAACTCAAAGATTCATTAACATTTTGTTTTTTCTTTTTCAAGTTTAACTTGTGCGGTTTTAAGTGCACACAACTGTTTTGTAAATTGGTTACATTCTAACCAGAAAAGACTTTACGCACCGATTCTCGCTAGCTGCGCGTAAAATGTCGTGATAGTATGCCATTTAGTGCGTTATTTTTTTTTTTCCTTCACCAAGGCTGATGTTCATAGATCCAGTTGAACGCTGTACGCCTGAGTCATCAGAACAAGCGCGCAAGTGAATGGCACGAACGAAAAAAACAAACAGTAAGGAGTCAAAAAGTAAAGACAACAAACTGAACTGTCATATGGTCTATGGGGGGTTCGGCTCAGTCATACGATCGGCCAACAACGTCAACTGACAAATACTGCAACAGCAGTTACCAGCTCAACCAAGAAGAGGGAAAAGCAAAAAAAAAACACATTTGCAGAGATTCCTGATAATGTTTCATCTGATTTTTCAGCCTTTAGTAGTAGTAAACTTGTTTTGGTCTCGTGTTTTATGTATGCATTGCAAATTTTCAACAATAAAATAAGTTAACAACTCTTTTATAGATATGTACATTGTTGTAGTTCATTTTTTTCGTTTTCGTTTTCTTGCCGCTCTTTTTTTTCCAACTATTTCCCTTTCCGCACGTTCGCTTCATGTGGGTGGATTGATTTCAAGTAGAGCAGCAGCAGCAGTTACCGGCTGTGCGCTTGTGGATTACTGTCACGAATTTGGAGCGATGATTGGTGCTCCATGCGACATTGAACTTCATGGTGAGGAAGTTGTGGTTGTCTTTTTTTTTGTGAGTTACTTCTAGGTCAAGGAGGATTCAATAATGTGACGTTTTTTTTTCGTTTGTACTTACAAGTGAATCTACTTCGGGATCCGCTGTGTAGTAGGGTTTTTGTGATCTTATCTGAAATGAGAAATTGCAAGAAAAAAAGAAAGACAATCCATTAGTTTCGTGAAACAAAAAAAAAACGATGTGTATATAATTAAATCTTTAAACCAGTACATCATCTTCATCGCTCAGATCAACGCGCGTTTATTTCTTTTGTATCGGTTTTACTCAAAAGCAAGGTTAACTACAAAACAGATACATCTCACCAATATATACGATACACAATGATCTACCTATAGCGTATATGAAAATACCAAAAAGCGATTATAATAAATGTTCAGTTCGAACTCACCGCTCAGCGGGAGGTTAAAATTGTTCGCTTTGCGTCTGTCTGTCTGTTTGTTGTTCTTCTTGTTGTTGAATTTTTAATATTCATACGAAAGGTACAAAACTATAGTCTCATTCGACGTAACGAGTGGTTGGCCTGCTGGTCGGGCAATACAGCAGATTCGAGCAAGACTAAGAATATCATAATACAAATGGTCGATTCGCCATACACACGCACACACCAGAACAATTTATGCATTCTTTTTTTTTTTGTGTGTTCATTCCTGCCTTAAAAGCAAAAGAAACGAACGCGAGACGGGCGCAAAACTATATTGGAAATGGGGATTTTGATTAAATGGCCCACCTGAACGTAAGGTGAGCTTCACAAAACATTTCGGGAAACAAAAACCCCGAAGGGTGGAGCAAAGAAGATGTATTCATCATACCTCCGAGGCGATATTATAATTTAATTTGACTTCTTTAGTATTCGCTGCACTCTTGTTGCGAACGTGGGTGTTCTACTACTATGAGGAGGTCTGTCCGTGTTCCAACTCGATAATTTTTTTGTTCGATATGCATATGAGATCATAAAAACAAACGGAAATGTTTTTTTTGGCATTTTATGAAGCATAATTAACCATATTTTCATTGAGTCAAAACAAACTGAAATGATTGTACTTCACCTCCCGCTTTTTTGGTAGCATTTATGAAAGAACGCGATAAAATCACGTTGCCACAACCAACAGTATCTTTATTTCATTTAAAAATACCTCAATTTCGACAAAAATAAAGCTAGACACACATCGCTTCACCCTCACCCACCAGCACTCAACAAATTTTAATCAATCACTTTAATCGCAATAAACATTTTAGCAGCAATTACTTTATTATTATATTGCTTTACAATCCAAAAAACCAAAAAAAAAAACAAGAACGACACTCTTAAGTGGTATTTCTCGTTTCATTTCGTGTTATTAATATAAAACAGAAAAAACGAAAAAAAAAAACACGAAACAATCATGTGCGAGAGAGGGAGTACGAGTAAGTGCCTTGATTAGAGACAAGAATGAAATCGAAAGAAATTTTTAAAAATAAATTTACTACACTCGTAACATGGGTTTTTGAAATATTTCGTCGTGTCGTTTATTGATTTTTAAGTGTATCCTCTCTCTCGCCATCCAGAAAGATGCACACAGTTTTGTTTGGATATTTTTAGACCACCTCATCTAAATTGCCCCTGTCCGACCTAACCATCTCAGAAAGAGTGTGTGTATAAAATCGAAGAAATGTAAAAACATTCTTTATTAGCAGCAGCAGTAGTAGAGCTTGTCTGGAAATAGGAAAGAATTAAAGAAATCAACATCCACTTAAAATTGTTAAAATTACTTGTGACAATATTCTATCTCTATGCGGAGAGGAGAGATGATATCCGCTCGCCTTCTTTCACTTCGAAATCGGCATTCATATAGAACAACAACAACGGGAGAAAATAAAAAGAAATTCCAAAAAGTCATCCCAAGACGAGATACAAGGGAAAAATGTGCATGAACACGAACGCGTACGCACACGCTACACACAACGTCGGTGGGAGAGAGATGATGTGGAGTATATGTAGGAATTAGTGTTCATCAGAAAAATTAAATGTGAAAAACATTTGGTCGACATGCTATAACGCGACAAATCCATTCACCCACGCATCACGCCAGCACATTTGGCACTTAAAATATACGCAAACGAGAGATTTTCTAAATATATACATGGACTCCCCTAACCCCCCCATCCACCACCGCCGCGCATGAATGTTGTGTGGATTGCTGCTGCACACACACCTAGGATATGATTTAAGAATAATTTAGATATGCAAAGCCGAAGAAGAGAAAGCATATCTTTTCCTTTTTCAAAAAAATGCAGTCGCCTTCAATAATCTGGGGGATCGCATTGATGGGAAAGTATCTGTCACTCTTTTGAGGATATTTTTAACTCTCATTTCTGTTGTGGATACTATTTTGTATTTCAATGTACTTCAGTACACTTACCCGCGCTCGGGTTTTTATTTATAGCCATGTCTCATGCTGTGAATTTACTTGTTACAATGATTTATTCGATTTTAAAAACCTCTTCACGAAGCCACATTAAGAATTATATGGTTGTGCGCGCTGCTCTCCGCACTCCACACGGTGTTTTTTCCACCGTTTTAATGATTTCATTTCGTACATCCATTGTGTGTGTATCGTTGGGAATTTATGGCACTTTGTTTAAGCAATCATTTGAAAATTACGTGAATTTAACACTTGCAAAATTTCAATCATCTGCATCCACCATATTTGGTCATCGTGAACAATATGGCGATCACACTACAGATGTTCCACCGCCAGAACAAGTCGAACCAGAAACTCATATCCATAGATACACACACGATCGGCAGATAATGATCGGTTGTTGATTCTTCGGGGGGTCATATTAGGGCGTTTTCTCAAGACCCTATCGTATCGCCCTCTTATGAACAAAAAAAAGAAAGAAAAACCATAAACTCTGAGAGTAAGAAATTTCTGAAACCCATCACTAAGCCGGGCCACATCCATCTGTGCATCCATTCATTTTCAATCCCCATAATCAAAGACCCCCACTTTTCGGGTTAACCAGGCAAACGTGTAATCAGCGTCTTATACATTTTTTGTTGTTCTGCTTAACTTTTGTGGCGTTTTCGACAAGATGATTGATGTGCGCACGTCCAATGGGATAGGTGCGCGTGCTTCGCTAATTTCGTTTTAGGCTCCCTCTTCCTCTAGGTTTTTTTTTCTTCATTTTTTCTTTGCCCTTTACTTTGTCGCGTAACAGACTTATTTAAGGTATTTAGTAAATTATTATGTTTTACAGTGCAACAAAATAGGCTTCAGTCTGTTCGCATTTTCTACCTACCTCACTCGCTCACAATGATTTATGATGCTTACAACTTGAATGGTTGTTCCTTCACCTACCCACCGCCGCCACCCCTTCTGTACACTGACCTATCTCCTTTGTGATGTTTGCTACACACCTCCAATGTGAGATTTGTCTCAATCGATACTTAAACTCTCATATTTATTGCAAAAAAAAAAAATTAAATCATGTGGACCACAGAACAGGAATTGTGCATTCTCATATTAATGACGGATGACTAACCTCGAAAGAGTCGTTAAATGTGATACGGATACATTTGGTGCGTTTTTATTCTTCGTTCTGGTTCCACTTGCCTTGCAACACACACACAGAGTGCGTCTTTGCTTTTTTATTCGGTTTTTATTTTTTACGACACTAAAAGTATCTTGTTATGTTTTGAAAAGAGAGATGCAGTCATTATTGTGTGATAACTTCTCAGCTTCCCTGCTGCTTTCAAGGGTGATTATAGGAAATGATTTTCTTCTTCTCTTTTTCTTACATGAAAATAAGATTCAACATGCTCTCGTGCGTGCGAGCGTGTGTGTATGAGACTCATTCAGAAATTCTTTTAAGGCCCCTCTTTTATTTTTGGGTACTGCATGGGTGGCAAATGAATAATAAAAACGCCATAAAGGTGGGTTAAGTTTATACAAATTGAAATTGGGTTTGGTTCTGGCCGCATGCTTCGTATGAATGAATGAAGCTTACACAATTTTTGCCAACCGAATGTAGGTTTCCACCAGCAGACTCATCGATTGTCCTGGAACCCATTAAAGTATGAACCACTGGGATAGTTTCCAGTTTCTTATCTTTTTTTCTTTACAACCACAACAATTAATGAGATTAAGGTTAAACAAGTAGTTTTACTTTCGCACGTCAGTGTACGACTGCACGCGGGCCTACGAAGGAAACACAACCTTATCAAGAACAAAAAATCTCTGGTGGTTACTGCAAAATGAATTACAGAAAACTTGCCCACCGAATGAGAAGATAATTTATTATTTATTTTTGCTTGGCCTAGAAGTGCTGCAATCACACTAAGCGATCGCAGGGGGGGGGGGATAGGAAACAGACGCAACAACACGTAAGCGCTGCAACGAGAAGGAATGTTTCTTATTTACACGGAAATGCGACATTATGACTCAGTTTAGAACCGAAATCGTCATCATCATCATCATCGGGTATGTCGCCGTAGTCATCATCAGCACCACCATAATCTGATGTGCATACACCTAATTTATTTATTCTCGGCAGCCGGTGGTGGTGTATATCTACTTTTCCTACTCAGTGCATTCATACAGAGAGAGAGTGTAGGGCCACTGTCAATATTTATTTTGTGAGTCTAGATTTAGCTACTTTATATTTTTAGAAGGTGAAGCCAGCCACAGACGAACACGAACTTCGTCTCTCTGTCACTCTCAGTTAAAGCGCATTGACTTTCACTATCAATAGAGCGTATCTTTCATGACTATTTGGTTGTTGCTGGTGGTGGTGCCTGGCATGAGTATACTCCTTTCTAATATTACAAATGTAAATATAGTTTGAGATTTTCTTTCAACCCATAGCTTCCTTTTTAACCTGGAACTGATAAAGATACAACGACACAGGCGACAGCGACAATGTTTTGGTAAGACATTCACACTGATCAGACAGGTAAGTAGGTACCGTGAATAGATAAGGCATGCGACATATGTTTGAATATGTTGCCACTAAGTTGTATACAAAGAAGAACGACAAGAAGAGGGAGGAAAAAAAGGAGAACACTTAGATAACCAAAAAATTTTGGATAGCCTACAGAGTTTTTAAGTCTTGAGTAAACTTACTGATAGGTTCCAAGTATGCTGTGGAAATGGTTTTGGTCTGTTTACCAGCAAGAAGGTATTTTTTTCATTTGTTTTCGTGTTCAGTCATTGCGTTGTGGCTGCCATGGAAACTCGGGTGAATTTGGAAATATTAAGGCCGGGGACTGGAGTAGGACGCCTACCTCAAGATGGTTCGCAAAAGGATAAGGACTACCGGAACCACCCATTTATATTTGATCATTTTATTTCAAATCTGCGCCAAATAAAATTCCCAGTGTCCACATAAATTAACCAACATTTATATATACCCCACCAAAGCCATCGATAATTATAACAAATCATGAATGAGAGTGAAACATATTTATTATCTTTGCTCACGGATGTTGACTTGCTGGTCTCTAATGGTCATAAATACCCAAACCAGAAGAGGAGAAAACCAAAGATAAAAAAAAAAAACTAAAAAAAAGATCAAGAATAATAAATGTGTAAACGCAACCACACAGCAAAACGTAAATTATGGTTATTTTAGTGTAGAGGCCCCCACAGTACGAGTGTGAAACTCGTAGCGGGAGCAAAGTAATCCCCAAAGCATAAGAAACGAGCCGGAAAGAGAGGCGAAGTCCAAATGGAATTTATAAATTATGGGTCATTTTGCAGAGTTGAGTAAGGTCATGACCGCCGTTTGCTAGAGAGGTCTGGTCGGAAATTTGTCAATGATTTCCGCACGGTTTTATCGAATGATTTGTGTGTGCGCTTTGTACGTGTTTATTTAGATAACTGGAATATGCTCCAATGAATGGCTCGCACCTGAGAATCTACTCATCGATGTGTAAACAACAACCGAGCTGACTCGCACTGGGAATTTTATGTATCGAATACTTCGTAAATCAAACAAGACATCATATCCATCATCATTTGGATCATTTCACCTATTCACGTTCATTGCGTGGATGAGAAAAAGAAATAATGTTGTTTTGTTAATTTTCGCTTGCTTCACTAATCTCGCCTAGTCTGATCTGATGGAGAGGTAAACGTGGCTTCTCTATAAATAGAGCAGGAATTTTTTGTTTTTTTTTTTTGCTTCACTTCATAACCAACATAAATGTGATTCAACCAGATAGCCGTAGGATGTCTTTATTAAATGCAATCGCGGTGGATTCACTCATCCCAGCAAAGAATCGTATTTTAAAATACTTAAATGAAATGTTTAATTTAGCTGACAGTGCAACAAGATGCTAATGAAAAAGTTAAATAACACAAACCATATAGCCATAGCCGAAGAGGAGGCGAGATTCTTGTCAGTTAGCACACACCATCGTCAACATGACTTGTTGTTTGTGTCTGGATGTCTCGGGCGTGCGCCCATTCGGATCGTTTTTTTTTTTTCTTCTTTCCTCTCAAATACCCAATGTGCAGCGGACATGAAAATCACAAGGCGCCAAGTGGATTCATAAACAAACAATAATTTCTCAATCGACCTCAAAAATCAATTGATTATATATTTTTTTTTTCTTCTCTTCTTATAAATACCATACATGAAGCTAAGCAACATACACGAAATCAAATTTCTATTCAAACAAAGCAAACTCTATGTTTGGAGGGAAGAGGAAGAAAAAATAACCGAAATGATTCTAATCTAAACATTCGAAGTTTTGTTCCTTTTTTGCTCTTGAATTCGATGATGATCGAGATGATATCAAAAACATGGAGTACTAGAGTCCGCGGCTAGTGCAGGGATACGCAACTGAAAGTTTTTCGTTTTTTTTTGCTCCTGATTGTATATGAAAACTTTAAACATGTGTTTAATTCATACAGACGCCGCACCGCTGCCGACTGGATACAGATTGATACAGAGCTACAAAATATATACAGATACTTATTACAGCGAGAGAGTGAGAAATCATTTTTAGCGTGCGATTTGTATAAACAAGAGAAGAAGAAAAAAAAAGAAATCCATTCGAATTCGATTTGAGTGAGGGAAAGAAAAATAACTACGAACCGACAGACGGAGGAGAGAAATTCCAATCGCCGAGCAAGGATAAATAATTCAAAGTCAAAACATTGGTTGAGATTCTAACAATTTGTTTCTTTCATTTTGTTTGACGCTGCTGCGCGTTCGTTCATTATGGCATGTGTCAAAAACGTTGCATACAGTTGCTTTGTTTCTTTTTTTTTCATTCCCCTGCCGCATCAGAGCGCTTTACACTCCACAATATTGCACCATAGAAATACCAATGGAATATTTTTTTTCTTCTATTTATACGAATGCAATGCCACATTTCAGAAGTGTATGCAGTGGCAGCCAGCCTAGCGTTAGCACGTTAAAAACACACACCCAACCGATAGATGCATAACCATACGACCGCACTGTAGCAGCGGCAATCGACGAAACGAGTAAACGCACTCTAGCACTTCTCTCTAGGGGCTTATTGTAAATGTCAAAACGAGTGGACACATTTGTAAGAATTTCGAACAGAAAGTTAATTTCATTCTGCGTACGCTTTAAACATTAATCTGTCAGTGGAGCAATAAAAATACATGCAAATGTTTAGACACATGTTGACAGATACTCTCTCGAATCGTAAAATTAGAACAGGATGTGATTTCCTCGCGATGACATTTAAGCGAAAAAAAAAAAAACTGTACTAGGGTTGATTGAATTTTAAGTGGCAATAGACATCATTGCAAACCGCAAAGATCACACCATCAAACTGTCTCTGCAGGATGATTCATGTATCAATTATTGCATTTGCAGTGATGCACAGAGTGATACGTTCAATGTGTGCCCGTGAACGACATGTGGCATATCTCATCCAGTTTTGTTAATTCAAAAAAAAAAACTCCATGAGATTCGATAATTTATAAAAAAATAAATGAACATCACGCTACGGCTCGCTTATATCCTGCTGCGCATTGTTGCGCATTTAATTTTACTTCATTCATTCTTTCTCCATGGTTTACGACCCCGACGAAGAATGCACATCAATGCACGTGGTGGTTAATTCGTATGAATGTTCACTTATTTTTTTGTTTCCTCCGTTCGTCATACAACACAAGAGCAAAAAGGACAGAAAGATATTTTCCACCAGAGTGTGTGCTAGTGTACAATAGGAAATTTAAAACCTTCCTAGGGCTGTTCTCTCGCTCTCATTCATATACAAATTTTTGGCCATCGCGGGAAAAGAAGGATTTCGGTTTTCTATGCGTTCTCTCTTCGCCTGCTTCCAAGGCAACGAAAAAAAAAAGTTTGAAAGGAACAAAGTAAGGATTAACCTCTCGTTCCATGAAAAACAGGCAGCCAAAAACTGAGCAGTCATCATCGTGTTATTCGTCCTTGTTGTTTTGTTCTAAAGGACCCTTTTCCCTTGAAAACTGTACAAAGGTTTCTTTTCTTTCAAACAATTTTTTTTTTTTCAAAATTTTTGCTCACTAACAATAGCCGTGATACCTGTACAAGGACAATGTAAGCAGCAATGGCAAAGGATTCTATTTCAAAATATCCATATGCGCAGCAGAATCATTCTACTTTGCTGTAGTCGTTGTCGTCGTCGTCGTTGATCGTTGATCGTCTCTCGTCGATCGTCGCTCGTTAGTGAATTGATGAAAGATGCTCAATTCACACGAATCGATGTGTGCGACTTAAATGACCATCGGCTAATTTATTCCCCAATTAATTTTCTCTCTGTCCAACAAAGTAAGTGTATCTCACTCGGTAGTGATTATAAATTTTCCCAACATCATTCAGTCCTCAATCGGTGTACGCGAAAACAAATTAGCTGCACCTACTTAGGCAATGATTTATAATAATTGTTGCAACCAAAGTGTCAAGGACACCATTAATTATTAGCTACACTTGCGTAATCGAACTGATGCAGTTTCAGAATAGAACTTTGAAGATCTGTTTTTTTTTTGCGTCTGCATCACAGTCGGTGCATTAGAGATAAATTTGAACTGTACCACAATGTTTTTGCATACCACATGAATTGCATTATTTTATAGCTTCGTAAACCCAAAATCTATAACCACATGATTTGGCCCAACAGTCTGGTGCCCCCAAACCCCCCACTTCTCCGCCACCACAGCGAGATGGGGCATTTGTAGGATAGGACTACATTCGTGTGACATTAGGTGGCTGTGTGGGAATATCTAATACGCGTGATTGCGATTATCAATCACAAAATACCACAAAACAGCAATTATAGTTTGGTAATTGTAATTGCTGCAAATAATTTTGCTATCTGTGTTCGGTGTACTGTACGATCATGGTGTGTTAATGCAAATTATGCAGTAAATTTTGAAACCATCGAAACCGCATACATTTTCGACTGGTGACGGTGGGGAGGTCGAACACACCACTTGATGGGTGGACACACTCTTGAAATTTGATCCTTGTGCTGTGCTTTAAAGAGGAATATCTGGTAATGTATATGGCATCCTTAATGCGTTTTCAATGTCATGCAAGGGATAGAGAATCATTAATTACCCCTGCAACCACATTATTTTCAATTAAACGCTAAAAAAACACAAAAACCGTGTATAAATGTAGGTATATGCGCGCTTTTAGAAACATCCACTGCTCTTCTGATCGCCTTGAACTTTTTAAATGAAACGTGAGGGAGAGCAACTGAAACAAAAAAACAACTGAAGCTCACAACAATTTGCATATGTGGCAGTCGTGAATAGATCGGAGTACATCGTGAAGGGAAAAAAAACGAACCACATCTACTCCACCACTCGCACTTCATTAATCATTGTGACACCAAGACAAGTCAGCATGAATATGCAATCGACTGGATATGGCTAAAGATGCTAGCAGATGAAATCAAGCATATTCGCAGCTGTGCAACATTTTTAGAACGATTATTTTTTTGTGTTTTTGGAGAACATTTAAAGTCGCCTCCTTTTTTTGGGAAAGAGATAAACAAAAACAATCGCGAGGACGGATGTGAAGTGAAAGCTTGTGTTGTGGTGTCACTGGCAGACGATGCATATCACTATTCCCGTCCCTCCCTTCTCTCTGATTAAGAACTTCATCATGTGTGAAACATATGATGAAGATTTTTCTCGATTTGACGAGGGTCACAACTCACAGACAAAAAGATTCAAATTTTAAAATAAGAACAAGGGAATAATAAATAAAAATATATTCGTCTGATGAGAAGGAGAAGAGAATGAAAAACAACAAATCGTTGGTTAACTAACCAGAGCACAAGCAATCATTCTGAACACCCAATTTTCAGTCGACCAGCCCTCCCTCACTCTCGGTCGCCGGACTTAAATTCCACCCGTTGTCGCCGCTCCAAGATCCACACGCAAGCATAACATTCACATTTAACACAACAATCAGACAAAAGCGAGCAACACAGCATTTGCTTCTTCTGTCTGAATTGTATTCATTTTTTTTAAATAAAATGATTTAAGACATCGAGAGTGTGATCTTGGAATTGTTCTTAAAAGCGCATCTTTGTGCTGTTAGCGAACACAACAGAAAAGGGGTGTGGAACGATACACTGCTCTGTAGGAAGGGAGTATTCTTTAACTTCAAAAGTCACATGCTATACGAATTATAAAGTGATTTTCTGACGCATCATATACATTTGCAACACCAGAATGTCTGTCTGGATTGAGACTCATCTTGGTTCTTCAGTCTTTTTTCTTTTTTCATTCACTCCCTCTTTTTTTCTTTGCATTTGCATCATCTGTTAATGAACTGTGTCTGGTGGAGTGTGTTATTTAGAATGTAACAAATGTGAGATTGAAGTAATTGGCGACAACTGCACAGCAAGTATCTTGTGGCAATTGGAATATCTTGCAACAAACTTGTTAAAAAGGGCATTCCGCTGAATGGCTGAATGACATTCTATGCTTAATAAACCGCGCCATCTAGTTGTGATCAAGTTGTATTCACTCGGCTCACTCGTTTAATTAACTTTCGAACAATCCCCCCAATGACTAGTTTGGCGCTGACCACACCAATCAAGAAGAAAAATTCAGAGACATTCGTGTCCCCCACACTCACTGGTCTCCAATGCACGCGGCTCCCTCTCGCTACTCCTTCTCGTTTACTGATAACTTGTGACTGATGGCGGTGCTGTTGCTGGTGTGATGGAGCGCTGGCTGGTGTGCCTGCTCTTCTCTTAAGCGCACGCTCAGCGAATTGATGGTCATAAAAAATCACACATAGCCAAACAGAGCATCTCGCACATATAACATATAATTTTGATGTTAAAGGATCATAAATTATCTAAATGTCAGTGGCATAAACTTTATTAGTCAGTTAAAGAGTTTTATAGAGTATCTTCGGCTCTCTTTTATGCGGTTGTGATTCGTTGTCGTCGTCGTCGTCGTCATCGTCATCGTAGTCGTTGTCGGTGTGTGAAACGGTTTCACTTTTAGGATGTGTCGCGTCTTCTGTTTTTTTATTGGATGCGAGTTTGATTTTTCAATTTGACACTACAACTGTCACTGTTAATTATTGTGAGGGCAAACTAAAAATAACATATTTGTGACATCTGGAGGATGAAAAGTAATCGGATAGTCTTAAATCATGTGTGACACATATGTCTATGTCATTTTTATTACGTTCACATGTCCGTCTGGATTGTGTTAGGTGGGTGTGTGCGGTTGAGTGTGTCTGACCTAAATTTCATTTTCACTGTGTATCGCTATATATTGATGAAACAACAAGAATCTTCAAAATGCGTACCTGTTTACTGAACATTGCTATATCCTCATTAAACGATTCTGACGAACAGACATCACCACCTTGTACACCGGGTTCCCTGGGCGTACATGTGGCCAATTCACATTTTTCGAATATAAGCGCCAATAGTGGAAAGAGTGGATGCCTGCAATGAAAATAAAAAATGAAATTTATTAAAAAACAAAGAAGATACACACACATTTCGGGATGGGATAGTCTTATGCATGTGTTGATATAATAAAGAGATTGTAACTGTTTTCAAATAGATAAAGTGCACCCTCTCTCATGTGTGGTTCACCACTGTTGGGTTGTAAACCATTCCCTTTTCGGTGTTAGTGGCGATGGTGGCATTGTAGAACTAATAAAAGAACCACAAGAAAAACAAACTTTTCCAAAAGTAAACAAAAATTTTAAAACTCAGAGGAAACCACCACCACCCGACCACCACCCCCTTCTCACACTGTCGTCGCCGTCTGATGAAAGCAAGAAGAAAATGTTCTGGTGGCACAAGGCAAAAAAACAAAAAAAAAACCAACAAAAACGAAATGAAACCAGAACCAAAACCAAAATTAAAAGATACGCACATAAAATCCGTAATGAGTACGCAACACGTTCGGGTGTGTGGAATCTCAACAACCCGAAGTAGAGAATGATTTTGTGATATGGAGCATCATCATCATCATCAACACCATCTCGGGGTCTCACTCTCTGCCCGCCACCCTCCTTCACGGCCCATCTCGCTAAGTTTGAATTGTTGGCGGTGGAGCAGCAACAGCAACAGCGGTGGCAGTGGCGGCCACGATGATGTTTTCGTTGAATGTTATAGCTGGATATACGGCGTCCGTACTACTGCATCAGAAGCATGCACCATGAGATTGACAAAGACGACGAAAACAACAGCGAATCGACAGAACTGGCTTCTGATTCTACGTCTCCTCGCGGGACTGTATGCATCAGTAGTGTTTATACAGTGGCGACAAGGCTTTTCAAATTGCACTCTCTTCGGCTGCGCTCCGTGCAACGAAATGGTGGATGTGTATAGTGTCCACGGCGGATACATTCATACGTGATTATAAAATGTGTATAAACAAAATTGTTGAATGGTAATTCAAAAAAAAACAGAAAAAAACCAACCGACGAACATAGCGTAGACACACGCATGTGACCATGATAAGGGAACCGCGAGGCCCGGCGCATAGGTGTGGAATCTTCTTTCTTTTTTTAGTTTCTTACATCTCTTCGGTGGTAGCAGCTCGTGCTCTTTCGAACTTTAATTAGAGCGCATCCGTATTTAGAAAGGCATCATCATCATCAACGGCATCGGGCAGCAATAACATCACCACCACTGTGCCGCACAGAGTGGATGGCATGGCATTTAGGAAGATTTTCGATCTTCTTTTTGTTTCTGTGTATCATTTAACGTGGTTTTTTTTTTGAGTTTCCTAAAAATATTTGAATAAAGGCCAACATCATGGGCTTTGGCTTAGTTGGTTGCGTTAGAGTGTTTGACGGGGCGGCAGTAAAACAACACATGATCTTGGCGCTTGGCGTTCAGAGCCCCCAAGAGATAAGTATCTCAGTCGCCTTCTCTCGCTCTCCCCAGAGACCGGTGGGGACAGATTTCTGTTTACATTGTGTCGGTGATGGTTTAAATTTGTTTCTCACCCCACATTCGCCTGCTGATAGGGGGAAAGCCAACAAAGAGAAATGCAACAGCTGTGAAGTGAAGTAACTCGTCCTCGGCTTTCTCAATGGGAATTTTATTGTATGCAATTCCAAATCAATCCATACACCAGAGCGCACAACGCAACGCAACACGATACACGCTACAGGTCTTGACCAATTGTTAATTACACTTAATTGGAAATGATCAGAGAGCTTTAAATACATAGCCAATGATAAATTTTTCAAATTCCACAAAATTCAAACGTATGCCCCAAGCCAGCTACCACGAAGAGATATGCGATGAGCAGGCAAAACAAAGAATTACGTCATGATCTCAGGAATGTAACGCGAAGCGCATTTTGTCTTTGAACAAAAATGGAATCGGGATTTTTGCGCAGCTGTTATAAATTAATTATTGACAATGACAGTTGGAATTAAAAATCAAAAATGAACTTTAACGAGTTTAAGCACAGCACACGAAAATATTTCCGTGACGAATCAACATGTTGCTTGTAAACAATTGCTAAGTGAAAGCAATTTCTCATAAATGGGTGCGATCATTTTTTTTTTGGAATTTCTGAAAAGGATATTGCTCTTGTCGTGATTAAGATGAGTGCAAAAAAAGACGACTAGGCACATGTTTACAGCAATAAATCTACGCTTACATCTCATTTTCGTACGGAAAGGTGTTCTCCAAGCAAACAGGTATACACGACCTTAAATGGGTTTTTTTTTTTTCTTTAATGTTCCGTTTAACTTTATTGTCTCAATCATTAGGCAGCAGAGTTCGCTGATATGCTTCGGTGACACCACACCAAAGACGCGTTGTATGTAAATCGAGGAATAAAAACATGGTCCATGTCCGAGTATTATGATATAATAAAAAAATTTGGCGTTGTTAATGGGTTTCTAAACAACGCTGTGCTGTCACCAGTTTTTGTTTTAATTTCCAACATCAGCATCGTTGATCGGTTTAAAGGCATTCGTTCGATATATGATTGACGATCTGTTTTGCCTAATACATCGCCATGGTCACTTAAATCGTGCTCTTTTAAGTTTTACATAACTCGTTTACACGAATCACTCCAAAATGCTGACACATTACGAATTTATTAAAATCTCGAAAATACACACATCCTGAAGCGAAATATTCCGTCTGGGGGTATTTGAAACAGACGTCTACATAAATCCAACAATAACTAAAATCAATATCAATCTCTTAACAGAGAGAGAGCAACAAAAAATAAGCAGCACAACAGACTAAACCGGACACCTGCCACTGCAAAGTTATTCTAATTGAATCACGATTTTCATATTTCTCTCGGATTTAATTAGTCAGCTCATTTTGTGCTGTACGGCGGCGATAGAGAGGACTGAGCTGCGAGTGGAAGAGGCAAAGAAAAAGTGGTATACAATCAAACAATCAATTACAGCCGGAGAGACATGCAGATTTAATTTTAGTGAGATGAAAGAGGAGACAGAAAAAAATCGTATACAAGACTGTGCATTGACAGCGACATGTCAAAATGACATGATTAACATTGACAGCTAGATTGTCAAGCGGAACGGCTTTTTCTCACCGGTTTGCTCTAATGTTCCACACGCTGCGTTAGCCTCACTCCCCCCAGTCTGTCTCCCTCACTCGGTCGTTCACGGCCACTCGCTGTCTCTCTCTGTGTCTGCTTCGATCATGTTTTTTTTTTTTGAGAGAAAAACGTGCCTGAACCGAACGAAGCTGTTCTTCAACCTGAACTTAATAAAATGTTTCTTCCCAGGAAGAAATAAATTCTAAGAACCTTTTTTTCTGGGCCTCGTTTTTTTGATGAGAAGAAAACACAAATCCTTTTATTCAAATTTTCAATCGATGGTCATTCAAATTCACCCGCCAACTGAAAAGTTACAGAGATTTAAAGAACTAGATCCCCTCAGACATTAAATTATCCAAGTTCAGGCGAGCATACGTAACACGACGACGACGAACAGGTATCCATTAGAATGCTGTAATACTTAATATCAAACAAAAAAAAAATAGAAGACGAACACGATAGGGGTGTGGAATGGGGAGGGGGTCGACGAGGGAAGAAGACGTGATAGAGATTTAAATAATTTTCCAATTAATGTGGAGAAAAGTGATTCGTTATTAGCTGGAAAAAAAATGTGATAAGATTCATTCTGGGGCATTGGGGGTCATGCACAACTCAGCGACTGTTCAACACAGATACACACACACATACAGACGCTCTCGCACAACCAACGAGCCCACGAAATGAAGATACTTTTGAAAGAGGGAGAATCTAAAACTGGCAGATACTTATTTTCTTTCCTGAAGGAGGGCAGAAAAAATATATTCATTTAATGACCAAGAGGCGCGCAAGATTGTAGATAAAATCATGTCGCAGCAATATAGACAGTCATAACCCTCCATAAACATCTCCGGATATTAAAAAGGGGGCCATTTCGAAGGATCACTAAATTTTGTCCCGCTAACGGACCGAAATACAACTTGTATTTTGCAGAAATTGTATTTATTCTCTCGTCTTATCATAAGGGAAATGTAATAAATCATAAGTTCGTTCTGAAAAGATCAATCCACTTCAGATGGTGAAGTACTTTGCCCAGGTCATCATCTGACGGTGTTTACAGTGAGAGCAAGTGTGTTGTGCCTGGTAAATTAAAAACTTAACACCTTTAGTGGGTTTTTATTGCTTTATAATAGGCAAACGAAAGACCATCCTTGAGATGAGTTTTCAACCTTTTTTTTTTTATCCACCTACCAATTTCGTCACCGAGGAGGAGAGGGTGTCCTACACATTCAGGGAAACAAAGAAACAAATGAGAATCGATCCTTAACACCAGCAAAACGCTTAGAGATAGAGCGCATGGTGAAGAAAAGGTGGTAATTGTGAAGAGGAAACAAAAAAGAAACTCCGAACAGGCTTAGTCATAAAACTGCGCGCGCAGTTAATCATTTTTTTGTTCGTTTTAACAGTGGTGAGTGTTCTGGGTGAGAGAAGGACATGCGCCACTAATTTCTTGACATAGCAGGAGCACACCCTTCTGAGTAATAAAACATCAAAGAAACAACCTGCTAAAAGGATCAAAGCTCCATAAAATGGGTATTTTTTTTTGTTTTACTCCTTCCTGTCGACATTCGCACCAGCACACCGTTTGTTCGCCCTCATTGGATCATCATCATCGCCCCACTTTCATCAACGACAAATTAATTTCTTCTTCGTTTTTTTTTTTTATCACATCCTTCATCATTTCACGAATGAATGTAGCAACTAATAAGATAGTAAAACTAAGTCTAACAAAACTGAGGGGAGTTTTAAGAGGATACGGCCAGTGGGTTTTTGACGTTCTCTCCCCCTATTGCCGTGCTGTTTGATATTTGAAATTCTAATTGAAAGAAATGAGATATAAATTAGGAGCGTTCATTTTTTTTATTTTCATTTTAAAGGGTAGCGCGTGGGTATATCCCTTGAACTCAGTTGTGTGTGCGAGTGTTTGGTAGTCTCTCTCTCAGGTGCAATTTGTAAAGTGACCACCACTACGTTTCCTAATCCCATCGACAGGGGTGTACGTAGGATAGAAAAATAAAAACCGAACTCCACCCAAAAAGTGTGAAAGAAGACAAAAGAAAAACTTTAAACAAGGACACAGGGATTAAATAAAAGATCGAACAAAAAGGTAGACCTTCGTTCAGTCTTAGATACATTTCGTTTGCTGTTCTGTAAGTGTTCTGTGTATTCTCTGTATTTATCACTGAAAGTGCCGCAGATGTTTCCAGTTGGTTGCATTTGTACGTTTTTATTCGTTGTCCTTAACATTTTCAAACTTTGCCAGCGACTCTGTGTGTGTGTGTCGTTACAATTCTCAATAGAAGCACACCATACGATGGTTTTTGTCGTGAACATATGGTTGCGGATGGGTATTTAACCCTCCCGTTTATCCCTAGTTAACATTTACTTAGGGTATCCTTGAGGTGATTCGATTCAACTCCTTTCCCCGAGTGTAATTGAAAAGAAAACTAGGTGTGTCTGTGATGTCGCCAAGCAAGTGTTGATATGTGTGCGGGTTAATAACTGTAATTTTTCCCTTAATATAATCATCCGCGCATGCCTCCGATTAATTATAAAAATACTCAGTCAATTAAAAGAGAAACAAATTAGACATAGACTTGCACTCGTGGTGCTAAGCCGATGCCGGGGTATGCTAAATAGCTGGTGAATTATATCGCTGTTCACATAATTTCCTGTCACTGGGATGTGAGAGACGCAGAGAAGAAAGATTGGACCATTTATAGCTTAGGCAGCATTGACTGACTGTGTGCTCTTGAGGAGCGACAAAAAAAAAACGACATCCAAGACAAGACTATGTTTCCTATGAGGCTACGGTCACATTTGTTGTGTTAGACAAGCCGACCGTTTCCTCTACTCACGTGAGCAAGATTTATTTTTGCAAATGTTGATGAAAACATGTCGTATCAACGCACATTATTCTAGGTACGACCGCTGACAATGCATTTTTGCTGATGAGAATAGAAAAGGGAAAACAAAACAAAACTACATCATTACCACATTTGAATTATTTTCTTGTTAAAACACTTTTCGTCGGGTTGTGTATTTGCAATGGGATTTTTGCGTAATACCTCTCATTCAAGTTTAGCGATATTTTCTTTCTTTTTTTTTCTATCTAAATGGTAATATGCAAATTTTTTCCCAATGACACAAGTGCTCAAACGGTGAAGTCAGCTTCCACAAGTCGCTGAAATTTTGTGGGAGACGCGGTATGAGGAGACGTTTGCACAGACAGTTTGGTTGCACCCCGAAAAGGCAAAATCAAGTTTGTCGTCGCGAAAAAATGTTTTGTTCTCCGAATGTAGTGAAGTGAATATTTATCGTACAAATGCAACAAACGGGTCATGGCTAGGCAAAATCGGTTTACTCACAGGTGAAGTGTATCTGTTGAAAGAAAATAAATGAACGAACAGGGACCACGATTGAATGCACTCATCTATTCAAATAAAACTTAAATGCATAAATATATACAAAACTAAAACCTAATGATACATACTCATAAATAGCATCCTTATCACGTTTATGTACTTCGGGTATTGCACCCATTAAATGATTAGCAACCGGTGATACATGACTAGGTGTACCGTGTCCCCCAGCTCCTGTGTGATAACCACCATGCATACCAACTGTGGCCGCAGCTGCAGCATGACTCATGTGTGGCGAATGATGCGGTGGTAGGCCTTGTAATCCAGGCGGCCGATGTCCAACATGTGGATCATACATAGCTGCTGCTGCTGCGCCGGAATCCATATAGCCATGCAGGCCATCATCGTACTGTTTCAAAATAAAAAATAAAAAAATGAGATAAAATAAGTTTTTATATATTTTTTTATTTAATTAAAGTATATTTAAACCATGCCGTGCACAGTGTGCTGGTTGAACAGCAACGTGCGTGTGCGAGCGAGTATGTACTACCTAGCAGTCAAAGTGATTATTTACAATATCTTGTTGTTTTAAGTAAAATTTTGTTTTATTTTTTGTGACGTTTTAATCGTTTCAGCCTAGGGAAGACGATACTACATTGTATAATGACTGACAAGAGAGTGTGTGCAGCAATTAGTTTAGCAAACGAAGGGGAACAAGTGGTTGTTATTTAAAAAAAAAAAAAACAGACACACAAACCACAGCCAAGCAGAAACAGAAAGAAAAATAAGAAAATGTCCGTTCGTTCTATGATTGCAGTTAATAACTAACAAAGTGGTATAGTACTTGTAGACTGCATTTAAGTGGTGCTGTTTTCTTTTTAGTTTATCTGCTCTAGGTGTGTTTTGCAGAATTAACTGTTCCTGGAAATTGGTTCTATTCTCATATAATTTACAGGTTTGTTCAGTTGTATTTTATAGAACGCATTCTTTCCTTTCTTTTCTGCTCTCTTTTTTTTTAAAATAATGGATGATGTCGACTGAACAGAGGTTTGTGCTTGGAGGAGTTCAAACGGGCTCGTTTCGGAAACCTGCTTTTGTTAATAATGAAACGTTGCATAAACATTTTTTTGGTTTTGTGGTATCGATTACCTGACTAAGTTTATTCCTACGACACTCCTTCACAAGACACCATACCCCCATCGATCAGTTCTCGCCGATCATTTAACTATCAATGATGACATAAAACAAGCCCACAATAGGATAGGTCAAGTTTCATGGCACCTTTCTATCCCACAACATTTATCATACACGCCAAAGTTTTCATTCCAATAAGTTACGTAAACTAATTCCAATCTTAATTTGCATAAACTAAACCATAGATTCCATGTGTGTTGACAAATTACCGAAAACGAAAACCGAAAAAAAAACGCACCAAACACCACGAATATGTTAATCCAGCGTCTACGCGCACACGATGGGCCTTAAAGGTTTTTTTGAACCCAATATATTGTACTCGACAGCGCCGCCATCAAGTTATGACCTTGCTTACTTGCGTGAATAGAATTTTTAATTAATATCAAATCGGATTGAATGAGAAGAAAAAAAACGAAAGAAAAAAAAAAACAAAACAAAAGTTTGGGTAAAGTGTTTTGATTTTGACTTCTCAGTCGAGGCCGCTCTTTTGTGGGTGCATTTTGAACCTGTTGACATTCTTGACACTCCTGTCGAAAGGGACTCTTTTGTCGCTTGACACTGATAACATCGGACTTACTGATGTGTGATATAATAAGCGTAGAAGTGATCTTCTCCGATCTTCAGACTACTTTTTTTCAAGACCAGATTGTTCTTGTTTTTTTGTTGTTGCTTCTTACCATACTGTTCTCGTCCTCTACTCCTCTGATTCAGAGTCTACTCTACTACAACTACTACTACTTCGGTTGATCATTTAATGCCGGCGCGTAAACACTCGGAGAGTCTTATGCTCGCTTGCCTGCTATGCTCCTCTCCGATGGGAATACGTAATATGCGCGCGCGAAGTACTGAGAATCTGTGTTTCTTGTATCTGCTGCTGCTGCTGCTGCAACCGGTGTTGTTAGAGTGGTGGGCTTGAGGTTCTCGGTTTTTTTTTTTTCCTCCTTTCAGATTTGTTTTCTTATTCCAAGAGAAAACATTTTTTGTGTGTTTGCGCGTTGCTCCGGTTTTCTTTCGTTTTTTTTTTTTTTGTTTTGTAAATGTAGGTACCTCAGGTGTGTTAGGAAGGTAACCCACCTGCACACATCAGATCATAGATAGATACTTATTGTTATATTGTACCAGTGTTGAGTGTCCTCTAGATACATGCTTTAGATTAACTGTGATAGGTTCTGGGGATCTTGTTTTTTTTTTACTCTGTTTTGTTGGCTGTGCTTTCGATTGTCATTTGGTTACCGGTGTACGGTTCATACATATGTAAGTGATGTTTGACGGGACGGGGCGGGGGAGAGGACCGCGTCCGATGTCCGTATTCAGATACAAAAGTTATGAATGTGAGAAAAAACGGAATGCGGTGGCTGAGGTCACACAAATGGATATCGTAAAAAGTGGTTATGCTAATACTTTTAAGTCGGGCTATTTAACTGTGAGATGCAGGCTAGGTCTAGTTGTAGTTTACAGGAAGTGTAATATCTGTTGTCTTTTTTGAATGAAACGTCAAGGAATTTTCTCCGGAGAGCCTTGCATTTTTGTGCACGAGAATGATGGGTGGGCGAAGCAATGCTTGGAATTCGAGTATGCTTTCAAACGATAAGGACAACTGGGTGAATTTTTGCTCGGAACCAAAATGCATTGCTGACGCATAAGAAAATGATAAAGTTATCTCTATTAATCCACGATCCACATCGACACAAAAAATCAATTAAATCCTGGTTCTCCATTTCTATCTGGCCCTGCTTTAAAGCGATAACACCCAAAAAAAATGAAGGGAAAACAAAGCAAAAGTGAACTTAAATCCGCATAGCGAGCATATACCGAAGAGAATGAACTACAGGAGGAAACAAATAAGGACGCTGAAGTGAAACGAAATTTTGATTGATGATCGTGAATTTGTTTTATTCTTTGGATTTTTCCTCGGCCTTTTTTTGTACAGAACTGAAAATATTTTATGCTGTATTCGGAGTATGGCTCGGAGCATTCTTATTTTCATTGGGTGCGTCGGTATATGTACAGTATATGTATGTCTAGCCCCATATCCATGACATTGTTGACCTGGTAATGCTATCTCTGTCTGCGCGGCCATTATTTTTATTTATTACACGGCTTTTTTTTCCCTTCATTTGTGCTGTTTTCGAAGTCTCCCTTATATTATATAGCAACCAGAAGCAGAACAGAAATAAATAATAACAACCTCGAAGTATATGCTAAAAAAAACAATGCGCCGCATAGAGTAGCCCACAGATAGAGAACCAGTAAGTACCCTTTTCGCTAAAAAAGACCGAGGCACACACAACAACTGGTGAAGTGTACAAAAGACGGAACGGACGGACGGGGGGAACTAATATAGAGCCAGTGAGAGTATATACAACAAAAAAGCATAGAAACGACAAATGTTGTGACAAAATAAAATGTTGCATGACAAAATTTGATTTAGCTACTTTGACGGAATGAATGCCGATTTGGTGGTCCCTTAGATTCATTGATAGCAAGGTGTAGAGGTTATTCATGCACCTTATGGTGTGGAATGACGGTCTTTTTTTGTGTGTTGTCGTTATGGAGTCAAGACATATTTGACGTATTTCAAATTGTTACAATTCTGATATCGGTAATGCATACGAAACGAATGTGTCACAGAATCATTTCAATTGAAATGCCATAGCTGCTCTACTTCAGAACCTAACGATGGTTCGTTAACCAACAAAGGCCCACAGTCTACACATTCAAGGTCCTCGTGTTCCTTTACAAAATGACATTCCACAAGCCGCCTGATTTTGACAATTTCAAAACAAATCGTAAAATATCCCTTGTCCTGGCTTTTGACTGTATGTGTGCGATCGCCGTACCTACTTACAACAAAATGGATTCAACCTACATTTTGTGTGCGCGCCGCGCCGCCATAACAACAATTAATATTCTAATTTGTATCTGGATACAAGCAATCTATTTCGCTTGGTCTCTATCTGGATTTTTTGTTTTGCTTTTTGGACGAGGTGGCGAGGTGGCGGGAGACCTTCTGTTTTTGTCTCCATAATGTTGCCATTGACCATGCGATGTGCTTTATATACACAACACAAGTGTGTGCCTCTCTCGCTATGTATCTGGATGGATCGATTTTAGGCACACGAACGTACGCGCACAAATATTTGGTATCTAAAACTACGCAGTATTCTTGCGTGAACTTGAACGGCAGTCCAGTGCGAATTGTTTGCATTCAACTGCATGTAAAATGCATATGGTCAGCCGTCTCTTCTGGGCAACCAACTACGTTCGGTCTTTGACCAGACCGAGCTGGTTATGGTCGAAAATTCAACCAGTACGGTTCGGAGTTCCATGTGCTGCTGTATGCAATTTTGGAATAAAATCGAACACACATGGATGCATCTCCTCTCTAGCACGTGCATCTAAGCAAAAACTAAATGCACGTCCTAGAGAGATGCCTTTTGTTTTTTAGCCCGGATTATCCCTAGCTGCAGGATGGCATGTGTGCACTGTGTGCACTGTGTGTACTGTGTGTGGTGGCAATGGTGTGTTTGGTGCCGTAAATGCCTCCTTTTTAGGCTTACTCTTGCTTTTGGTTCATTTTTTTCGCCCGGTTTTCGGGGTCATTTGGTTTTATTAATTTTGTGGGTGATTGTGTTGGCAGTTTTACTTACTCTACTACTTGCTTGTTGGGGAAGGGGTCTGTGTACGAAACGGAATGTTTATGTGCATTTTTTTTTCGAGGTTTTAAAGCTAAAGTTACGCCTTTCAGCAAATTGCACACATTTGTGTCATTCATATAAATAAACTACCTATCATCTTCGAGAGACGAACATGAACAAATGTCCGTGCGAACAAAATAAACAACAAATCTGTTGATGAGCTAAAAATGATAAATGAACATCAAACAAAGATTGGCTGGTCTCTTGTGTGTGTTTTTTTACTTTTAAGAGATGTATATATTTTAAAACTGACTGAACCAACGACCAGAACGAACAAAATTCAGGTTAACAGAACAAAGAATTTTCGGTATTTTCGTAAATTCAAAATTGACTTTGATACATTCTGTGGTTCTTAATCTTTTCTCATTTTTTTTCTTCTTCTTTTTTGTTTTCTGCCAATTGACGTCATCGGCAGATTGTCGAATGTTAATTAGAAATAAAAGGAATATACCACGAATATTAATTACATCGCGATGAGTTCAGTTCTCAGACGAAGAGGATGATCAGATCGAGGCGCTCAAGTGTGTGGAACTGGTTCAGGACCCCGCTCCGGTGGCATTTGCTTTTTCTAACAAATTACATTTGAAACCACCTCAAGATGCATCGAGTACTTAGCACATAATAAAAAATCGCTTAAAACACACTCCAAGATCATACAATCTGAAGTACGAGTGTGACTTGGTTGCAAACATTGTGCAAGTGTAAAATTCTCTCTGTCTCCCGCGGTCGTCTGTTTTTTTTTTTTTTATCTGAAAGTGCACACGCAAAAGTATCATTACACATAGCCGCGTTGTTGAGTGGATTAATCCTTGTTCAAATATTACTCGAGGACTTTAAGTTGATCGTACGTTCTTTTTTTTTCTTTTCTTTCCCACTTTTGTATCATTTCTATACTTCAGAGTCATCTTCTTGAATTTAATTATTTCTTTTTTTTGTGTGTGCTGCTGCTGCTTCACATGAGAGTTTGTTAATATTTACCACGGTAAACAACACTTCAGAGCGGTAACTTTGTTATATACAATTCTTCAATTGCACTTTTCAAAAGTTGTTTTTTTTTTCCTGTTCGTCTTTCTTTTCCTCGAGGTTCTGTTGTGTTTTATTATGTTTCGATAATAGAGGATGAATTGCAAATTTGATCATGTGCCTTTTTTGATTTTTCTAAAAGAAGAAGGGAGTTGAATAATTTCAGAGGAAATTTTAAAGGGAACCTGTTTTGTGGCAGGAATATGCGATAAGAACATAGAAGGCCAAGTCTAGGAAGGCTAGACACCCTGCCACTGTGATGTTGGAGTGCCGTCGGTACTTTTACTTCAGGCGGCTGTTTTGGTTTCTGTGGATAGATCATGTCATTGTTTGCTGAACTCGATGGGGCGGCGTTTGATTGACTCTATGGCATGGCTTCGGCTGTAAACTAGATTTAGGCTCCTGATGACAACAAGGGTTAGAGTAATTCAATTTCACCATGCACTGCGGCTTCAACATTCCTGCCTAGGATGACGTGGTATATTTTTTTTTGCAACGTGAATAAAACCACCAGTGATTCACAATTATTTTTTCTATAATTATTTGCCTCTCCTCCCATCTCTGTTCTATTTGTTTAATTTGCGGTAAGCCGCATGAGAAGTGAACAAAAAATTAAAACAACCACAAATTTGTCACAACACTCCGCCGAGGTGGATGCATACCTTTTTGGTTTGCTTTTTTTTTTTTGCAACACTCCCAATGCGGGAATAAAATAATCAAATTATAAAAAAACGCACTGAACACAGCCGCAAACGTACGTACATGTACAATCTGACCGAAATTCATGTGGGAGAAAATATGGTGGCATTGCATTTCCTGCTGGTAAATACAAATAAATTCAACCAAAGATGACTGAAGCAACATCCAACACAAACCATCATGTAAATAATAAAACCGCATTGTAAAATGGTAAAATGGTAAAATGGCTGTTGGCTGTTGCAATAAAATTGAATTGCACACCTCTCTATAGACGCGTCCATTTGCTGTGCATTTCAGCAAACACAGAAAAAGAAATGCTATAATGCAAATGGAGACGCAAAAAATAAAACACAAAGCACCAGCGTGTATACAATCGAAAATTAAACCGCAAACGACAGTTTACACGTTCCTACATACCAATTGTACCTGCATACAGCTCTCTCGCATCGAACTGAATATGCCTATGAATGCTGCAAAAAGGCATTTGTCGATGTAGGCATTTGGCTGACACTTATTTTTTTTGACATTTATTTCATCAAGCCAAATCAAATATCATGTATTCGCATTTGAATGGAGGAAACCACAGAACACAAATTGTATTGCGGTTGAACTAATCATTTTTGTTTCTCCTTGAAACAGATATTGAAACATTTTTTCCAATCCAATAATAGGTGGTAATCCGCTGATTCAATTTTTCAAAAATTGATATGTTCCTATAAAAATGGCAGACACTCGCTAATGGGTTTGTTGAGTGGAAATTTAACCATTTTCTTCGCGATAAACTGTTTACAATTAAACGGCGTAAAGATGTTAAACGACGAGAAAGAGGTTAGCGATTTTGTTGATCTTTCATAACGTGTGTTTGAAGTTGTCAGTTTGATTGGATCTGATAGAGTTGAGAACTGATTGCGTATTTCGGAAAGTTTCTGGGGCATTTAGCGTGTGGTTAAATTTGTTGACTTGGTCAATATTGGGTGGTGGTCATGAGAAGACGCTCGGTTACTGTATTGATCTAGTTTGCTAACATTTTGTGTGGCACGAGAGGCGACTCAGTGGAGAAGACAAGCGCCCGGTAACCGTATGGATCTAGTTTGCTAACATTTGTGTGGCATGAGAAGCAAATCAGTGGAGAAGACAAGCGCCCGAATTGATCTAGTTTGCTAACATTTTATGTGGCACGAGAGGCGACATGGACTTGATGTGAGATCAAAAACACTCGTCGGCTTTTAAGATCGAGTTAACGTTACTATTTCGAAGAGATTAGAATGACCCATAGTCAAAAATGAAGACATGTCGAATCAATCAACTGCGATGCCTATCAAGTCAAAAACTCAAAAAGAACACGGAGAAACTTCAACATAAAATCACCACACAAGAGCCGAACCGCACCGCACCAAACTGTCGTAAAACACGGCAATAAAACTTTAAAGTGTTTCAAAATAGTCTATCTTTGATCGATCAATGGACGAGCTTGTTTAGCGACGGCCCTGTTTGTTTCCCCAATGCATCAACAGATTCCTCTGTGCGCACACACATGACAAGCCGTTGAATTAATGCATTGATCATTGCAAATTCAAAATGAGCATTTAAGCATTCATTCATAGTTGAGCAAAACATTCCATTTCTAATTAATTAACGATTAATGATAAGATTTCCTGAATCATACCCACATCGACGATAAATTGCAAAAAAGCGTAATTTATCTGCTGATTAAGGTGTATAAATTGAGGTTGACGATAAGATGAAGTGATTTTTGTTGACGATTGCAATTATTGAATGTGAATACATTTGAATTTATGATAAGCACCCACTTGGAATCTGTGTTTTGTGCGATTAGGGATTAGGTTTGATTTGGCTTGTAATTGTCGTGCAATGCAGTTGACATCATTCTTAAACATGGAATGTGTGGTGAGACTTCGTTAAATGAATCGTATCATGATCAAGTGAGGGAAATGGTTTCTTTGACTGGGAGATGAGAGCACATTTTGATTTCGCGACGGTGGAATTGTCACAGTGCTGACACTAACTCATTAGCTAGACGCGCTTGTGTGATGCATTCACTTATCACGAACTTCAGTCATATTGTTAAACGCGGATAACTAATCTACAATCCCATTGCCTTTCCGTCGAATTAACTGATTGGAAAAAAAAAATAAACTAGATAAACTCACGAATCACATTCCCAGACGAATGCATTGCCGTCGTGAAATCGACATTTTGACAAACCATCACTTTGACTGCTATTTCATACTCGAAACTTAACTAAGGTAGATGGATGTGTTTTGAACTTACCCTAGGTTGAGCCATTAATGCTCTAGGAGCGACGTCCAGCCCGACTTGTGCCACTTTTGAAAGCACAAATTGATGACTATTTCCCGAAGAAAATACAACGACTAGCCGCCAAACACTCCGCTAATTCACTAGTATGCACGTATAACTTCTCTTTTTTTGTGTATTACTTTTGTTGTATCCTTTTTATCGTGTATTTATTCACTTAAATCTCTCCACTCTCTGTCGATGAATAATAAGGTTTATTTTTCTTTTTCTATGCAATTTACTAAACATTCACAGACAACGATTTTGGCGCATTAGTGAGAGAGATGGATTGAAATAATTTTCTTTTAAAAATATAAATCTGCACACAATTTTGTTTTGTATTTTTTTTTTACAATAAGGAATTATTTTTTCATTTAATAATTTTGGTTTTGGTCATATACATATTTTTATAGGCACATTTGTTATCCTTATATTTCTCTTTTGTTTGCTTCTTAGGGACTCGTGTTTTGTTATTACTCTTGTTTACAGTTCAAGTGCAGAAATGTGTTAAAGATGATTTATAGTCATTTAGGTATACACGTGTATAGATATATATATGTAAAAAAATTGAGATCAATTTTTGTTTTTTTTTTTAAATAGAAGAAATAACAATTTATGTGTGTGTTTGTTTTAAAAGGATATTCTTTTATGTTGCATCGTATACAAGAATTTAATTAATTTCTATAACATATGTTTTGTTTGTTTGCTTCTCTCATTAATAGTTGATCAACGCGAAACCGAATTCCAGCACTTAATTGGAAAAAGAGATACACCCGAACGTTGTGTAGAAACAGAGTCTTTGTTTTTGTTTGTTATATCAAAACAGATAGAAGATAGAGAAGTTAAGAACGAATTGTCTGTAGCGTTTTAACAACTCAAAAGCTTGTGCTTTGCGCGAAAATAGTGATGAACACTACTGACCAGACTGGCACAATTTGGCGGGATATTTTCAAGTAAATCTGTTAAACGTGACATGTTCCATAGTTGAGCTCAGTAATTGAAAATCTGTTGCTTGGAGTATATCGGACGTCTGTCATAAATGAGCTGATTGCATTTTGTATTATGTATGATTTGATTTATCCGCGCACTTATCTATTTCAGATTTTTTTTTGTTGTTGTCACACACAATCCCAGAGCACTAGGTTTTGGTATAATTGATTGGGAGCAAAAAAAAAATTTCTGATATCACACAAAAATTTCAATCGAACCAAATAAAAATTATTGGAAAATATTCAATTCATTCAAATCAAAGTGATGATGGATAATAATGACCGACGTTGAACCGCGAAACCGAATTTATGAATTGAGGCGAACCGACGACAACAGCGACGACAACGCCAACGACGACGACGATGAAGGCGAAGACATTAAATGCGTGCAATTCCCGTGCTGCATCAATACTGTTGCCGATTGATTTGATGAATGGTTGTTGTTGTTGTTATTTTTTTTTTCTTGTTGTTGTTGTGTGTGATAATGATGTTGCACTGCTCTCTGTTGCTACTACTCCTTCTGCTGCTGATGCTTCTCTTGCTGGTGTTTCACTGATGTTGCTGGCAATGTTGCTGCGATAAACACTCTACTACAACTACTGCCGTTGCTGCTGCTGCTGCTGCTGTTCTTCATCTGATGATGCACTTCGCGACACTGTGTTGCATTTTTTTTTGCTTAAATATACTTTCTTTCTTTCTTTTTTTACTTTGGCGCAACCATCCGTTTGTTTGAACTATACAGTGGCAATAATCATGAATTACTTTACAATTTACAAATATATCATTTTTTTTGTTGAACAATTATTCGTTAGTTGAAGGTGTACGGCATTCGCAACAAACCAGCGAATCAAAAAAAAAAACAACAGAAATCGAACATAAAACAATTTCGCAAATCGGAATAAAATAAACTCGTACTCGTATCGCCGTCGCTCGTATAACTGTGTATAGTGAGTGCAAGGTGTAATTTATCAACAGCAAATGTAATAGCAATGCAGCGGAGAATAATAAATTTTATTTTCGTGGGTATATACGCAAAAGCACAGAAAAAAAAATACAACGAAACAAATAATAATAATAATGATTATGAGGGGTTTTTAGTTTTTATTATTATTATTACTGCTATTTTATTGTTGTGTTCTACACACGTCGTACGCGTTTCGAAGGCAAATACACACTGGGCTTGTCAATCAATGTGTGAACTAAACTTGGCGGGGGTAAGTTGAGAAACACTTTTGTTGTTTTCGACAACGGCAACGCACACTCGGCCACTGTCAGACTGGCACTCGTGTGCACACGCCAACACGCTCGCACACAATCATGCCGCGCCCGAGATGCCACTAGCATTTCCCAGCAGTTAAACAGAGACGTGTATAGTGTTCGCAACGTGCACACCATCGAGCATGGTCGAGGCTATCTGTTTCATCTGCCTCTGGTAGGGGTACTCTTGAAGACGTCATGGAGTGGAAGAGATGGATGGTTAGGTACTGTGAGCACACACCATCAAGCCATCTCGATGTGGAGGAATGACTGATTTGACAGTACGCCTCTTCTGTCAGCCAATAGAGGGAGATAAATGCCTAACTTATGGCGTATGTGAGTGAATGCGAGGGTGCGCGCGTGTTGATTTTCCCTCTATTTCCAAGGCATCCAACAAACAGAGCAATAGATATAAAGTACTACTAAAAACCAATCCCATTTGTTATTTTTCGGCGTGGTGTGGAATTTTCGCTCAATCAGCACCAGAATGATGCATGCGCCTTCTCTTCTCCGGCCAGAGTGTAGCTGAGGATCCTGAGTGCCAGAGAACCGAGTACACATGATGGTTTGGTGTTGGATTTTTGAGAGACAAGCGCTTCTTGTAGGTTGTAGGTTGCAAAATTGATTGTGTGTGGGGCCGCATTTAGGTAACGCCTTCCTTGAAAAAAATACAATATAAAAATACGCCAGCCAAATAAATGCTGCGTGCGTGTGGGGGTGTGCGGTGGTCTATGCTGGTGTGTGTGTGGGTGAGTGTTTGCTTGAAGGAGACACCTGTGCGGTGGGATATATATCATTTCATTGGCTTAATTCGTCAGAGAGAATATTTTACAAAATTCCATTCATTTCAAGCGCATTTTTTTGATGGTTCTTTTTCGTAAACTTGTTGTGCTGCGGCAACAAGACGCTGGAGATTTTCTTCGCCTTCAATTCTCTCATAAATTCCCACATCAAATTGGGATTTTTGTGGAATTTTATTCCAACCCAGTTGCGCCCACAAATGTCCAATGAATTTTCGCTGAGTCGAAAATCATCAAATATACAGTGCTCCCGCTCGTGAAAAGTGGGTGTGGAGCAGCCCCCAACCTTCCATCGTTCCATCGTCATCATCATCATCTCTCATTCATTCAACCGATTGTCAACGCAAACTCAAATTGCACATACAGTCAAGCCGGCAAGAGTACAGTACGGTACAGAACAGTGGTGAGTAGAGTAGAGTATAGGGCAAAAATGATTTACAACACACACTTAAAATTTTGACTGATATTTGCTATCCGTGTCGTGTGTGACGTGTACGAGAGGTGTAACCGGCCTCTCATCATCGCCATTATACAATGGTGAGGCAGTCGGAAAAGGAGTCAAATACAAAAAAACGCACACACACGCACCACACTGATAGCTGGTGTTCTCTCGCTCTCGTGTTTTGCTCATATTTCATTTCGTTAGGAAAGGTTCACATGTGTGCACGTGTTTGCCGTCAATTTTATGGTTTGTTTTTGTCGTTGCAAGAGAGAAAGCCATATGGAACGGTCGGTCGTGTCATCTCACTTCTTTGTTTTGACAGTTCTGCTATAAAAAAGTAACTGTCCTCCATCTCGTTTTTCCAACCCGACCAATACTATCAAGAAAAATGAGGAGAAAAAAACTCATGAGGAAGAAAAGAAAAAGCTACTCTTTGGCCCAAGAATTCGAAAAGTATTTTTGGGGCTGGATTTCTGGAGTAGTTTTTTGGAGAAATGGCAGTCACTCTGTCTCGCTCTGAGAAGAAGGTTGTCATTCCATCAGTCAGGCAGAGATGGAGGAGATCTCTGCTCGTTGAGTTAGTTCGTTGTTTCCGCGAAACGTCACTTGTGTATCAAGTGTAGTTGGTGGTGTTTTGCGCGCGTAAGCGTTGCTGCTGCTCCATGCAATACCACAGCCTCTCCCTTTCTCTCACACTCACTCTGCTACTCATTTTGAGTTGTTTGTGCTGGCTGTGGGTGTGTGTGAGTGTGAGTGTGTGTGCTCTGTTGCTTCTTCTCTGAAAGCCGCCCAAGACCACGACCGACCGACTGGAATTTGTTCGTCTTCTTCTGCTGCTTCTTCTTGTTCATCCTCTGGTTCGGCTCTCGATGATCGGTGCTATCGCTTGGTCTCTTGTCGTTCTCTGTGTGGAGCCAAAAGGTCTTCGTTTTTGGGCGAAAATACGGAGTGGCTACGCAAAGAAGCTAACGGGTTGGCTGAATATGAAAAATTGCACTATTTGATCTGCAGTTGTGTGTTCATTAATGTCGTGTGTAGTGGTGGTGTATGTGTGCCGAGTTGTGCCGAGTTGTGTCGAGTGCAAGTGTGCGAAGTAAGACCGTTTGTCAAGAAATGAGACCACACCATCAATCATGGCCAAGCAGAACGAAAGGGAGAGTGCGATATGACTTTTTGATTCGCTCGGTTTTTGATTGCCCGCACTACCCTCAAATTGGTCACAAACGCCACAGATATCATCCCATTCCCCGTGTACCTGTGGCCGATAATTTCCCTGATGCGGTATGCCAAGACGGTGGATGCATTCGAGGATTAATGATTTTCTTTTTCTCCTCCCGATCCGAGTCGCCTTCGAATGCATGTGATTCAATGCTTCCTTCTGTCGTATTCATTGGATTTGCCTTCTGTTTACCAATCGCAAACAATGCAAAGCTAACCGGACTCTCCGGTGCCGATCGAACACCCCATGGCTCTATCAATTTTCCAGGTTCCAGGTGTCCCCCCACGATTTTTTTTTTTTCCGACAGCAGTACGCTACTCGGTGCACTCTTCACGTACTGGGTGCATACACAATTTTATTTACACAAACTTTGTCGAGTTTGACAAGTGGGCGCACATGCATCCGATACATCATAATGTTGTCAGACACAAAACAGAGAAAAAACAACCGAAAACTAGCCGCCGAAGAGGATAGATTGTATGTAAAGCATAAACTGTGTGTAGAAGAGATTCCTTGCCCAAAACCAGGAGGTGTTAGAGTCGTAAATCAAATGCAATGTGTTTTACGATTTTATTTATTTTCCAACATTCGGCTGTCGGGTTTTATATGCATTTTTGTGGCCGGCGCTAGTGTGCCACCCCGTCGTCGAATGTTGTTGAATGGGATTTAGGTGGCGCGCATAATGTCTATGGTGGTGCATTGATAAAAATTGATAAACAATTACAAAGAGGTGGAAAATCAAATGGAAAATTGAAGCAATTTATTGGTGCTTAGTAAGACGATGAGTTTTGGTTCGGCTGGGCGATGGGATGTGGAGAGGTTTTAGAGGGTTTTAGTTGACGCGGAAATTTGAAGTGATTCTCGAAAGATGATGCGAACAAAATTTGTGTGGCTTTTGTGAGAATTTTCGTGCACAACTTTAAGAATTGTTACTGGAAACATTGTGAACAAGGTCTCTAGAAGTGAAAAAGTGCACAAACTGAATCCGAAAGCTACAAAAAAAATGCAAAGGAATGTAGTGACTCAACAAAATTCAGATTCTGTGTCGATGATGGATTTATTGGAGTTTGCAATTTTCACAAGTCATCCCGCGTGAACATTTGTCTTCTTGAATGTGTTTTCTCCGTCGGACATGGAAATAGGGAATTATGTCATCACTTCGAATGGATACACGAAATTCAGTTGCTGAATATTTATTCCGCAAAATCTCCATCATACGGTTTTTTATTCGTTCTCAATTTGTGGATTCCAACTGGGATTCTATAATTTCTAATACTGTGACGAAAAATCAGTGAGTTTCTTCTCCAATTAGCTGATTGTATTCACAGATGCTTTGTGGTTTGAATGCAGAAAGAGGGCTTTCAGTGAATTGCTGCCTAAAGAAGCACTAGCGTCTCAACTAAAAAACATGCTTCCGCTTCATACTATAGAATTCTACAAACTTCATGAGACTCTTAAATCCATCATTCCTCCCGGATTTTTTGGCTATTTTGTGGAGCAGAGTTGACCCTCAGATGAAGTAAATAATAGATTTCACGGTTGCACCACCAAGAAATGAGAAGGAATTTATTTATAAAATATGTCAGTGCGTTCCTGTTCAACGATTTTGAACATTTTCCTTTTAATTTATCAGCTCTTGCGTCGAGCACTGCATTTCCGCCGCTGTGAAATTGCCTAAATGCCCGTCAACTCTCACCAACCAGTCCCAAGCCCCCCTCTCCAATTTAAACCACGAAAACAACATAATTTCATTTTAGTCAAAAACCAAAAAACAACGCGAGAGAAACGATTATTGAAATTTATATTAGCTTGAAAGTTAAAACTCCCATCACGTATTGCCTGACATCGGCAAAAGACATCACGTCCTTTTCGCCTCCCTCTCGAAACGACTTCTTAAGTGGCCAATAACGACTGCTGAATATGATTTTTAATAAATTTCTCAAAGCAGAAATTCAAAACATTCAGAACAGCATCTTCCCTGTCTGGCCGCTTTAATTTTTGGAGCATTTAATTTTCAGAAAACTTTAAGGAGCATATTTTTAGACATTCTTAACGATCTAATGCCGGAAAAAAAATGTGTCGTGTCGAAACGAAAAATCAATAAAATCCCAAAAAGTTCACGTGTCCTACAAATCTGTAGCTGACAGGCCTCAATGCCGACGATGACATGCATTTTTGTTGCCGACGACGCCGTCGTTGTTCAAAAAAAAAAAAATGTGGAAAAAAAATGAACACAACTTCCAGCGACACCAGTCCTGGCATCACAGGATTTTGGTAAACAGGGAGCCATACAGCAATTATTCATCCAGAATCAACAACCTTGCGCCCTATTTGTTTGCGTATGCTTGTGTGCATACGATTTTATAGGGGGATCTCCATCTGGCTGTGTGCGAGTGTGGGTAACTTTGGGAATATGGGACGAACATTTAAAGAGGCTTTTAACTTATTCGCAAAAGTCCAGCACTGCGAAATTGATTCATAAATTCAAAAGGATAATAACTTGTCGCGTCATGGATACCCCTTGATTCTAGTTTTACCGCTTCTCCTTTTGTTTTCTTTTTTTTTGTGTGTCCGTGTGTCCGTAATATGTCATCACCGACGAAAGGACTAAGAGGAGGACCACTACTCAGCAAGTCAGCCGGACGGTGCAGTGGTGGCGGCAATGGCATCAGCATCAGCATCGGCATCGGCGGCGACTGCGACGACAACGACGATGACTATGAATCGATTTAATGAACGAGCGCGAAAGTGCAAAACGGTGCGCTGCTATTATTCATTTTCAGCGCGGCATCGGCAGCCAGAAAAGCCCCAGAACAGCATCCATGGTCAACCGACTTAGCACACCGATCCTGGCAGCATGCACATCCAGTGAGGTGCACACACACCGCACCAAAAATGCACACATGTATATGTATGGCATCAATGCAAAACAATTGGTGCAAGTGATGAAGAGCGGGTGAAGCTCAGACAGCTAGAGGAGTCCAGGATGGGCGCCTGGCCGTGAGGGGCTGGGTGAATCCTTTGCCACCTTCCCTGGCCATGCCTGATGCTGTTGAATGGCTTAATGATAATGACTGACAGAGAATGACGGAACCACTTTTCTAGCTTATTTTCTTGTCATATTTTATTGACTTGATGTGGTTTCGGTTTTGCGTTCGGTCTTTTGTTTTATTTATTTTTATCCTTTTTTTTTCGTCGGTGGGAGCAGCACACAGTGAGTGACTGGCTGCAACACCCTTTAACTTTATTTATGTCGTCCATTCAAGTTTGGTGTTCGATTTTATTGATTTTTGAACTGCGGTGACAGGGAATGATTGAGCGAAAGAAATTTATTCTCTCAAAATGGAGCAACGGAAAAACAAAAAAAAAAGATGAATACTTTGTGGAATTCGTTGGTTGTTTAAACGAATTACGTGGTTTTAAGAGGTTTTTCACTCGGCATTTATTTAGAACTGTCAGACTGAGGTTAGTTTGCTTGTTCGTTGTTGATTGCTTAAAGCAAGGAATGCTGCACTTAAAATATTTTCTGGTGATAGAAGGGAACGTCGCTGCTTGACAATATCTTAGAAAATAAGTGCTTGTTGGCTGAAGGAAGAAATGACAATGCAGAAGCTTAGCCAACGCGATGACTGTCTTGTATTTGAAAAGAAATGTGGAAGTAGGTGCATTCGTCATGTAAGGACCCACTCCGTTTTTCCATTGCTCGAGGATATGAGTCTCAACTAGGCGGGCTAGAACGATTGTCTTAAGCTGTTGGCAGTAATTTAGAAGCATCCTCAATTTCAATGGATTATTCTCATTCTGGTCACCACAAGCGGGCTACTGACAACATACCAGCCGAAGAGGGACTTGTGAATCCAAGGCGCAGGTTAGTGGTGAGGTAAAGGAAATTGATCGGAGGGCAATGTACTTGGTACTGCTACTCATCGAAAAATGATTGGCAATAAATCGTTTCCTCCAGTCCTCCGCTGTTTGAATAAATGCTCACTTCGATTTTGTCTATTCTGTGCAATGAACTCAATGGTCACTAGTATTTTATTTGCGGTGAAATAAAAAATAACACTTTAAAGCAATCTCTTAGCTTGCTTAATCCCACACTTATGCTCATCATCGTGTTAGCAAAATAGACTAAAACAGTAGCATGTTGGAAATGAATTCACTTCTGTAAGCCACCTTAAGCTCCGTCGCTCCTTGTTACACTATCCCACAGACTCGGAGTCAAACACTCTTTTGGACAAAAGCCAGGTTTCCTTTGCTTTCTAAATGAAATAGACGCTTAAGGTCTTGAAAGTTTAACGTGTCTCGAGATTCACGTCACTGTACAGCCTGCTTAGTTCCACGATAAATCTGCTACTCCATTTGTCCTGAAATCCAGCAAGACCAATAAAAGTACACATAGCTCTAGAAACAAAATATTCTAAATTCCACATTAGAAATTTGTATACCAGGTGTACCAGTATGAAGTGAGATGAAGCAGGACTGCGACTGGCCATGTCTTAAATAAGGGGTTTTCCAATAAGGACTTGAATAATATAATAATACAGGTGGCGCTACAGCCTGTAGAGGGCCACGGCCTAGCTTCTCAGCAACACTCGTGTAGTGCGTGCTATTGTGCTCTCGCGAGTCGAAGGGAACCACAGTTTTATGCCGACTCCGAACGGCCAAGTTTGAGAAGCTTTTCTAGACAGAAATACTCTTAGAGCATTGTCAGTGACTCGGAAGATGTGGCGCCGTAAAAATTGTTTTTGTCACACAGAGCAGGAATCGAACTTATGACGTCGAGGTTAGGCCTTGGCAATTTTTTTGTAATAAACGTACGTCGCTTTAAACGGTCCATTGGCTTCAGTTTTTGAGTAAGCTTGATCTTGAATGGGTGCAAACTAAGCTCCTTGTGAAAAATACGCCATAATGTGGTCTAAGCGATGTCCCATTCTTCAGAATGCCGTGGAACTGATTGATTTGAATCGGTTGCCACGGGCGCCTGAACGGCAGCTATATTTTCGACACATCGACCAACCCGTGCTTTCACTGACACGGCAACATCACACAACGAATATGTTGACTCAAATTTGCCTGTCTAATAGGGCGAGAATTACGAACAAAAATTCGAGTTAACGCTCCTAAAGTTGCTGCCACCGACTCCGAATTTCAGTAGAAAATGTGCAGACGTTGCTCGTTCGCGTATTTTACCATGAGGCAAATGTTAAGCTTACTGAATAAAGTGACAGAGACAGTTTGATGATTAGTGAAACACTACGTTCACAATGTAAATTCAAAAATGACAAGTCCCAATTCGAAAATCCTATATTTTTTGCTTAACCCTTGACTCTGCAGAAGGAGTAGTTGGAGCTAGTAGTTGTGGGTTTGATTATAGAACTTACAGCGGAGAAAAAGTTAGCACCTCTAGTAGTTGTAAGTTTCTACGAATTTGTCCAAGGCAGCCTTCCCAGACGACAGCATTAATGAGTGCCCTTCCAGATTTTAGACAGCGTATACTTTTGCCCTCATTTACAGAGAGTCCCATTTCAACGACTTCCATATCACGGTTGGAACAGACGACTCTCAGCGTTCTAACAATGAACAAGACGCAATTGAATACATTTTGGAATGTTCGACAGTAATTTTCAACTGTTTCTTTTCAAAGCATCGTGGTGGCTGTGGTTTAAAACACAAGGTCGAGGGGAGAAGTGGAGATATATCAGTTTTGTATATTCGGGCTATGGACATTTGCAGTCTATGTGGATTTGCAGAGAACAACCGGGTGCTACGACCCAAAGAGTAGCAGAGGTGTTAGATGGGCCTCGCCACCCTAACAAGGTGGAGAAATAAAACGATTATTTCTAAATTTGGAACTTGAGATTTCTACTGAAGGCGTCTGGTCCAGCGTCGTAAAATGGTTTTGCCAGAAAGATGGGACAAAAAAGTCATAGCTTCAGATGGGCAATACTTTGAATAATACTATTGTACATATTTTTCTTAAATAAACGTTCAAAAATCCGTTGAGTTATAGACCCATATATTTGTCTTCAAAGCAAACTACAAATGCTGAATGTCTTGTGATGTTCGAAATAGAATTGCTCAGCATTTTTTGGTAATTTGTTGTTAAATAAATCAATGAGCATTTGTGGTTCTCTTCGATAAGAACCTAACCAATCGCTGGGATTCTATAGCTTCTGAGACTCCACATTCACCCAGGCCCTATAAATTATTGCCAATAGCGAAGAGCAAAAGTAGCAAGCAATGTGTAAACTATATCTTGATCAGCACATAATATGTAATGTAATGTACGGGCTGTACAGCGGCATGCACCTAGTTAAGCGTCTTCGGATGCAACGCTTATAAGAGCGGATGGACACTACAGCTCCGAAGAGTCTTCGATACCGAGCCATTAGGACAACGCAACAGAGGACATCCTCGAAGGAGATAGCGCACGCAATGGAAAGGATCTTAGCCAACTTGGTGTGCGTAGCTGGAGGCAGCTGGCAAAATAACTAGATGGCTGAAGAGGCATGTTGGTTGAGGCCCAGGTCCTTCTCAGACTGTAGCACCAATCAAAGAAGAAGAAACCATAATATGTAATGGAAGTTCACTACACTTTAAGTTTGAAATGGATTATAAATATACAATGGGGACGGTCTCTGTGAGTCTAAGTAGAATTCTCGAAGCGAAGTTTGTCGGGCAACAAGACTCAGTTACTTACTTCTCAGGCGGACGATCCATGGATAGAAACTGAAAATACACAGATGATACTTCGGTCTAAGAAAAACCTATTAAACTTTCCCCGCTCGAAGTCGGCATGAAACTGTAGCTCCTCTCCTTTCGTGAGTTAACAATAGCACGCATAGCAGGTGTGGTTAGTATAGAAGCCAGACCCACCTCGTGCTGTTGTGTCACCCATGTTAAGGCGAAATGATATGAACTTGCCTCTTGGGCTTTTTCTAGCCGAACATATTTGTAAAAGGAAATTTAGCGAAAGCCTCATTTTTTCATAATTCACATTTTTTAATTGTAAACCATACCATAGTTACTCAACCTTTGAGAAAAAGAAGGAATAAGTTTCTTGGCGGAAAATACAACTGTTGTGGAATACAAAATAATAAAGACGCTTCTTTTGTTTTATTGAAAGGCAGGACCACAGGTTGAGAATGACTTATCTATAAAATTCAAGCTCCATGCTCACTACACTTCCACTATTCAATAGCATTTACCACACTGGAGTACTGAGACTCAGGACTGGTCCATTGTACTTCTGTCAAGGGACAACAAAAATTCAGATGCAGATGCAGGTTGTCGGAGCGCATGTTCAGTTCCTGAGAAAGTTTCCTTTGATCCTTGTCTGGCAAGTTCATCGGCGAATTAATTTCCAGCGATTCCTTAGTGTCCTGGGACCCAGACGAGTTTCAGTGAATTTTGACTGCCAATTAAATTCAGAGAGGATGTAGTTAAAAGATTGACTAATGCCAAAAGCGCAGCCTGGCTGCCACTACATACACAGATACGTCACTATATGGTTTGTTGCCATTAGGTATGCGATACGTTTCCGCTTAAAAAACATACTCAGATTAACCTGATGATGTGTTCAGTCCTCCACGAAAACACCAGCATCGGCCCTTCATTCGTTTTGGAGCTATCCAAGAAGATACGACGACATTGCTTTCCTGACTCGAAGTAATTCTGGCTAGAACCATTTCGGGGCGCAGTACCAGTATGTGCTCAGGCATTTTAAATGAAAGCGTTCAGGAAATATTAAAGCAAATGGGAATATGAAATAGAATTACGTTAGGTGTTTAGTCAAAATGAGTCAAATCTAAAAATGATGAGTCCTCGAGTCAGGATAAAGAAAATGAGTTCTTTTGACTCTATAGAGTCGCTGTGGTAACACTGAGCATGGTACGCTTAAAACGTATTTTTTGCACAAATTGACTTTCTTAAGCGCAATTTGAAGAAGATGAACTAAGACGGGTGTCAGTATGCAGCCCTGTGGCACCTAGCAACCAGTGCGACCTTGGAACAGGTAGTTACGTGGTAAAATGTGTTAATTGAAGTTGAAGAGGTCTGCTGAAAGATGCGAAGTCAATTCAGGATTATAATGACACCTAGAGTACCTCTCACAAATCGTGTAATTTTTCGTACATTGTTAACTGTCAGTTTCTAACGAGGACTACGAGATGAACGTGTTGTTAAAACAGTGAGTTTCTTCGGAAAGATTGAATTCTGAGTAGTTTCCTCAACTTGCGTCCACCAAATTGGTTGAGGTCCACTTTTGTGCGCAGTCTTAGAGGCATGTTGTCAAAGAGTCTCGAAGTCGAAGACGTGTATACTGAAATGTATGACAAATTCAAGTGGGGTAAGCTATGGGCATTTACCAAATATTTGCCAAATGAAAGGTCAAAGAATGGCTAGTTTTCGTCACCATACCATTAGTGCCTCTCATTTTATTCACACATGAATGTGTCCATGAGTCAGACTTGTTCTAAAATAAATCGAATGGACTCCAGACTTCCGGAGAAGAAGAAGAAGAATCTTTAGAAGTTCCCTCTCGTTCACAGCTTATTTCTGCAATTACTGTGTTCATCGTTTCGAAATCTGTTCTGTTTTGTTACAAAAATAAGAACAGAGATCAAAGACAAAAGCATCGAAAGAACTAAAAGTCATTAACGATCGTGTGATGTTGTGTTTCCTTCTTTTTTTTTTGTGTTTCCTTTCATATTTGCTAAACAGCCAATGCCACGATTAGCCCACGAAGACTAAAGTTAAGATAATTTTGCAAATTTCACTCCTATTTCCACATACGTCAGGAGCATAAATTAAACCAAAACTACACACAATCGCCGAACTCATTTACATTTTATTTGGCACATCGATGCTTCAGCGAACCACTGAAGTGGGTGCTGTTTTCGAGTGGTTTTTGAAGCGTTCGATACAATTCTGTTGCCTCTTCTTCAGATGTTCACAAGAGATATTTGGAACGCAACTCGCTGCCAGGGCACGTGAAAATGTTCAAATGTTATTTATTTTCCATCGAGCGGCACCGATCGGGGCAGAGAGGTAGACTGAGTTTTGCAGGTGAAATCGTCTGGAAAGTGTCTCTTTTTTTGGTTTGATGTCACACACATCAGTAACGAAACAATCGCACAGCGGTTACATGAATGCACTTGTTATAGAAGAAAATCCCAGCCAGACTGTCCATTTATTATATCTACCTAAGGTCAAGGTCTGGCCCGACCTAGACCCATAGTTTCAACAGAACTAGGCACGGATAGCCCACAAAATGACGGAAGCGACATGGCGCAGAGAAGGACAGAGAAGTGTGATTAATTTTGCGACGGCACCAGCCGTCTGATGTACCACAATCCACCCGGTCACCTTCGGCCGGGGCCAGAGTTGTTGCTGAGAAATCCGAAAGATTCTCGGATGTGTGCTGTAATGTGAAGCGTTGAATGTTAATTCTTGAAATCTCTCTTCGTTTTTTTGTTTTTTGTTCTTGTGAAGCCAATAGCCGCAGGCTCATAGAAACCGATTCGAGATTGAAAACCAATGGGAGCTGAATACTGCTCGTCGGAGGATTGGGTTACATTGATTCAATTTGCATTAATTTTTCTTCGCATTTAATTGGATTTTAATGGAAGTTGCTTATTTTTTTTGGGAGGGTTCTTGCTTTTGAAATTCATTTATCGGTTGATGGCCCATTCGGGTGAGATATGGGGACAACTTGTTTGGGGAACAGCATGATAATTTCGCAGATTGCTTGAAATGAAAATTAAGCAGTTAATACGGCGAGAATGACTTCTTAATGATGTGCTGGTGGTACATGTGGTGTGTGTTGATAGGGTTTTGATTGAATCGTTTTCTGCACACGTTTGATGGTTGCCGTATAAATGATTATGAAAAGGTGGGTTTTTTTTTGTCATAAAATGTTGCCTGTTATGGAGGCTGTTCTTTGAGCAACGAATGGTTGCTGTATGTTGATGGGAAAAGTGATCTAAAAATTAATCGTTTTTCGAGACGAGACGTGTATGTGTCTTCTTGCGGCCAATCGTTGAACAAGAACTGACCCCACCCAAAAATGGGGAAGTGCTGCTTCGTTGTTTCTATGAATCTTACGTTTCTCGGTTCTTCCGAGATGTCTCAAAAAAACGAATATAAAAATACTGAGTTGCAAAGAAATGTCGAAAAATAGTTTTTGTTGGGCCGGTTGTAAAATGAAAAGGAGAAGAATGTTATACCAGCAGATGCAAGCACTTGTGGTGGCCTGTGGCGTTGTGGGTATGTGCGTCGACCCCAACCTCGACGTCGTAGGTTCGATTCCTGCTCTGTGCGACAAAAATTATTATTACGACCCCACTTCTTTCGAATCACTGACAATGCTCAAAGAGTATTTCCTGTCTAGAAAAAGCTTCTCAAACATGGCCGTTCGGAGTCGGCATAGAACTGTAGGCCCTTTCCACTCGTGAGAGAATAATAGCACGCACAACACGAGTGGTTGCTGCGAAGCTAGGCCCCGGCTCTCTACGGGCAGTAGCGCCACCCATGTAAGCACTTTAAGACAAATTTCAGAAGTCCTACATTTGAACGCGGATGCAAATATGAGGATGTGAACCACGCAACAAAGCAGTTTTCCGCGTGTACTCGGAAAGGCCTGTACAGAAGACAGCACACAAATTCGATCCAAGAGTCAAGCTGTTTGCTTAGTCATTGACGATGTCCTTCCTTCTATGATGACCAATTAAGACAACATCCTTTTAATGAGCTGAACGTCAATTAAAACCATCAACTGTCTCAATCGGTGTCTGCAATCAGCTTCGACTCTTCCTCATGACCAGACACTTTCAAATGCCTGCGGACAACGCGACAGGTAACCACCATTCAGAGGATAAAGTGAAAATTGGCTTGTTGCAACCACAATAGCGGTCATAAAATGTCCTCTCGCATCAGTGCAGAAATCAGAAAGAATCTACACAACCACATTCAAATACGGTCAACGATCAGAGTGGGTGAAAACGAGTTTTGCGTTGACAAATATTTTCACCGGATTATGACGAAGAGACAATGAATTGTTTTCTTTTTGTTGCCAAATAATATTAAATTCCGAAGTCACTGTTGAGGATTAAGTCCCGGCGAGTCTTCGAATTTTGCACTTAGGTAGAAATATGTGTATCACGCACAGGTACACACCACACACGGCAGCAATAGGTAAAGTAAAATTCTGACATTTTACAGCAAGCCGACGGCGACGACGACGAATACACAAGGACGCATTGTCTTGTGTAGTGAACTGTCATGCCTGTTCACCAGTGCGACGGACTTAAGAGCTGATACACCCATGCAAGTGACAGGCAGCTAAACGGGAATGAAAAGGATTTGAGAGTGAAGTCCTTAATTGGATTAGCAAGAAGTGGCAGAAACGAAATTTTTAAGACTTTTGCCCGTGAGACAGAGAAATGACCTTGTCTGTGGCTTATGCCATAAAACCAATAAACATTTTCCCACTTCATTTGGGTGAAGTCTCTTTTATTTTTTTTTTTTGTGCAAGGAATACGGGAGAAGGCGTTCTGAGGAGGCGTTTGCATTTTTAATCTGAATTGGTCATGCGACTGTGGTCAAGGTTTGGAGTGGTTGAATTTTGCGAACCGGCAGAGAATGCATTTTGAAAGTCCAAACGAGCACACACAAACACACACCTTTCGAGCGGCATGTACGGGTGGGTATTTCAATTTCCGTCGGTAAATCAACAGCGGGCAGCCATTCAGATGGGTGAGTACTGAAGCAATGGATTTTAAGTGTGCGTCGATGGGTTCTAAATGTTTTGTTCGCTAAGGCAGTGTCGGGTGTTGTTGAATTAACAAAAGACGGAAATTGGATTTTAAATAGAATTTATGGTGTTATGCCTATTCGGTCAACTAGTTCGGCGGCGCAAGCAGGAGAAGGCGGCTATTTGACGGCATAAACGGATCATGCAAGAAGAATGACAATTCAAGTCTTTCTGTAGCATTCACACGAATTGCAGTGAGTTTGAGAGGGCTGCGTGCAACACAAAATTCAATCAAATCCACTTGAGTTCAGATCGAAAAAGATGATACAGAATTTTGGAATCAACGATCTGCAAATGCATTCAAGATCTTTCTACCGCAAAAATTCAATCTTCATCTTTGTTCTCCTCCCGATTGACTGCAATAATTACAACACTCACCAGCAAAACTGTCACATCACAGTGATTTTAGAGGCCAGCATATTTGAAGGAATTATCTTACTTGCAGACAGCATCCGCACAACGCGAACATGTGTTTACACATGCCTCTGTTGAAAGGTAAACGTTGGCAACTCATGATCACAGTTAATATTTACCACATGCTCAACATTTTGAGGCATCGTGACATCCTGTCACGCGGAGCGCACACAAAATCAACTTTTAATAATTTCAAATATTTCAGTGTAAGAGTTCATTAATCTTTGAGTGTGGAGGAAAATGAAATGCAAACTTGTCAGTGAAACTCGTGATGGAATGAATTGGAAATTCCTTGTTTTGTAGGACCAATATGTGTTCTTAGGTATTTTAATTTAAGTATTACCGTGGCGCATCTGGGTAAACGTAGAAAACAGCATCAGCCTCGGCATGATTTCCCAGCTCTAAGCTCATGGTGTGAGGAAGTTAGGCATGTTAGTGTTAGTGCTACATTTCCCTGGACACCGTGGCATTGAATCATTAAATTAAACCAATGAAACATGTGAAAGTAATATTTGGATACTTATATCGAACATATTCGCATATTTACACAAAACTCAAGCAGCAGATGTTTGCAAATAGTTGTATTTTAGGCACGAAAATAGAAAGGAATACCCATGCTCTTCTTGTCGCTCTTACTTTTTGTTGCAATAAGTGATTTTTAAAAACACGAGTACAAACAAAAAACTCAGAGTTTGAATTTGGGAAGAAATTCCCAGTCGTTCTCAAGCAAATGCAGAGCAGTTCTTTGCTGCTACCACCAAGAGTCTCTTGCTAGTTAGTTCAGTTTAATTCATGTTACTTCATTTCAAACACATAATCCTCTGTTTCCGAGGTGGCCCTGGTTTTGTACATCGTCGCACTAACGCACTTGAACCTCAACGTCTAATTTCGATCCCTGGTCTGTGCGACAAAACAAATCATTTTCACGACCCCATCTCCTTCGAGTCACTGACAATGCTCAAGGACTACTTCTGTCTAGAAAAACCTTCTTAAACTTAGCCGTTCGGAGTCGGCATAAGACTGTAGTTCCCTTCCACTCGTGGGAGAACAATAGCAAGCACAACACGAGTGGTTGCTGAGAAGCTAGGCCCCGGCCCTCTATGGCATGTAGCGGCACTCATTTTATTATTTTCATTTTTATAATGCTCGGTTTCTGTGGTTTGAGCCCATTAGAGTAAACCTGATTGGTATGGTAACTAAACCAAGAGCCACCAGAATGATCAAAGTTAGATCAATGTACGTTGTTGGGTATCACTATGAGCCAACATTGGTCTAAGAATGCTGGCAGTTCCGCTGGCAGCCCAATAACCTAATCTAACCTGAAAGTTGTCTTAATCATGGCTCTATCAAGTGGTCAACAGCTTCATAGGCGTCACCATCACTACAGAATGTTCGAGGAATCCTTTAAGGATTCTTGCGGAATATGTTTGCGTGAAGAGATTGCTGTTCATTCCACATTTCATAGCACTCGCGTCTATACATTTTAACAAGCCCATTTCATAAAGAAAAACGGTGCGATGAAGGTGAGGTCTTCATCAGGAGTCTGCTTAAATGTACCCTCAAAATGAGATAAGTGGATGAAGCGATCAAGAGAAATATGTGTGAGTCCACCATAGCCTACCTTCTAAATGTAGCATTATCAGACTTAGACGTAATCGTGTCTTTCTACCATTCATCCACAGTAGTGAAGATATTTCCTTTTTTTAATCCGCTATTTCTTCTTCTTCTTCTTAGGCTGGCGCTACAGTCCGGGTTAAGCCTGGTCCTCAGTCAACATGCCTCTCCATCTAGCCCGGTCTTGTGCTAGTTGCTTTCAGCCACGAACGCAGGTCCCCTTCTAGCTGCGTGCGCCACCGTAGGCGTGGTCTTCCTTTACCGCGTTGCCCTCGGGGCTTGAGTCGAAGACTTTCCGGACCGGAGCATTGGTGTCCATTCGCTCGACGTGACCTAGCAATCTGAGACGAGAGATTCGAATTCGTTTGACCAGGTCGTAGTCGCTGTACAGCCCGTACAGCTCGTCGTTCAGTCTTCTCCTCCAAACACGATCCGTACATACGGGAACGAAGATAATTCGAAGGATTTTTCTCTCGAAGCGGCAAAGAATATCTTCGTCCGCTTTAGTTAGTGTCCAGGCTTCTGCGCCATACAGCTGAACTGGGACTATCAAGGTCTTATATAGAGATATCTTGGTTCTTCGAGAGATGGCTTTATTCCTCAGTGGCCTTCCGAGTGATAAAATGCAGCGGTTGGCCAAATGCATCTTAATCCACTACAATCATTATAAAAAATCTCAACTCAATTTTAAAGCCCAAGAAAACGTAATCATTCGCTAACAAGTAAATCGTTCCTCACTTAAACTGCATTTCAACGTTTAAACCGCTCTTTCAATTCAAGTTGCACTCTTCACTTAGCGACATTGTTGATGCATTGGCATGTAAAACGCTCCGATTTCATCATTACATCATTGCGGATAATTTCTTTGCGTGAACGTTGCACCATGCTAATGGAATAATTAATTTCTCGCAAAAAAAAAAAAAAAAAACGTCCTATAATTGATGTCATTATTTCGTAATGTGAACAATCAAAAAAGTTCATGCATATTTGTCGAAATGATTTGTTGTATTATATGCAGTTGACTTGCAACGATCGATGGTTGTGGTGGTCTACATTTTGTATGAATTGAGGGAATGAGTGGAGAAGACAGCAGTTTTTGGGGAAATGTAGGGAAATAAAACCAAATGATTCGTTGTACATTAAAGTGAGTTAAAAAGCGACGAAGAATCACTTTCTTTACTTTATTTCAAACTACATCGAATCTTTATAAAACAGATACAAAGAACAAGACTATAATAAAGCCAGTTTGTTCAGCTTCTTGCTTTCACTAGAGCACGTTTCGACGGCGTTACCGACGACTTTTTACCCACCACGCCACGGCAAAGCTCAGTGTACTGCTTGCGACAAATTTTAGAAGAATATCTCTCGGCAATTTAGGTAAATACGAAGCTGTTCAAATGAATTATCTTTTCATTTCATTTTAATTCACTTTTATTTAGAATGCATAACAGACTTATACACAGACTAGACAAAAATGCTTGGATTTAGTTGGACGTGCAATTTTACTTCTAACTTACCGGCCCTCCGGAAAGAACTATCCTTAACCATAAATGCCAACGACGCCAATGTCGCGACTTATTCACTGGCTTGGGAGCATAGCATTTCTTCATAAGATGCCATTTTAAAAGGGAACCCATTCTGCGTAGAATATGTTTAGAAATGCAGAGTTATTGGAGTTTCAAAATGTGCACCATTGAACCAACAAAAATGGCTTCCTGAGAAGTACTCGCAGTACCCCCAAAACTGTGTTGTTAGAGAATTCGTTGCTCTCATTTTTAATTTATGATACGAAGAACATTCCTGGTCTATTTTCCGTCACACAGTCAAGAGAGCAAAGACTCGATTTGCATTGTCTACATTTATGTCGCATTTTCTCAGTCCCAATGAATGACATGAATCGGTAAACTTAAGCAGAAGCGACTTCAATGAAAGTCGAAATCATGCCATAATTCTCACCTTCCAACCCTTAATCACACCAACTAAAAATAGCCACCAATCGATCTCCTTCCGATAAAATCGAGCAGAAATAAAAAGTGTCCACAAACTCATCGTTCATAGCGCGATATTAGAGAGACTTAAGGGAACTTATTTTTAAGAACTTAAGTTTCACCAGAGTTTAAATAAAGCACGAGGCTTTTGCTGAATTATTGGCTAAGGTCCAGTTTGGAAATCAATTAATGTTCATTTTACGCTATTTTAAGTATTTCGATGGAACTTGAAACTTTAAGAGTACGATGTCTACAGCTCGACTGAAATTAAGGTCGAGACACATTTTCGTGTTTCATTGAAGCCTTTTTCATCGTCAGCCTGAAAACAAATGTAATTAATCGGAGACGGATACGAGCGGCATTATCTTCAGTCTAGTAGAAAGACTACAAGAAAGCAACGTCAGTCCAAATACACATGATATGCCGGAAAATGTGAGATCCCCAGTTGAACTTGCTCGTCACACCTCAAAAAATACACAAACACTCCTGATGACACGCGTAAATTCGGTTCGCACAACTGACATACCTTCTCCGTTGGAAAACAGAAAGTCACACAAAAATGTTTGCCTCTTCTCAGCTGGATGCAAACAATTGAAAATTTCGTCACAGCACCAAAGGCACCTCCGCATTGTTGCGCCCCTACAGCTGGCTACAATTGCAGAGTCACACCGCAGCTGTCAAACAAACCATTCAATCGAATGCAGACTCTCTCTCCGTACGCACATAAAATTTGCATCACTTCACCAGCCACAAGCCAATCCCGTCAATCTCTAATGACTACCAAAACACACGCCACAGCTTCAACAGCCCTCCTCCACCGGCAAACCAATTACGCAGTCATATCAATAATATTAATTCCTCACCGATACCCATCAAGTCATATTTCATGGCATTCAATTGAAATTACATCTTCTGCGGAGTATCTTCAATCGCCCATTTAATGGTTAATAATTCCCTAATAAAATTCGAGGCATAGGAAAAAAAAGTCCTTCATCACACAAAATATCCCATCGAGCGCAGCGATTCCCAATTTTATGAGATCCCTTAAAAATACGACATTTATTTGAAATTAAGTTTAATTGCAGTTTCAGTTCCGCTCACACGTACCCGAAGGTACGCTTTCAAGACTCGTGTCACACGCTCTTCCCATTCCGATACTTTCATCTGTTTTAATTACGTTCGGGCATAAATCTCATTTTATTGGTGTCTCCTTCGAGTCCTTTTGAGTCGATGAACACCCCGAAAGCCACTCAATGGACTTTCACTCCGGCTCACTCAGTTGCCATAAAGCGGCGGTTCATTGCGCTATAATTACGAGGGGAAATTTCCCCTCCAGGATGGCGATGAATCTTCAGGGGAATTCTCCGCCACGGACAGAGACAGCACGACACGCGACCCGATTCCCCACGAAAGGGACCACATCCTCTGTCCCCCTCTCGCGCACGCACACGCCATACGAGAGCCCAACGAAATTCCCCCAAGCACAGTGTAGACAAAAAATGCACTTATCCATTACGAAAATTGTAATGGCCGAGAAAGTGAAATAGACATATGGTGGAAGGGCTTAATGTAACAAGGTCGGCGATAAATCATTTCGTACTCCGTCTCTCTGTCTCGCTTTCGCTGCTGTGGTCACTCTCGCGAGTAGTACGGATTGTGGGCAATTTCTTTTCGTGGGACATTCAACAATGCGAGTGCACTTGCTAGGTTGGCGTTGGACACTCTTCTTTGAGCAAACAGTCCCGTAGTGCCCGTGTGTGAGAGGGAGAGCGCGTCCGGCGAGCCCTTAACATAATTTGCGACTCATGACAAAATGGACCACAATGGAGTTGTGGAAGTGAGTGACTGTGGATGCAATGCTTGCATCATCTCGGGTGATTGATTTGGGTAAACATTGGTGTTTGGCAACATGTTGCCGACTGAGGGAGCCCTCTTCCTAGTGGATTTCAATTTGAAAACTCTAGGATTACCATTTGAATGTGTATTTATTCTCGTAAAATATTTACACATGGCAGTGTCTGAAGCTTGTGCTTATGATGTTGAAGAAGAACCAGGTTGTTGGCAGTATAAATCTGGAGTTTGAATTATAATGAATGGCGACTGGACGAGCGGGGAGATTCTCTTTAACGTGGTAGATGATGTGATGTGATTTAAGGTATTTCCCGTCGAATGCTTGCTTGCTGTTCAACGATTCCACTAGGCTTTCTACACCATACTGCATATATTCACGAAAACTCTGTCGACTCAGAAATAGAGTGCACTGCAAGCTAAGAGCCAAAGGTTTGAATATGTTATACATGAGTTGCTGATGCTACCCTCAAATTTGCGACGATCATAATTAATTTGGTCGTGCTCTTACTTGAAGTATCCGCACGCGCCATTATTAATAAATTAATTACGTCCGCTAAATTGAACTATCTACCGCGACTGTATAATACGAATACCTATTCAGTCTAATAGTCATTCTACAAGATGGATCGTTTAGCAATGGTTAATTAACTTCAACAATGGCTCGTGTGTATGCACACATTTTAATGTACCTCTGAAAAGTGGACTCCACAGACGACATCATAGTGGGGATCCCCAGTAGTCGTAGAACAGTCTTTGGCAACTGCTTTTACTTCGGGCTGTAAAAACAACTCGAATCTCCGAGCTAGAAGGACCAAGATCATGATCCACGAAACTTCGACAAGCAAGCGGCAGAGCTTATTTTCGAAAGAAAAATTGTACGTAGGACATATGGTTCCGTCTGTGAGGAAACTGTATCAAGTTTTGGATGTAGTCCGGAAGGCAAAAATTCGTCGATTTCACCAGTTTGGCTACATCGAGCATATGTACAGAATCTTTGAATCCCAGCCTTCTGGTTCAAGAAGACGACCAAACTTTCTTCAGTTATGTCAGACGTAAGGTAGCTTGGATTTGATGACTGGTAGTAAAGTGATCAGGACAGTCAACGATGGAATGCAGTTACTGCCTTGGCTCAGGCTAAGAATGCAGTCATTTTATTGCCTAAATAGTTGTCATTTTGTACGTAGTAATATAAACTGTACATCATTCAAAGAAAGATGCTGGCGTGCACGACGAGCATGAGTTACAGTTGAGTTTATTATAAGTGATCGTAAAAGACCCTGCCGATGAATTCTTGTAGAATTATGTTACATTTCGCTCATAATGACAAGATACAAGACTTTTAATTGGTTCGAACTACGAGTCAATCAGTAATAACAAATGCTCACTGTACTGCTTTTCGATGCTAAACAAATATGTCTTCTCAAATGACAGTTCGACCGGTGGACGTTGGCGGTATGACATAAGCATGCCACATCTGAATACAAATCAAATCACATTTCTCGTAAGCGTCGTCTTTGCCACAAGTGCTAATTATTCAGGAAATTTAATATTCGAAGAGTATCAGCTTGAGTAACAACAATCGCAGCTAAAAATCCGTTCAACTGCTCATAGGCGCCGCTGTGGTTGACGATATCGGAAGAAGTCGTAGGGTTACACGTGAACTACTGCAACGTTGAGGCTTTGAATGATTTCTTTGCAGGTTAGGCTCACAGTGCTGTTGGGATGTACGATCTTTCCTGGGCAAATGTAAGATAAAGGGAGATATGAAGTTCAAAAACGATATCTATTAGTTGGCCTGATCACACAAATTGAAATCTATTCCTCAGAGGAATAATTCTAAACGCTTTCAGCCGAATCAATTCAAGTGGCCAATATTTCAAATATTTGCAAGCTATGGTTATGGTTATGGATTTTAACGGCCGATAGATCGTCTTGGTTATTAAGCGTCTAGTTGTTTAGAGGGCAATATCCGAAGTAGTTGATGATCGTTTCATCTCGCTGATACGATGACTCCCACTTCCACTGGCGAGGTCTCGTTCTGATCGATTCGGTGCTTCTTGGACAAAGTAGATAATGTCTTGCTTGTCACCCAGTGGGATTGGGCTGGGCAATTGGGCTTCTTCTTCTTCTTCTTGTGGCGCTACAGTCCGGGGTGAACCTGGGCCTCGGTCAACAATCCTCTCCAGCTGGCACGTTCTTTAGCCAGCTGCCTCCAATTTCGCACTCCAAGTTGGTTGAGGTACTTCTCCACTTGAGTGCGCCATCGGGTTCCTGGTAGTCCTCTATTGCGTTGTCCCACTGGTTCGGAGTCGAAGACTCTTCGGGCTGGAGCAGTGTTGTCCATGCGCTCTACATGGCCTAGCCATCTTTGGCGTTGAATCCGTAGACGCCTGACTAGACTCATGTCGCTGCCTTCTCCAAGAACCTTCAACGCAAACAGGACCAAAGATTGAACGCAGAACTTTTCCCTCGAAGAGACCAAGTGCGTCTTCATCCGCTCTTGAGATAGTCCAAGCTTCCGCGCCATACAGCAGGACAGAGATGATCAAGGTCTTATATAAGGTGAGCTTGGTCTTTCGAGAGAGGGCTCTACTACTCAATTGCCTCTTGAGCCCAAAGAAACATCGGTTGGCAAGAGTTATTCTGCGTTTAATCTCAGTACTGATGTTGTTCGCACTATTTACTTGGGAGCCAAGGTAGACGAAGTCTTTCACTACCTCGAAGTTGTAGCTGCCTATGGTGACGTTCTGACCGAGTCGTCGATATTGTGTGTCCTTTCTTGATGACAGCATATACTTTGTTTTGCCCTCATTCACCGCTAAACCCATTTTTGCGGCCTCCGTCTCAATACAAGCAAACGCTTCATTGACGGCTCGCTGAGTTCGGCCAATCACGTCAATATCGTCCGCGTATACTAAGTTAAACGGGCTTTTGGAAGATCGTGCTTCTAGTGTTGGCGTATGAGTTTCGCACGATCTTCTCCAACACGATGTTGAAGAAATCACATGACGACGAGTCGCCTTGTCTAAAAATTTATTTGACATAGAAGGTCTCGGTGAGTTCGTTACCGACCTTTATGGAGCAGCGAGAGTTCTCCATCGTCATCCTGCACAATCTGACGAGTTTGGCAGGGATGTCAAAACTAGACATGGCGTTGCACACTGTCATATGCGGCCTTAAAGTCGACAAATAGGTTGTGGGTCTCGATCTGCATCTCTTGGGTTTTTTCGAGGATCTTAATGTAAAAATTTGATCGATAGTGGACTTCCCAGGTCTGAAACCGCACTGCTAAGGACCTATCAGGTTGTTGACGAATGGTTTTAGACGCTCACACAGAACGGCAGAGAAGATTTTGTAGGCAAGTGGGCTGCCAGGAAGAAAACCCGAGCACACTTAGAGCATTGCTTCAGACTACTGCCACTGATCGACAATTCCAATGATAGTGACATTAATACTATCGCAATGGCAAATAGACGGAACAAAATGTGAAGACGAGTTGAAGTGTATTAACTTTGCATTCAGTAGGATTTCAACCGGTGACCTCTCTAACCAAAGCTGAAACGTAACCAACTGCGCCATCCACCTGTCATTGTTATTCTGCCAAAATCCTATTCCTATTCATAAGAGTTTCGGTTTCTCGGACTAAGTATCATTGCCTTCAAGCACGTTTTCTTCCCAGTCACAAGTAGGTTTTTAATATATCAGGTTATTCTACGTTCAACTAGAAGTATAAACAAATATGAATATAGATGGCGCTGTTGTCCGAGCTGGGCCGACATCAAGCCCTTGTGTGTACTGCTTTTTCTAAACTGCTTCTCTTTGAAGATATCTACGCGAATTGAAGGGATCTATAGTTATATATGCTTCTTCTTTGATTGGCGCTACAGTCATTGGTGGACCTGGGCCTCAACCAACATGCATCTCCAGCCAGCATGATCCTACGCCAGCTGCACACGCCAAGTTGGTTGAGGTCCTTTTTCACTTGTGTGCGCCAACTCAATCGAGGACGTCGTTTGTCCCAATGGTTACGTATCGAAGACTATTAAGGCCGGAGATGTGGTGTCCATCTGCTCTACATAACCTAGCCATCTTAAGCGTTGGATCGGAAAACGCGTAACTAGGTGCATGCCGCTGCATGGCCTTTACAGTTTGTGCTTGAATCTTCGACGCCATTAACGCAAACAGAACCAACGATCGCACGTATAACTTTTCTCTCAAAACAACCAAGAGCTTCTTCATCCGCTTTCAATAGTGTTCATGTCTCTGCGCCAGCTGGTTTTCCGAGAGATGGCTCTGTTACTCAATTGCCTCTTGAGCCCAAAGAAGCGGCGATTGACAAGAGTAATTCTGCGCTTGATCTCGGTACTGGTGTCATTGTCCCTGTTTACTCCAGAGCCAAGGTAGAAGAAGGCCTTGACAACCTCAAAGTTTCCGCTGCCCATTGTGACTTTCTGTCCGAGACGTCGATGTTGTGCGTCCTTCCGTGATGACAGCATGTACTTTGTTTTGGCACGGTTTACCGCTAGACCCATTTTAGGCGTTTCCGCGTCAATGCCCACACGCGCCTCATTGACGGCTCGCTGTATTCATCCAATCACGTCAATGTCGCCCGCGTAAGCAAGCAGTTGAACGGACGTTTCTAAGATTATTCCTCTGGGTCTTATAGTTGTAAGCCGACTCCGAAAGGCTAAGGTTTGAGAACCATTTCCTGCCTGTTCCTGTTACACTCTACACTATTCATTGGCTCCTAAGAGTTGGAGCCGTTTAAAATCACAGATCCCCAGTCGTTAGTCGAGTCGACGCGACTACTTGTTAATACAAAAACAAAGTGACATGATCAATTTTACACCACAGTCGCACCATTTTATTGAACACCCTGTTTCAACTCACTTAAGATATTCCGCAATTCGGTAAAAGTTCATCGCCGTCTTAACGATTTCGAATACCAAAACAGACATGATGACAAACGCAAATCGCTTTTTTTGAAAACTCTTCTAATTAGTCAAGTCAAGTTAAGTCCGGCCGCATGTGTGTGTGTGCGTGTATTTAAATAAACCGAGACTTTTACGGTAAAACTCTGCCACCGGTGTTACAGCCCACTCTAAATGTCATCCTCCGTTAAGATTCAATGTCCATCAGCGGCTTGTGAATATTCATCGATCGCATCATTCCACGTGAATACGAAATATTTTCGAGCACCAATCCAAACAAATTTCATGCACCATCTTCACTCGTGATGGTTGTGGAATTAAACCGTAATTTGGCATCTAAATCATAATTTTTCATTATTTCATCGAGATTTTATACAATTCAGATGGGTTCATATTTTGATCGTGTATCTGCCCCGAAAAGTGATGTATCCGACTGCCCATCCGAGCTGGCGTTTACCATACGGAACCGATAAAGTTCCCCCATAAATAGGAATTCTGTCAAAGTGCCCGTCAGCTAAGGCTCATATTTACGACGCAATCGGACAATCGGTTTGTTCACCTTGTCAGCGGAGGCGCGTATTTTCTGTTCGTAATCCTCTCGAAACGGTTAGCTTACAAATTCGTTTTATCTCGGTGCGGATTCGATCGGGGCACTCGTAGATGTGGCCGGCCAGCCAATCGACCTTGTATCTGCAGCGCCTTAGGCCGCAAATAGCATTTGTCAACAATTTATTGGCAACAAATCGCACGTGATATGGGGCTAGCTGTGCTCTTTCTTTTTGATAGAGTTTTGAGAATAAATTACTTCTGGGTGCGCCGTCGAGTGCCATAGTGCACGGCGTGGCGGGCGCAATTGCACGCTCTCGTGCACAGATACTGATACCACCGGGGAAAATCTGGACTCATAAAGTATCGGCTGCCGGAGAATGCACCTTGCTTCTCGTACAGCGTCCGGAGATCGCACAGGGCACAGGCTTTTGAGGCTGGCTCATGGAAATAATTTACGATGTGCCCTCGCGCCGATCGTAGGTGCGCATGCGGGATGAAGATGCCGCTCTCGTAATCGTTGGGCAATAAAATTAAACGTTTTATTCCGAAAACGAACGAATCCACTTGAAGCGCGCAGCAGCTGAGCCATAGTTGACCAGACCGCTTGTCGTCTTGGCCTGTTGGGAATCCGAGTCCTTGTGTACGATCGTAAAATATTGTTTTTGTTTTTTATTGGGAAGCGAGGTGAAAGTGACACTTTTATTACTCATTGAGAGAGGGGAAAGTTATAATTTGGAAGAGTGTGTTTTATATTCCGTGGCTGTGGCAAGACACTTGTTGAAGCGATAGTCACTAGGTGATGTCCTCGGATGACCTTTTGTTTTGAAAGATACAGGCACAATTTGTCCTTCGCATGGTGGTGTACGGTTGGGTTGGTTGGAGAGGAGTAAGAGCGCTCGTAAAATTAATATTTACAACTCTTGAGGGGCTGTTGCGATACACACACTGGCTGTGTGCGTTCGTGGATAGATAAGGATATAATTGTTTTATGGACTTTAAGTGACCTTAAGTAGTGGCAATTTGTTCACGCGAAGTGTAATCGTAAATCACGCCCGGGTAGATCGTGTTTAGTTCGAGTGAACGGTTAGTATCGGTTCGGTGGCATGTGTGAATGGTATTAGATAAACTAATGGGCAACTGAAACCACATCATGATCAGATCCAGTGTGTGTGGTCTGTGTCAGTCAGGTGGATGGAATGAGTGGGAGGAGGAGGATGAAGCTTTGGGAGGAGAATAAAGATTTTTTCCACGACATGAGTGGGTGAGGTGTGCAGCTAATGATTGTGAATTGGTTGTTATTATAAATTCAGATATATGGCTTCGAATCCGAACCTGTCGGGCAACGCAACAGAGGACGCCCGCGTTTAAGATGGCGCACCCAACTGGAGAAGGACCTCAACCAACTTGTCGTGCGAAACTGGAGACAGCTAGCCAGAGATCGCGCTAGTTGGAGAGGCATGTTGGTTGAGGCCCAGGTCCACCCCGGACTGTAGCGCCACACAAAGAAGAAGATATGGCCCCATCTGCGAGAAAGGTGAATGGATGAAAAGACACAGAGGCGACTCCCACGAGATGCGTCAAAATGTAGATGGAAGCCAGAAGAACATCTGTCGACTCCATATAGGCCTTGATACATACTCCAGCTGAGAGGATCTTCGATTCACAGTCCCCTTGGTTCAAGGTTTTACCGGCCATCCGTTCAAGAGGCAAAGGCATCGCGGAAGTAAGACGTACCGCCGAATGGACGACAATACTGTATCAAGCTCAGAAATAAGTCAGTAAAAGCATTCAATTGGAGCTCGACAGTTCGGAGATGTGAGATGTGTTGAGTGTCTTGATGACGCGCGCTAAGATCATGCACACTCCTTTGATCAACTCAAATCAAAAAAGCCCAAAAGTGGGCTACGAGTAACAAGGTTGGAAGGAACAAGAACGTAATTTTAACAAGGTTTGATCATCTCAGCTTTACACGTTGAAATGCTGCCTTGGTCTATCACCCTTTGTAAGCGCTGTGGTATCGCGACAAGGCTACATTGCTGTGCATCTGTCTTTTCTCATAAATCTTAACATCTACCTTGTGAAACAGTCATACGATTCAGAAACTTAAAGAAGGACCAGTGGCCATAGTTTACAAGATCAGCACATAACAAGTATAATGATTCGATGATCTTAGTCATATCGATTCTGATCCGTCACAAAACTAGGCATCTACTCATCAAATGAACACACTGTCTGAGAGTACCATTTGTCGACTTGATGCCAGCCGATCTTGTAGACTGGTAATAGTGGCTGCGAAAAGCAATTAGTTTTTAAGCATCCGCTTGTGTAGTTCGTGCATATTTTCCCTTCGAGTGGATAGTAGAGATGTGCCAACCCGAAACTTTTTTTACTCGAATTTACCTGAGTTGGAATTGAAGCGAACCGCGTTGCAACTCGGGTTGCTCCTTATGCCACTTAATATGAGTCCCCTCGTCAAGTTACAAAATGAGTCACTTTTGACTCTATGGTTGCACTGTTTTAATACTGTTTGGGATATCATAGAAAAAACAAACCTTAAACAAAACAGCCACACACAAACCACACCATGTGTACAAAAAGAAACAACGAGAGCAGAGCAGGTACACTGGTAGACAACGTGTCACATCACACATGGCCTCGTCCATACGCATCGCACAAGAAAAGAAGAAGTCTTAACCAACCGAAGTGTATTGTTTGTTCACATGACACCGAGTTAAAGTTTGCTGTGATGATGTTCAATTTGGAAATGGCCAAGCCGAGTCAAACGAGTTGTGTCTCAACATCAGATCGGTTCAACTCGGTTTGGATGTAACTCGAGTTGACCCATCTCTAGTGGATTGCACATACATCTGACGTCTCTGAACGGGCAAGTTTGAGAAGCTCTTTCTATTTAGAAAGGAATACTTAATGGAGATGGTTGTACTTTGGAAAGTAAATGATCTTAATCCAAAAACGAAGTCTTGAAGGGACTTGGTGGCTGATTCTAGGGTCTGAATATAATTAGCGTTTAGTTTTATACTTCTGCGCGGCATATTTGGTCCCGTCTGCAAAGGAGGTGAATAGCGGAGAAGACGCAACAGCGAACTCTACCAGCTGTACCACGGTGTAGACGTAGTCCGGAAGGCAAAAATCTATCGACTAGACTGGCTCAGCCACATCGAGGGAATAGACAACAACGCTCCTGCAAAGAGGGTCTTCGAATACGAGCCTCCTGGTTCGAGGAGGAGAGAATGGCTGGACCTCTGGTGAAGAGATCAAACCATCGCGGATGTAAAACAGCTTCGTCTTGATGACTGCAAGCAGCGTACCAATTACCGATGGAAGGCAGCAAATGCTTAGGGTCGGACCTTCCATGGGTCACCGGCCTGACAGTAAGTAAGTAATTGTTTTATAAACAAATTTCGAACTTTGCGACGCATAATTTTTTTGATTGTGCATTAAATTTGAGGGACGTAGGAAGGTCAAGACAGATGTCTTGATAATTGTCTTGCCCATATTTCTACCATTCTTGTGGCTTATCGCCAAACTTTAATTGGGGTTCAAATTGGTTACAGGCATATTTTTGGTTGGTAGATGCTTGGTATTTCATAATCTAGGGTCTGATCGTGCCACAGCGATAAAAAATAATCATATCGTAAACCACACACATTCGTACATATATGCCTACGTCGCCATCTTTATGAGCATGTTGTCGTCAGTCAATCTTGATAGATACAAAATCTGAACCGGATATCAGATTGAGCAAAACCACTGATTATTTCTTTGCAGTACCCTTTACCAGCGTCGCTCGTTCCTAAAACAACATTGGTAGTTACAAAACCGGAATTTGTGTGCGTCCATAAAAGAACGAGTAGTGATCACATATGGCAAGTAATAAAAGCAATATTTTTGTGGTACAAACTGATTTCCAATTCATATCTGCACTTCCGCAAGTGAACCGGAAATACATTTTATGATCTACGTCGATAGACACAGATAAGATCAGATGCGTTCATGAGCACACTGAATGCAAATTGTTCTTGAAAATGCATGGTTTTAGTATTGTCAGTAGGAACTCTATGTTCAGTAAGTAGGTACCGACTTCATTGCGATGATGGTCAAATGCTCATTTATGTACATGAACATACATGTAAACGTGATCGCCGAGAATCCACAGCGAGGAACAGGCTCGTTAATGGCGCTTCTAAGATCTACTTTGAATTTCTGTATGAACTCGTGAAATTTTATGTAGCAATGGGATATGTTTCTTTGAGGCTGCAAGCCTGGGAAGTCCACAGTAGTCCAGATCTCCATGCGATGCCAGATTCTGAAAGAAAAAATAAGAATTCCAGACTGATGCCCACTAGCCCATATAACAAAGTTTATAGAGACGAAATTTATATCACTGCGAATTCATAGTCAGCGATCACGAGAAATTCTCTTGCAGCTCTATCAAGAACAGCAAGCAACTTATGGATTAGAAACTAACTTTCGAACCGTTCAAACCAAGTTGTTTTGGAGGGGTTCAGTCTTATATCCACAAAATAAACGCTGGTGTCCCCCAAGGCTCTGTTCTGTCTCCGACACTCTTTCTCATTTTTATAAATGACCTCCTGTCTGCCACTTCTAATCCAATTCACTCCTTCGCTGATGGCAGCACCCTCAGCTTTTCATATTCGTTCCAAAATTCACGACACTGCCCTTCGGACGTAGTATTGGAACGGCAGCGTATGTCAAGCACATTGAATTCCGATCTTGACAGCATAATCAACTGGGGTAAGAACAACAGAGTGAAGCTCAATGCTTCTAAATCTGAAATCCGTCTGATGTCTCTAAAGCGAACCCCTGATAATCAGCCATTATCCATGAATGGAGCTTGCATCGACGAAACTTTCCATCCTTGGTACGTGCATAAACACAACACACATTCGAGCTCGCCAAAAATACTGCGAAATGTTAAGGTTTCCTTAGTCGATGCAAGAAATATTTCACCCCCTCTGATTTGGCTTTGATCTATAAGGTGTATATTCGCCCAAAGCTTGCGTACAATGCTCATTTCTGGTCTGGTGCCAACAAGACCACCCTGCACCTACTAGATAGAATCCAAAATCGAGCGATAAAACTTATAGGAGACAACGATATGGCGGGTTCATTAGACTCGTTCGAACATCCACGTACTGTGTCTTCTTTGTCTGTGTTTCATCGTAACTTTAACAAACGATGCTCAAGTGATCTTGCCAATTGCATTCCTCCTCTCCTTGAATTCACTCACAACACACGTCTCGCCAGGAATGCACATCATTTTACCCTTAAGCCTGCTTCCAAATTTAGAGAATCGTTTTTAGCCCCACCACACGAATATATAATGCTTTACCCAGTTCAATATTTGCCATAGACTATGCTTCGCAGATATTTAAGACCAATGTGCCCAGGTACCTCCTCTCCCTCTTTAACTTCCGCCTGTGCTGTGTCTTGATCACGGACAATTAAGGGTATTAATAGCCCCTTGAGCACGCGCAAATTATAAAAAAAAATTAAAAAAAAAACTGCCAAACCTCATTGTTATTGCAACAATCACATTTATTTATAATTTGATGGCTAATTCCACTTCCCCATCCTATCGGAGCCAATTGTTAAAACTGTACCAGCTTTCATTTTTCACCTGTGTCTAAAAATACACATTTATCACGTGCGACGCTGTCAAGTGATTTTGACAGTTCTGCCAGCAGATACCGTTTACGCTTGTCATCGATAAAAGCAATTGTGAATCTTCCAACAGGTAGCCTAAAGGGCTGCTTGTGGAGAAGCCAAAGTCTACAAAGGCTTTTCTCAGAATTTATGAAGTATTAAACCAGCTTTTAGGTTCACATATCTCCTAAGCTCACTATGATTGAGCCCCTAGCTCTCTCGAAGAGGCGAAAGAAAAAACGATGAATCTCCGTCTCCCGAACTAATCTCGATTGTCATTCGAAGGTGTATTGAAAATTCCACAGCTTCTAGGATTATTCGAAAAAAGATTCATCATCCAGATTAAAATCTGAAGTAGCACACGAACTTAAAGCCGATCAAGCGTAGATCATTGGTGGGAAACCATCCCAATCGTCACACGTACACGCGGTCAAACGAGGTGGAATGTGTAAATTTCAAGACTCTCTATCTCGGCGATAGATTGAATTTTGAGACTTTCGACTTCCAAATGAATTGCCTAATCACACGAAATCAAATGTCCAACGCCAAGGCGCCATTGAATATCAGCGACAACAACAAAGCAAACACCAGCTATTCCTCCCCACTCGAACATGCAACACGTCCAAGGTAACCAGTAACCGGCAACCGGTAACCACTCCCCCTTGCGAGCGAGTCTATCAACTGAGAATTGATCGAGTGTCACATGATAAATCAAAATCGAATTGGTAAGCAGCTTTAATCCAACGGTGACGTGAAAAATAATATGAATTAGGACAGCGTGGTACGTGTAAATTTCAACATCACATTAACTACCACCGCTGGCGTCTAATAAAACAATTCAGCCGCACACGTCAAGGTACTTCTGCTGTTATCTAGCAAATGATCGAGCACCCTCCTCCTAATTGATGGGGTAGTAACTGTCAAATCGAAGAGGAGAGAAAAAAATCAGGCTAAAATAACTCTGTTTACCTAGACCGGTTAAAATGTGATAAAGTGATTTTATATTTGTTTACTCGCCTTAATCAGATTATACCTCATTTGTGACAGTTACATCCCTGCGGTGTGAATTTGTGGCAGTTGTTCTTCCAGAACCTGCGCATTCGTCGACCGCCGTGCGGATTTTCTCAATTTCCCCATCGCGGAGAGATGCTGATGCTGAACAGCAGCAGCCTTCCAGATACACCGTTCCCGAAGAGAAGCTGTCATCGTTTACCCCTCTGAGCTGTGGCGTGTGTGTGCCACGAAGAGAAATGGAAGCATCCTTCCAAGCAACGACGTGCGGTATGGCATTTGGTGAGTGTATGAAAAAAACATTTGTCGCCCATCTGCATTCAGGACACTTTCTATTTTTGACTTTTCCGTCATTCCACTTTGTTTTCCATAAAAGATTCACACTGCGGCTGCAGCGGGCAACATTCCTCATTCCTCGTCAGGATACATTCACGTGTGTACGGGTGTGTGTACTTGGACCGAGGGGACAATATAAAAGAATGGCTGCGTAAATTGACTTCTGTCGTCACCGACAAAACAAGAACGAAAGGCAAAAATGAAAAAGGAGACACCGAAAAAAAATAATACAAATGAATACAAAACTGGTCCTTCCTCGCCTTTGGGTGCGTCGTCACTCGTCTGTACGTACGTAGGTAGCACAGGCGAGTTTCAGAGTGCGACACAGCTTCCCTACTTTCACTTTCACCCTAGTGCATGCATAGGCCTAGGGGTGGCTGTACGACGGTGTCGACCTGCATTCCGGCAGAGTCCTTAAAATAGAAATAATGGGCGAAGGGGGAACCAGGACCAGGATATTTTATCTCGAAAACCCAAACCCAAACCGTACCGGCCGACCGAGCGACCGACCAACTCAGTACGGCCGACAAATTTTTACGGCATTTTAATGAATTTGTAGTTTGTGTTGTTTCGAGGCGATGAAAATTGTCCCTCTGGAGAGCACGGTGTGCGTGTGTACGTGGAAAGTATGAAGAATGTGACGCAGGATGCCATAACAAGCAATTCAGTTTGTCAAATGTGAGGGAAAACAAGACACCCGATGGTTCGGATTTTTCGAACTCACTCTTGTGGACGGTTTTGAAAGATTTTCTGAAGAGTTATTGTAAATTAGTTACGAGCATGATTTTGTCTGAAAATGAAATGAAGAATGTTTTTACCTGTTGATTGGAGTATGGGTTTATTTTTATTTTTTCTTTCCTGTAGACATTTAGAAGACAGATGTGTGGTAATCGTTTGCGTCAAGAGCCGCCTTTTGAGGCGTTGAAAATGGGTCAAGTTGAAGTTGAAGTCAAGAGATTGAGTGTTTTCCACAGAGCCTGTGGAGGATTCGATGCTGTCCGGAGGGAGTCTACATGAGTTTTGAAGGAGAAGTGATGGGGATGCATTGATAGAGATGCATGACTTGGAGAGTCGAAAGTGTCGGACTGCGAAGGTGATGGTTTGATACAATTCAGGTATAAACTACCATTTACCTTGAGTCATCGGAAAAAGCTTATCAAAACCGGTGATAGACAGCTGGGCTGAGATCCACCACAGGAAAATAAATATCCTTATTCCAAGATTCAAGGTTACCTCTGGGAACCGGAGGATCAAATAGGGACACACGACAGTCTATTGTATTGAACCAGTGGAGCTAAAGGCACTTAGTGGTCTGGTGTCAAGATTTCAGTTGTGTGCTTCCAAAGTGGAGAAGATTGCTTCCAGTCATGTTGAGACAGCAAAGGAATCTGTTCAGACTGATCATGGTGAGAAAGGCTTTCTTTAGAAAAAAGATGTAATATCACGACGACGTAATATCAACCTCCTCAATTGAATTTTTTTTCACAGACGGCATGCTGACAGGAGTTTGGTGATCAGTTTATAAGGAAGCAGTGGTCAAATTATAGGAGGAGAATATTTAACTTTAAGCATTTATTGATTCCACAGTTGATTGCCCCGACTGGGCATTCAAAGAGTGTTCCATTTGTGCAGCAAATTGTTGGCGCTTGCAATTTGAAAGTTGAAAAATTGAGGCACTAAAGTTCGGCGGCTTTAGTTCTAAAATTGCATATACATTATGGTCACAATATTGTTTTGACTTCGTCAACTGTGAAGAGATCAACTGACAAAAAATCAGGGAAACTGGATCTGTTGGAGACGCTGAACACATTGATCCTTCAAAATCATCTTCTTTCAACTTGGAGTGACGTTACTGTCAAGGTGAGCCTCAACTGACATGCCTCTTCATCCGGTACGGTCTTTTGCCAGCTGCCTCAAATTTCGCACGTCCAGTTGGTTGAGGTCATTCTCCAACTAGGTGCGCCATCGGTTTCGTGGACGTTGCGTTGTCCTATTGGCTCAGATTCGTCGATTCTTCGGGCCGGAGCTGTTCATACGCTCTACAGACAACTACAGACAAAGTAATTGACTACTTCGAAGTTTTTGCTAGCCATTGCGACGATCTGTTCGAGACGTTGATGCTGTGCGTCCTTTCTCGATGACAGCATATACTAAGTCATTTACCGCCAGAACCATTATAGCAGCTTCCGCTTCTAAGTTAGCAAACGCCTCATTGGCGGCCCGTTGTGTTTGTCCACTCACGCAAGCATACTCATAAGCAAGCAGCTGAATAGACTTTTGGAAGATCATACCTCTGGTGTTTTCGTTTGAGTTTCGCACGATTATCTCAAGAAGTCACATGACAGCGTGTCTGCTTGTCTTAAACCTTCTTTGGCATCAAAGGTCTCGAGTTCGTTACCAACCTTGATGAAGCAGCGAGAGTTCTCCATCGTCTACAACACGAGGAATTCGGCAGGAATGTCAAAACTAGAGAAGGCGCTCTATAGCTCGTCTCAATGCACGCTGTCATTCGAGGATTTGAAATCGACGATATATGGTGGGTGTCGATTTGCACTTCTTTTGTCTTCTTTTGTCTTTTTATAATCTGCGGTAGTGACAAGACGTACTTATCAGGCCGACGTCCCAGCAGCAATTGCTGCCTTTCATCGGTGACGGTATAGCTCTAGGCGACTAGGTCAGGAATTTATCAGATTGTCAATGATACTCGCTTCAGGCGAGTACACAAAACGGCAGAAAATCGAAGGGAGTCTCCTTTCTTGTGGATCGGGCAAGCGATCGTTAAAAAAACCAACCACTCTAATCTCAATATTGAGGCAGTGCGTAAGATTGTAAGCGAAAATCTAGAATCAACAATTTGGAGTCTTGGACAAAAATTGCAAAATTCAAGAAAGACTCTACAACATATCTGTGTACACATGCTTACAACAAAGCAATGGAAGCCACCTGTTCATCATAGGATAAAACGGAAACTAAGCGAACTTCATTATGAAGAATGGTCATGTAAACATTGACAAAAGAGTGCGTATATGCCAGCAAAGCCGTGGAACACAATATTCCATAAATAATCTAATAATAATAATAATATGGGTGGCGCTACAGCCCATAGAGGGCCAGGGCCTAGCTTCTCAGCAACCACTCGTGTTGTGCGTGCTATTGTTCTCTCACGAGTGGAAGGGACCTACAGTTTTATGCCGACTCCAAACGGCCAAGTTTGAGAAGCTTTTTCTAGACAGGAAATACTCTTTGAGCATGGCAGTAACTCGAAAGAGGTGGGGTCGTAAAAATAGTTTTTGTCGCTCAGAGCTGGAATCGAACCTACTACGTCGAGGTTGGGGTCGACGCACATACCCACAACGCCACGGGCCACCCAAAAAAGGCAAATAATCATGTGATTTAATAAAAAAATGAATCTAAAGATTAAAATAATAGACAACACCGTGTTGTCTGGTTTGCATTGGCACTTGATATGAATCCGTGGAAATTGTTGCCATAAGTTGTGTTAACAGTCACACTCGCATCATTTTCGGAAAAAAAAACATGGCTTATCACAGCAATATATTGAACACGGTCAATGTCGATATAGATTACCAAAAGACAGTCACCCTTTAGAAGGAGCATATGGACATTATCCACTTTCGAGAAGATTTTGAGGTCTGCATGATTGTTAACGCAGCTTCTTATGATGAGGTCATAAATTTGATTTCCGGTTCACTGTCAATAAAATATGAAATCAGTTTATGAATACAAAAATTATCTACTGGTTTTATTATTTGGGGAAATGTGTTATTTCCATTGTTGCATTTACATTTTTTTGGAAATGCAAATACTGCCGCTGTTCGATGCAATACTGAGGGGTTTTACTCTATTTTCTGATGGCCAGTGCAGATAGTGGACATGTTTTTTACGTGAATACCATGAGTTGTGTATGGCAGTATGCTCATAAAGATGGCGACGGTACCAAGAACACATGTTTTTATGATTTATGATATGATAATAGAAACAACAGATTTTACTGTCGCTTCCGTCCAACCAGGACGTAGATTATAGAACAACCATATCCTAATCAAAATTAAAGTTTAGCTACAGTTAAGAAGAGTAGTGTAAATATGGACATGGCAAGTATTGGGGCAGCTGGACACTGTAACCTTTAGAAGGCTTCATTATTTTGAAACGTGTTATGCCAATAGTGGTTTAATATACTCTTACCATTAAGGACTCCAATTATCAATAAATGCAGCGAAACTTCTCATTACGAACCCTTCTATAAGAGAAACCTGTCACTGACGATACATTATGTTCTTATTCGTTTCTCCTGATCTATTCGTGCATTTCAACTTTACAACGGGCTCCGTCTATACCGGACACAGAAATATACCGTAGATTTCGCCAAATGTAAATATTATCCAAAATGTCATGAGACTAAACCATTGGCCCAAATCTGAAAAGCAACATGGGGCTAATGTGCGTGAAATTAAAGTAGTATGCTTGACTTTACAGCAATATCGAGGTGAAATGCGACGAGATTTGCCACTGAAAGTTGATTATCTCGGTGTAGATGATTTCTGGTGATCAGACGCGGCACATTGACCACCCACACGGTTTCAAGTTCCAGAAGATTTTTTCCCACCTATATGCGGGCTGAATGGTGCCCTTAGCTCTTAGAGAGTTTGTTAGCTTTGAAAATTTGTAGACAACGCGACGATCAATTAGGCGCCTAGGCCTCTTACTAGGACATTCAGTATGATCTGGTTGTGATGGTTGGAGAATTCGAATTCGAAGAAGAACTGTGGTACTCCATCTAGCGAAAATGATAAAATGTCCAGATCTGAGTTCATTCCACACATGCCGCAATCAATCTAACCTTGACGTTGGCCACCATCGTAGGTTCCAGATTGCAACTACATTAATATTCATTTTGGCCGCATTTATTTCTGAAATGTAAGGGAAAGCAACTATTGTTGTACTAATAGACCGCAGTTTGTCCCTGTACATGAGGGAATTGGAGAGAATAAGACTGCGGTCGAGACACCATAACTCCTATTCGCCTGATCTTTAACGAAATTAGGCCAGTCACGAGGTAGGAATATGGATTTTTTTTAATGTCATAAGGTGCTGATCTGTGGAGTTGTGAGTATGTTCGTCGACCCCAACCTCGACGTCGTAGGTTCGATCCCTGGTTGGTGCGACTAAAATAATTTTCACGACCCCACCTGTTTCGAGTTACTGACAATGCTCAAAGAGTACAGCTGTCTAGAAAAAGCTTGGCCGTTCGGAGTCGACATAGAACTGTAGGTTCCTTCCACTTGTGAGAGAACAATAGCACGCACAACACGAATCGTTGCTGAGGAGCTAGGCACTGGCTACCTACGGGCTGTAGCGCCACCCATGTTATTATTATTAAGGTCATTCTAACTACCGCCTCATGCCGATTGCTTTGTAGAACTCTTTTTGCTATAGAATTTCGTAGTAGGCTTCCATGTTGGTACACTAAGCTTAGTCTGAACTGTCATCTGAGGAAACTGTTAGCTCTGGGACTCTCTTCGTTTTTCTTTTCTTGATCACGTAAACTCATTTACTTTGAATAAGAACATGACCCTGGTTCTCAGTTCTGTCTCTATGCAATGATGGCAGGACATAGGTTTCATCCTTGATGTGGTACCACCAATGTGATATATGAGAGCTTCAATCTAAACAAATCAGGGATATTGTCCCAGACAGAAAACATGTCCTACTGATACTAATTTTGCTCAAGTTTCAGAGAAAAAATCATGTTTCCTAGTTTCCTTGAACGGATGTCATAGGCTTCATGTACACGTGAGTAAGGCATATCTTACAAAATGCAAGGCTAAAAAGCAAAATCGGGCTAATATTATAAGAAAATTCAAAAGTGGCCGATATTTTCACCAAATTTGCGAGGAACGAGGAACAGAACTTAACATTTCTGGTGTAGTTTATCAACATTTTTCAGCGGTTTCTTCCCCCACTACAGCACGTTGTGTGGGTATTTCAAAGAACTCAAATTCACTTGTTAAGAACAGTTGCAATGACAATTCAATGTTGGCAGTCTAAGATTGGTTGCGAATTTGAAAATGACACCTCTTGTGGTGTCAGTCTTTAACAGCTGCCCTTCACTTAATACGTTAAACACATTAATTTGCTTTGTGAGTTGTATTATCGTTCGCCCTTGGAAGTTGGAGAAGTTAGAAGCCCCAAAAGTTATTTCCATCAACATCTACTTGAAGTAATCATCGCTTCATGCACTTGAGAATCTCTCTCCAAAGAATATCAAAAAACGCCCTGCGGTCTTACTTTCCGTGGAAAACTTCCATAACTTCGTAGTTTCGAGTGGAGAAAAGCGTAATTTAATGCAAAAGGTGCACAAGGCTCGCAATTCCAATCATTTGCATTCGCTTACCGATTAATTCAGTTTAAACAACTTGACCGTCTCTCATGCCGTTCGTAACTCTCATTCTTCAAAGACCGCCATGATCAGGTGCAGGGGCAGAAACAATGTTGTTGCAGCCTAGGCCAACAACACAATTGATTTGTGTTTGCTTTTAAACTACTGATTGACTCATTTTTCATTCCCATTTGCATGTGCTACTAAATCAAGCACAAAGTAATTAAGCTGCAATGGGGATTCCATCGCATATCTGATCATCATCATCATTTCAATTTCATACCATTCGTGTTTCCAACTTAAAATGTAATAAAAGCAACACCATTGTAAACAAATTGTAGTTTCGCGCGCACGCGTGCGCATTCACAAATCAAACACGGCAGACAGTGTTGCATGAAGCCGATTCGTTGTCGTCGTCCCCCCGGGCTGCGCCTCGGTCAGCTGACAGCTGACAGAGCATCCTGACAGGCAACGGTGGCCATATTGCTGCAATTTATGACGGCACTTTGCTGCAGGCACGCATGCGCATAATTAAACCGTTTTACGCCAGTAAGTGCGCGAATCAAATGGCGTTGTTTTATCGCGGTCGCGCGCACACTCATTCGCTATGAAGTGCCCAGAACTGCCTCCCTTATGGGAATGAATGTCGCCTCGTCGTCATGGGGCAACAGTAATGGCGCTTTTATAGCGCATTTTCAACATAAAAAGTTGTTAAACTTAAATTCCTGTTTACCTTTTTTTCACTCATTTTTATTCGTTCTTCACAGATGTTTGCACGATGGGAAAGAGGTCTTTTTTTCGCATTCACGAGATCGTTAAAATGGCGAGGAGGAGAGTCTTTGAGAGAGCAATTCGCCGCGCGAATAAATTTTATTACGGGTGTTCGGCGCGCAGTTTTATTTTCTGTTTATTTAAGTTTTCCGCGTCGGTTTTTTGTTAACTCCGGTCGAGATCGGCGCAGACAATAGTCACCGCTGTGGGGTGAGGTCTGCCGACCTAGAGTCGAAAATATTTTGATGTGCAGATGTGTGTGGCCGTGACGATCGCTGCCATTCGATGCGTCCGATGACGCTACCCGGTGACTTTTATCGCCACCAAGTGCCGGCGAATTTCGTTCCGTGTTGTTATTCGCGCCACTTTACGAGGCGAATTCAACATTTGCATTAAGATAAGTCAACCACGATCGTGTCGCGATCTGCGCTGCGCCTTTTATTGAGCATTTTATGTAACTCTGTTATTTATTTTATTGACAATAAATACAAATATGATTTCGGGGATTAGTGCGCGTTTCGTCGGCGGGAAGGTCCGTTCTGTGTGGGAAGGGAAGATCAATTCAGCGATCGGATGTTTTATCTCTGAACAGCAGAAAAAAAAACGATGTGAGTTTTATTGTTGCCGATTCTGAGGAAGTGCTAAATGACACACGGCCGCAGTGGTCATGGACCTAAAGTAGGATTTGAAGTAGAAATTGCTTCTGAGAAAAATTATTAAAAAACAAAAAATAAAATTAAGTTTCAAGTTAACGTCAATTAAATGGAGCTTGTTGCGAAAGATATTAAATCCCTAAATCAAGGTTGGTTGGCAATAAAAAAATATACCATATATAGAGTAGGGAACTTAATTAAAATTCAAATGACGTCAAGGAGATGATAGGTCGTTTGCTGGGATTTCTACGAAAGGCAATAGCTCAAGCGGATGCTGATTCAGTGGCACTGCACAGTGATGGTCATTGTTGTTAAATGGAAGTGGTGCAAACGAATCAAGGAACTGTTGGTAGCTGCGGTCTGAATTCGCAATGTGAGCGCAAGTAAACACGTCCTTTACTTCTTGACATGAACTATTCCTTTTTGTGGTACATAGATTTAATTAGTATTTGTATTTACGTCATTTGCCACGTCACCTGGCCTCACCAAACAAGCCTCTTCAAATAGCACTGTTATGGGTTAGGCGCTGCCATACAGTTGGGCACACCATCGGAAGCTTAGGCTCCAACACTTTCTGAGGCGGAGCGTTGATGTCCATTTGCTCAACAGAACCTAGTCACCGTAGTACAGACATTCCAATTCGTTTTCGTTTCGCTGACAGCTTGCTGAGCTCTACAGATCATGTCTGTCCAACTAGTGCGATCTCTGGCTAGTGTCTGCAGTTTCACACGCCAATATGGCTATTCTAGCTTGGACACAGGCGCCCAACTTTGCGTTGTCCCACAGGTTCGAAGTCGAAGACTCATCAGCTGGAACTGAGTTGTCTTGCTTTACGTGCACCTTGGTTAGACCATCCACCGTAGGCGTTGGATCCGTAGACGCCTGACTAGGCTTATTTCGTTGTATCACATTCAGATCAATTCTCTAGAAGGGACCAAGTACTTGTTCATTCGTAGGTTCTATTCGTGCTCTGTGTGACAGAAATAATTTCACGGTCCCACCTCTTTCGAGTCACTGCCAATGTATTTGAGCATTACAGCTGTATAGAAAAACTTGGCCGTTCGGAGCCGGCAGTAGGTCCCTTCCACTCGTGTACAACAATAGCACGTACAACACGAGTTGTTGCTGAGAAGCTAGGCCCTGGCCCTCTATGGGCTGTAGCGCCACCCATATTATCATTATTATTCCATCGACTGGGATGATCAGTGTCTTTCATAAATTACCTTCGAGAGACGGCTACTGTTACTCTGCGATGCTGTTTCTTCTGTTTGTTGCGGAGCTGTTTAATGACGGTATGCCCAAGACATCAGTATTGTGTGTCCTTTCTCCCCATTTAACACTTCAAAACCACGATTCTGTCTTAATGCCAACACTGGGCTCATTGATGACTTCTTTTTTGCCAATCACGTCAATGTCACCGGCGTGTGTATTATTATTATTGTTGAGGGTGTATTACACGGGGACCTTCAGATCGATTGTGCCCCTTTCAAACCTTTTCTATCTTCCAAGCTCCCCTCACATACAGTTCTCTTCCGAATTGTATTGAGGGTTATAGGCTCCTATAGTGCAATGGTGGAAAGCTCTGTACTATAGAGCAATCTCTAAGCCAGTTTCCCTTCGGAATCTGAGAATGAGAGTTGGTTCTAGTGACTTAAATTCTTCCTCTGATCGACATCGATCAAACTGATCAAACGAGTTCAACTCCCTAGTCTCAGATGGGTAGGACACGTCGAGGGAATGGACACCTATGCGCCGGCCCGGAAAGTCATCGACTCCAACCCCGAGGGCAACGCGGTAAAGCAAGACCACGCCTACGGTGGTGCACGCAGCTAGAAGGGGACCTGCGTTCGTGAGTCGTTCACAGACCTCTGAGCAGTGCAGTGCTAGTTTGCGAGAGTGTCGATTTCAAATTAGTGAAAAAGTAATCAGTGCAATATTCGTGAAGTACGAAAAGTATCGTCGGTTTACACAAGAACCAGTGGCCGACTGACTAGAGTCAGTGCTCTTAATCCCGCCTACTCGGGTTCGAAACCCAGTGGGAGCAAACCAAAACTTTTTTTTTTCTGCCCATCCGTACCCGTATCATACTCTAAGACTAGTGAGTGAGTACGGAGTATGGAAGCAAACGAGCGGTCCGCGCTCTTAGAAGCGGACAATGACCCCAATCAAACGGTGGCAGAGCCAAGCCACCAGCCAACAGTGCCAGAGGAAGGCACAACCAAGAGGAGGAGGAAGAAATCTTCTCCTCAAAATGTAAAACGCCGCAATATCAACGCAACTCGAAGGGCTGCAGGGGGTAGAGCGGGGTGAATCATCAGCAGCCGAATCCGAAGATGCCGTACAGTACGTGTCGGACGGAGGGGAAGGTCTGTTCGCTGTTAGCAGCAACAGCTACGACTCAATCGACTCCGACACGGAAGATGAAGTCGAGCGTATACTTCGTTTGAAGGTAACGCAATTCGAAGACATGCAGGAGAAAATTCAGCGTCTCCTGCATGAAATAAGAGAGCTGAAAGCGAGAACGGTTGCTAGAAGAACGCTGGAGCAACAGCAACAGCAACAAAAACTAGCAACCAAACCGCAGCAACAAAAACTAGCTACAGCGCAGCAACAACAACCTCCTGCAGTTGTTCAACAACAACAAAAAGCAAGACAGCAACAACAGCGACCAGCCATCGAATTGCCAGCAACACAACAGTTGGCAGCCGAGCAGCAACAAAAGAGACCAGCAACAAAGAACCGCCCAGCAACACAGCAGAAACCAGCAACACAACAGCAACCAGCAACACAACAGCAACCAGCAACACAACAGCGGCAGCAGCAAGTAACCCATCAGCAGCTGCCGCAGAAGAAAGAAAAGGTACCTCCAATCAACATCTACAAAGCGGATATTGAGCAAACTGCCAAGATGTGCAAGGAGGCCATAGGTCAAGGTAACTTTTTTATAAGTAGATGTAGAGGTGCTGAAAAACACGCAATCCACTGCAAGACAGTGGAAGACCACAATGTAGTGAAAGCATTGTTAAAGAGATCGACGCTCGAGTTCTTCTCTTTCACGCCAAAAGGCGAAAAATGTCAATCCCGGCTTTTAAAGCTTACATGCCCGCTCGAACCGACGCAGGTCCTCCAAATGCTCCGTGAGCAAGTGTGTGAGGGAATCGAGTTCGTCGGAGTTAAGCCTTTCTCCACGGTAAAGGCAAAGAGAGAGGGGAGGAAATTACCCTTCTACATTGTACAGGTCACACCCACAAGCAAAGTGGATAATCTGAAGAAAATCAAGTTCTTGGATTACCACAAATGCGAGTGGGACAGTATAAGAAGGCGCGACGGCATTGTCCAATGCTTTCGTTGCCAAAGGTTCGGGCACGCCGCGTCAAACTGCCAAATGCAGATTCGATGCGTGAAGTGCAGCGGGAACCACATCTCAGAGAATTGTCCTCTGGGGCAAGAGGGAGCAGCTGACAGAAGTCAGCTCAAATGCGTACTCTGCGGGAACGCGGGGCACACCGCCAACTATCGGGGTTGCCCTAAGTTCCAGGAGCTGAAAACAAAAGCGGTTCTGCAGAAGCAGCCCCCAGTGAAAACTCCACTCGGGGCAGCCATACCCGTCACTCCTGGTGTGACTTACGCCCAAATGGCGTCCGTCATGGGGAGGACGGAAAAGCAGCAACTACCAAAGGTAGCGCCGCAAACCTCAGTGCCAAGAGCACACGGTCCAACGCCTGATTGGAAATCCTCCATTGAAAGGCGTATGGACTCGTTAGAGCAGCAGGTTGCCAAAATTCTGGCGCTCCTGCAGAACCCAGCACGTCACCAGTCCTAATGGCTGCGCAGACGGAGAGTACTTTCAAGATCCTTGCATTGAATGCGAATTCATTGATAGGGGTCCCACGGAAAAACGAGTTGTATAGACTGTTGGATGACCAAAGCCCAGAGCTATGTCTGATTAGCGAAACTAAGCTAACACAGAGAGGCATATTGGAGCACAGTAACTATAATGTTATCAGAAGAGACCGGCCCAACTCCAATGGTGGAGGCGGTGTTGCGATCTTCGTAAAAAATAACATTAAACACAAAGTAGTGTATAGTGGTGAAGTACGACGGTTTCAGGTGTTGGAGGCCTGCATCGTGTGCATTTCTCTCCGCAGTGGAAAGAAGCTTTATGCGGTGTCGGCGTACTCCTCCGGCTCCCTTAGTTCCAGTACAACCATATCAGAGCTCGATTCACTCTTTCGATGTCTAAGTCTGGACTCGGAAGAGAACTATTTCATTTTGGCCGGGGACTTTAATGCCCGCCACGGTTATTGGGGAAACATGGTTTCCAACAACAGAGGGGACCAGCTCTACAGCTGGTTCTGCTTGCACAGTGTCGAGTACAGACTCGATCTAAAAGCTACCGAGATCGCGTCCTTTCCCAGGAGCGGATCGTTCTTGGATCTCCTGCTGTTTGACGCAAGACTGCAGCTGACTGACACAAACGCACAAACGGTAAACTGTTTGAACACTTTCGTGTATCTCAGTGACCATTGCGGACTCAGTGCCGAATTCAAGATCCCTAACGACATTGCGGAATTAGGAGAGTTTGTCCAAGCGCACACCTACAATTACAGTAGGGCGCGTTGGCCACGCTTCTCCCGACAAATGACTCGAGCACTCTCTTCGAATGCGCTCCACATTCCGTCCAACAGAAACCTGTCAAACGAAGAGATTGACATGTATCTAATTCAATTGGACGAGACAATAAAACGAACTATGGACAGTACGATACCACGGTATACACGAACTAACAACGAAAACTTGTACCGCAATGCGACAATTGACGCATTACACCAACAAAAAAGTAGACTCCTGTCAAGACTAAAAACCTTGTACAGGCGGTTTACTGACAGACGCAGCGAGGAAGTTAGGACACTGAAATCGCTCATTAAAAATGTACAAACGTTGATTGTGCAAAATTACAGAGTTTCTGTAAACACGTACTGGAACACTAAGATTCGGGCTGTTAGATCTAACAACCCGAGTATGTTCCCACAAATAAATAAATTCTTCCGAAAGAAAAATAGCGATCTTCCGTGTCTTAAGCTTCCCAGGACGACGGACAATGAACAGATACTGACTACAGCGGGTATTGATCCCAATAACGCCATACTCGACGATGACTTCTTTGTGGTCGAAGATCCGCAAGAAAAAGTTGAAGTTCTAGGCGCAGTTTTCCAGGAAGTGTACAAGGTGAACGTGAGTGTTCGCCCGAACCACGACCTGGAAAACAGCGTGCAAGCTAGCAACTCTCAACTTCGAGAAGATCTGCAGCAATGGCGATCTGAGAACATCGGCTTTGTCCAGTTCAATGACGAAAACATGGCAGACAATGTCATCGCCGACGAAAGGGTTCATCCCCCGTTCATTTCGAAGGCAGATCTTCAAGCGGTCTTCGCATCAATAAAGAAGAAAAAGTCAGTTGGAATCGACGGGATCTCCAACATTGTGCTAAGACATCTTCCTCTGGAAGTGGTCACTGTGTACACAATCCTTTTTAACAATGCTCTGAATAATGCACATTATCCTGAGCATTGGAAAACTGCGATTGTACAACCCATATCCAAGCGAGGAAAAGATTCTTCGAATCCGTGCAACCTCCGGTCAATTAGTCTCCTTCCGAACATCAGCAAGGTATTCGAGAAGGTGATAAATAGAGCTCTGATCAACTGGACAGAGGACAAACATATAATTCCGGATAACCAATTTGGTTTCAGAGCGGGGCATGACACTATTCATGCCGCGTCGAAACTGGTGTCGGATATCCAATGGAATAAGAGCCAGAAACAATGTACGGGCGCCTGCTTGATTGACCTGGAGAAGGCCTTCGACACCGTATGGTTAGAAGGACTTTACTACAAGCTCAATCGGCTAGGCATTAGTAAACCACTGCTGTACCTACTGTATAACATGCTTACCGGTAGGCGGTTCGTGGTCAAGAATGGCAACGTGACCTCTACAGGTACTTTTGAAATTAAAAATGGTCTCCAACAGGGTGCCGTTAATTCGCCGATCCTGTTCAACATTTTCTTGAGCGATCTGATAAGTTCTCTTCCGCAGGCTATTGCGTATGCCGACGACTTGATCGTGTACAGATCAGGCAAAAAGATCGAGGACATCACTACGCTCACGCAGGGTGACTTCGACTCATTCATGAGAGATTGCGATGACTGGAAGGTGAATATCAACTTTCAGAAGTCGGAAACCATACTGTTCAGAACGCCGTTGTATAAAGCTTCCGCGGATACGAAAAAGAATTGGCGAAAGTTCTCTATTGTTGGACGCCACGGGCAACCACTGACGCAAAGGATTGTAGTCAGATACCTGGGGATCTGGCTAGATCAGTATCTATATTTTAACAAACATGTAGATGCTGCTCTAGCCAGGGCCCGAGGCGCTTTCGCCCTCACAAAGAGACTGTTTTACAACAGCCAACTCGATGCAAGGGTAAAAGTAATCTGCTACATGGCCCTCATACGGCCAATGCTCACATATGGTTGTCCCGTGTGGTTCAACGTGAGTGCAAGCTTGATGGAAAAGATTCGGGTGTTTGAGAGGGCTTGTCTTAGGGCTTGCCTTCGCCTTTACAGAACACCAGAGTCCCAGTACAGAAAATTCTACTCCAATGAGGTTTTATACAACAGGGCGAACCTGATACGAGTGGACAATTTCCTGGTGAAGTTGATTCGAGGTCACACTGCGAGAGCGATGAACTCAGTCAATAACTTGATCTCCGGGGCTTACTACCCCAACCCACAGTACCACGAAAGGGTACGCCACAGTGGCTTCGTCCCTCCAGAAGCATTTCTCTACTTTGACAAACACGGCTTGATACAAGACAAGAATGCGGTACCGCTCCTGTTTCACATAGCCAGGTCAACTGTGGATGGGCGACTCAACCACGACCGTTCCGTTGCACAACGAGCTGAGGAGGGCCTCCTCCGGTTCAGTACAGCGGTCTCGAGTCGGGATGTGCGAGATGTTGCATTGCAACATCGTAAGTTCTGGTGGCTGGAGAGCGAAGGAACTCCAGCGTCGAACCCTTTAGACCCGGGTTAGAACGGGTAGTGCGTACCCCCTTATGGGGCGCAGTCGGTCTCTGTCTTGCGGTGGATTAGATGGATATCTAGAAACCGCAACCTATGGCCGACTTACATATCGTAGGGTAGTTTTAAGGTAGTTTGTAAGTTGTATATATGTATATATTAAAAAAAAAATTAAAAAAAACAAAAAAAAAAAACAAAAAAAAAAAAAAAAAAAAAATCGCAAAACCAACAAAAAACAAAAAAAAAAAAATTTTAAGTGTACACATTCGTACACTGAGTGTATTTATGTGTATATATATGTAAATAGGTTAAGTGCACACATGTATATATGTGCGTATATCATTATATACACGCATGTATACATGTGTGTATGTTAAGTTAAGTTAGTTTTAAGTTATTTTAAGGTAGTATGTAAGTTAGTTGATAAGTTTTTAAAGAAAAAAAAATCAGTTCTGTTTTTAAGTTTTTTAAATTTTTTCTTAATACAAATTCACTCAGTGATAGTCATTTATATTTAAACATATGTATAGTTAGGTTAGGTCGAAAGACATAGTATAAGATTAAGTTTAGCTTAGAGTGCCCGCCGAGGGCCAGTAAGTTAGAAATAGAATTGTACGTCCAACTAGTTTTAAACATTTTTGTCTAGTATGTAAGCTCTGTATGAATTAAAAAAAATAAAAATGAATTAAAAATGAATGAAAAATGGACCTGCGTTCGTAGCTGGAAGCAACTAGCACCAGACCTAGATGGCGACCGGGCTAGTTGGCTGAGGGCCAGGTTTACCCCGGACTGTAGCGCCAACCAAAGAAGAAGAAGAAGTCTTACAACTTACAAAATCCAAGTAAGTGTTCTGAAATTTCGTTGGATTCTCAGCAGAATCAGAGACCTTCTTCTAATCATCCCAGTTTGCTTATGTGCTCCCTAAGTAGTGCGCTGATTGGAAGTCTTCTTGTCTCAATTTTCTTTCGGTTGTGTTGACCCAAGAGTCTCTTGCCTTGCTTCATGCCATAAGCTTTGTTCGAGGATTCTGCCAGATTTCTTCTTATTAGTTCCCTGAACTCTTCCCTGAGGGCATGATCTCCTACAGCGCAGAAGAGTTTGAGGCCTGTTTGAGGTTCCGATGCTCCTTTCCTAGCGAGGAAGTCTGCCATTTCATTGCCTTCTATTGATCCAGCAGAGTGCCAGGTATCCAGCAGATATTTTTTTTGCTCATTGCTCAGCTTCTTAAGCTTTTGTAGACATTCCCAAGCAAGCTTTGATTTAATGATTTAGGAGTCAGGTGCCAGGATAGCGGCACGTCTGTTCGACGCTATACCGTGTAGGTTTTGTCAAGATTTATTTGGGTGCATCTGTCTGAAGCAAAGACTTCTGCCTGAAAGGTACTAGTGCGTGTGCCCATACTACTTAGCCCAGGATCTTACTCAGCTAAATCCTGGCTGAGGATGTACACTAATTTCTTTTTCTCATGAACTGTGGCTTGAGGAAGCGCAAATCAAATTTTAGTGAAGGCATGATCTCTAACATTCTGTCTTACGGATCACAACTGGCAGTCGTCAGTATGTTTTGTTTAGGTACCTTATCAGACAAGAGCCGGATTCAGATTAACCGCTTGTGAGAGCGTCGTGGCGATGTTGGTTGGTTTGTCAGTGCATCATAGGCTCCATCCAGGCTATCTTGCGATGATCGTGTGCCGCGTATTATTATCTAGCTCAGTGCCGAACTACAATCCAATCATGTATTATGTGGACCTCGTCCTTAACCAATGAAGTCACTGCCTTCGGAAGGAGATTGCTGTAACGCAAGCACTCAACTGACTGTCTAATCATCTGTTGCGTGCAGCACTGCCGGTTCACTGAATCAATCATCATTTGTCCCTGACAGTCACCGTCTACAAGTTTCAAAAGTTTCAACTAACGCATCGAAAAGAAGAGTGGATTTACAACAAAGCCAGTAAAGTTAGTTCCATCACCCAGTTGCACTCGCCTGAACATCTGATTACTTTGAGTCAAATCGTTATCAAGCAGACCGTCAAGCCAGTACGCAAGGCGCACTAATCCAATCAACAACTGTCGTCATGTCCCCGTTTGGTAAATCCCTCGAAAGCCAAACTAATCACCGGCTTAATTCTCTTGCGAATTCAATGCGCTTTGCTAATTCTCAACACCCCGGCACAGGTGACCCGACTTAGTCACCTTCAGTGGCACACATTAGCACAAAGCTATCTGACCTGACCTCGCTTCCTGACTGCTGCACCACAGAACAGCAGCAGCCGCAGGGAACGCGAAAAAAAAAATCAATAACCATAAAAACCTAACACCGCTTCCTAGTCGCAGTTCAATGGTGCAATAAACCTTTAATATGTCCTCCCCACTCCTCCCTCATAATCCACCACGGGCCGTGGAGATCGCTCCGAAACGCGGTGCCGACGATACCACACTGACAGCCTGTCACTTTCCCAGAGTGCTGCGACGCCGCCACCGTCACCGTCACCACCATCGGCACCGTGAGGCAGACACCAGAGTGCTCGATGAGCTTCGGGGATTGCTGATGACGACGATGATTTTCTAATTTTGCCTGAATCCGAGATAGCACGGTGACGATAGTGCGCTCCACTACAATCAATCCGACGACGAACATCGATAGTGGTGTTATCAGGTGCTCCGACCGTCGTCCACCACCACCCCCTAGTTCACATCACTGCACATCAGTGCCATCATTCATGGGTTTCCTTTTTAAGGTCATTAAATTTAATTGCGCGACGTTTGTGTTTTGTTTTTCGTTCGTCTTTCCGTTTTCTGTGCGGTGCGCTTGCAGGGACACAACACTTTGTGGTTGGATAGAGGAACATTCCTCATATCCTCTGGCGTGTCTCCGGTGTGTCTTGAAGACTTTTATGGGGTAGCCGTTAAAAGAAAGTGGAGATTGTACAACCCGAATGTTTAGTGTCTATTGTTGTACGTCGTTTTGTGAAGATTTTTATGGGAGCCATCGAAATGAAGCGCGCGAACTGAGAACTACAAAAACAAATGTAAACAACAACAAAACGGTGGATGTGTGTATGTGGAGAGATCGAAATAAATGGGCCACTCACCTTGCGGGAGGAGAGTGTTATTTGTGTGGCATGTCATTAGTTTTATGGTGACAACAAATGCCCGAGTTCACACGATGACGACGGTCGACTGGGCACGCTAGATGAGGCTAGAACTCGGAACTCTTAAACGCCAGAACAGGTGAACTTGTGCTTATCTTCGCGAGGTTGTCTTAACTGCGTGATGGAATGCGGGAAGAGTTAACGATAAGGTACCGTGGATTAGGTTCGCTTTTATGGCTAGTCGAGGGTGTATTACATTGTCATGCGTTAGTTCTCAAGGATATTTGGCATGGAATGGTATTTGCTTTAACTTTCAATGGTGCTCTGTTGTATGATAGTTTGATGTGGTTATTTGGAGTTTTTATTTTCGTTGGAACGCGAAGGTTTGGTGCTTCTGTTAAACACTGTGTAGGGAGTGATTTAAGAAGGTGTTTCTTTCTGTGTGGCAGTACGAACGACTTAAGGTCTTTCGAGAAAGTAACTAACTTGGAAGATCAAATAATGATTACGGCTCACCATTATTTCATTGCGAAAAACTGAATGGAACTCCTTCAAAATGACCTATTTTGCTCCATCTGTCGTGAAGTTAGAAAGGGTATTTTTAAGATGTTTGAACCTTGATTTGTTGTCAGTATATTTCTGCATTCTGACTCAAGCCGGGGCTGCCATTGCAAACTGAGCAAAATTAGATCCAAAAATATGAAAAAGTTCCCGTACTTTATCGAGAAATGAGCCATAAACTCGGGGGGAAATGTGAATGCCAATAATCAGATTTTAAGTGAGGAAGATGCGTATTTGGTTGTGGTTTGTGCAATGGGGATGGCGATAGTCCGAAGTGAACTTAGAGTTGGTTCGTACAGCAACCACTAAATACTCGCGTACCGTTTATTTTACACCGACTGATGAACACCGAGTTTTAAAAAAACATTTTCTGGACATTGTCAGCGTCTCGATTTAGTCGAGACTTTGAATAAAAAGAAATCTGTTCGTTTCGAGGACTGCGCCTAGAACATTAGCGTGGGAGTAGACGCACCAACCCACAACACCACGGCGGCTACACTGAACACGCACCTATCCACTACACCACGGTGCCTACATTGAACACGGGATCCATAAAAAGTCACAGTCTCTTGGTGGTGGGCTAGTAGAAGCATTGTCCGACATTTTTTTCAAAGAGTATGCGGTCAGGACTTTACAGTCAATAAAAATCGCTACATATCAATGACCACTGTTCTTTGTCGTTTCTGGATTGAAAGGGGTAGGGTAGCTCTGGTTTCAACAAAACGGCGCTTCATGCCACACACAGCGTGACACGGTCATTTTTTTTTTATTGGCGATACCTTTGATGAACGCATCATCTCATGAAATGAGTTAGTGAATTGACCCATAAGATCTGGATTATTTTTTGTGAACAAAAAGCTTTTTTCGGACCACCGGAGACAGTAGTGATATTGATCTCATAGTATGGTGTAGAGATAATCCCGATAGACCAAAATCAAAACAGAACTTAAGGCACATACGAAAACTTAGGCCATCTTACGTAATGGTAAGGTTTCGTTTTTAATACCTTAGCCGTTGTGGGTATGTGCGTCGAGCCCAACCTCGACGTCATAGGTTCGCAAAAACAATTCTTGCTCTGTGCAACAAAAACAATTCTGACCAAATATGAAATTTATGCTGTTATTCTGGTTGTGATGGGATCACAAGTCCCAAACGACTGTGATACGAAAATTGTGGTGTATCCCTTATGAGGCTTCTTTTGAACAGGGATGAGAATGCGGAGGCCAGAAAGTGAAGCAAATTTTCCCAAAAATCGAAGTAGTTTAGAAAAAGTGAAACAGATAGAAAAACAAAATATTTATTTGAAAAATTGTTGATAACAACCACAGGTATCCTCACCTTCCCTTAGTCAGAAAATCCTTGCCAACTACTGGATTTGTTAATTTTCAAAGCATAGACGGAGCCGGTCCATCGGCCATAGCGCGCATGAGTCTATGGCCTCTTGGCTATAAAAGCTACTATGTAGCAAATGGATGAAAACTAGATCAGGAAGTAGATCCACTACATATAAAGTAGATTCTCATCTCTGCTTGTGAGTAATCAGTTGTTAAGTTATTTGCTCACTCAAAAGAGAGAATTTTTCGCAAATTCTCAAACTCTTAAAATTAACATCCGTTTATTAATTTTTCTCATTTCTGCTCAGCTTTCATCACAATTTGGACATTTGCTCTGATGCTCACAAATTTTGAGCTTTTGCTTAGAATAAGATAACCTCACATCTTCGTTTGTTGTGACCTGTGACACATTTTATTTCATTTCATTCATAGATCTCTGTACACTAAGAACCTACATTTCGTTTAGAGTACAGGACTTCGATATAAAGAATTCAAAGATTAATTTATTTGCGACCAAATTAAGAATTTCATTTTGGTGATAATTTCAGTTAACAGAAGATTTCAACGCAATATTACGACTCGATCGACAGAAGGTTAGCTTCTCATAAAGCTAGGCTGGTCAGGCTGTTTCCAATGAATTCTTTTAAAGAGTTGTATGCGTGATCGGTATTTTAAGTATGTGTTTAATTCACATCCTAGGAGAATGCGGCGTTGTTCTGAGACATGATCAAATCCATGAAAGAGAGATGGTGTTTTGAGAATGGTATGACTATGGTTTTGTCAGGATTGAGCTTGAGAACATTTTCTTAAGTCCACTTCGTGATCATGCACATATCCTCGTTTAATGTAGCAACCTAATCTTCAACCATACCAAGAGGAAAACTATGGTAGATTTGAACATCATCAGCATATATGTGAAAATTGAAATAAGACAACACGCTAGGAAGATCATTAATGAACATTGATAATATTAACGGACCGATAATAGAACCTTGAGGTACTCCATTGTGGATATCACATAAGGAGTATTTAGTTATATAAGATAACTTGAGTTCGGTTAGTAATTTACGAGAAGATTAATTTATTAGTAGGACCACATATGTTGAACTTATTAGACAGTTTGTGACGTAATATGGACGAGTTTACACTGTCGAAGGCTTTCGAAGTGTCAAGTGGTTTTATCTTCGTCAATGGCTTTTCGTATGTCAACAGTTACATTTAGCTAGGCTGTAACACACCTATGTCCTTCACGGAATCCTGATTGCATTGGTCTTAAAAGATTGTGCCCCTCAATGCCATCTTTAATGTCTCGCCTCAAGATACGTTCGAACACTTTTGACAAAAGTGGAAGGATAGCTATTTGGAACCAGGATAATCCTTGCTTCATTCCATAGAGTTGCATAAGTTGACGTCATGATTACAGTATTGAAAATATGCTTGATATATGACAGTATGATCGGGGTCAAGATTTTAATAAAGTCGGGATGATCACAGAGGTGTTCCAGAATAGGGCTACTAACTACGTGTCCGGCTACTTTAAGATTGATTCTGACATTGTAGCTAATCGTAAGATTTTTCCATCTTATCACGGAGAAAAATGTAATCATCTCAAAAAGGAAAAAACACGAGGTCATAGCTAGACCGGTAGGCTACTTTAAGGCACCATTATCAAGTTGTCCCGATCAAGAATACTTAACTGGTGATCATTTGGGCCTTCGACTGAAAACTCAATCTGCCTGCCTTCGAAGCTGGAGCAAGCAATCGGAGACGGATTATTTTCGCTCATGCACTCGATGTCGTCGTACCGAGCTTCCTCGACTGATTGTTGCCTCTTAGGCTACATTCAACTATTTGAACACCTCATGTAGGTACAGTCTGACGCGGACACATGGCATCACCAATTATTCTTGGAATTGAACTTATCGCCCAGCAATCGGCCGCAGCGTTGCTTCAAAATGCTTTCGAATTAAAGATGATTTTGGTCCTTCGAGCCACATGCTTTGAGCCAAGTGTTTGGGATTAACTAATGCAGCAACGGTTGTCAAGTTCAATTTTGTTTCGAATCTGCACTAGCAAGTTATTCCAGGTGATCCCTTGAACCACCTCAAAACTGTGGGTTTAAGGTTGTGAGTCAGGAGCACACATTTTATTTTGCACCCATTCACCTCATGGCCAGTTCACTTGTCTGGCATGATCTTCTTGTTCGAAGACTAGGTTGTTTTTTTAATCTTTTTGCAAAGGCGAAATTTGCAAGCGATCAATTTTTGTTAAATTAAAAGCAACAAACTTCTTTCAGTAACAATTTAGAAATGAAAAGTATTTGCTGGTAGATTCATTCGACACTCAATAGCTGCATTTACAGAGAAACTCCCACAATAACACGAGCTAACCATATGGTGACTAGATGAATAAGTGCATACCTCATAGATCTTATGGGAAGCCAAGGAGGAATTTAAATTTATGTGCGTTTCCGAAGTCATCGACGTCTGTTTCTGGGGAACTGCTTTTTTGGCCAACATCTTTATTTTTTGTACCATCTCCCGCTGCATGCACCCTCCAAAGACTAAGGAAAGACCCTTGAGACCATGAGAGCATCATATCAGACAAACGTCGGGGTCAATTATAGCAAAAGATACACTTCAACACATATGTGCGCACCCTGATTTCGACAAAATGATGAATTGGTGCCACATAAGCAGGGAATGTATCTAATTACCACCACGATCCACTTATGCTGTTCCTCGTCACATCCATGTGTAAGTACGCCTCTTACGAGGGACTGGCGTCTCGCGCCTCCTCTTAATTTCGTTCAAAGCAACCAGCAATCGACCGTTGAACCATCGCCGAATCAATGTGCAGCGCAATGGTATGCGATGTCTGCGTCTTCTCGGTTGACGATGAGGATGAGATCCATCGGGCATCGATGTTGTGTTCGATGCGTTAATGAGATGCTCTTCTCCGTCTCTCTCACGTATGGTGGAGTACGTATCTCTTTTCGGTGTCACTTGTGTGTTTTATTTGCCTGTGTGGTTGGATCTTCTAGTTTTTTTTTTTGTTTCTGTGTGTCCTTTTGCGGCTGGCCATGCTGGGCTGCGATTGGAATGAGGATCTGTGTCAGGATTTCTTGGAATTTAACGCGACATTACACACTCCGACACCTTCTCTCTTTCCTTTCAGATGATGCCAGCGATGATGATCTTTTCCACGAAACAAAAAAAAAACGAAACGACAAGAAACCGAAAACAATCTCCGAGAATATTTGATGAAAAATTTTGTGAATAATTTTTGACAACACACGATTGAACGATCGACGAGAACTGAGATCAGAGACCAGAGACACAAGCAGCTGTGGGACTTCGTGTCCCTTAAAGCAATTTCCTCTTAATTCGTGTCGAGATCGTCTCCGTTCATTCCAGGGATTCGAAGTTTAGAATGAACCTGCGGTTGGACATTGGACAACCCGCGCCATGTCGCTTATGTAATGTAAATATCAAATGAATTGTCACTGCATGACATTTCCTTTTGGAGATTTCTTTCTTTTTTTTTGTGCAGCGAGGAGACGGCGGCACGGCGGATCCTACGACGACGCGACTGTGAGGTGCGAAGAGATGTGTGCGCTCGAACGCACAAACACCATCCGAGACAAGATCGAAGAGCAGCCAACTGCGGGCATCGATGAGCTGCGAGATATAAGAAAACCAATCCATGTTACATTTTGATTTATTACGTTGTATCAAATTATCCTTGATAAGTCATTAATATCGACCTCCATGCTGTTGGGCATTTGGGGCAAGTGGCGACGGCGGCGGCTGGGTTTTGCCAGCACGATACGGTGCCCGTGTGGCGATTCTGTATGCATTGAGGATCGATCTCATTGGAGTTTGTCATTAAAGTTAGACTTTCATAGTCTGCCTTCGTTGTGTGCTTGTTTTTGTTTTTCCATTTTTTTGGGTGAGAACGCAGGAGTAACATGATCTTTTGCCACGTTCGAGAATGTGTTCAAAACGACTACCAATGACACTGGTGGTGTAAAACTGTTTGCTGTGTACGCGAACTGTCACGGAGTCACTTCTTGGTCACTGATTTCGGGCACGAAGTTGAAATTAAAACTGAAATGCAGACTACTGGCCTTCGGGGAATACAGCGGACGCGACGCAAGGTTTTGTGTGTTTTATATTTTATTCCGGGGATCTCCTTCGCGGATATTTTGCAAGGCGTTTTAATGCTACCTGTCTGTCACCTAGTTACCTTGGCATGCAAGGTTTCCCGAAAGTTGGTTTCATTTGAATTCAGGTTGAAGCCATTTCGAGTGCATATATCAATCTTTGGACAGAATATCAATAAAATGTTCGTGGCGGAAGGACGTTTGCGAGTGAAAATTATCCTTAGACAGAATTTCAATCAACGCCTCGGGAGAGAGCAGACGTCTGAGAGCTGTTTTAAGTAAACTCTGGCGCCGGACTGGACGCTCACGGAACTCACAAAAGTCAGCCAAGAAAGTTCGTCAAATAAATTACGACCATTGCCGCAAAGCCATTTGCATAATGCCAACGTCTGGACACACTCGGGTATATCCACATTATGTGCGTTTAAAGTTTTATAGCATTCCTAATGATCGCCTACCGAAATTCGCCGTAAATCGTGACATGCGTCTGAAAAACACCAACTAAATCAGACGGTCATGAATGTCTCATCAAACGATTGACATCCAATAGATTTAACGCAGCCCGGCCGGGTTTTACTGATTTACTCGCACCCGATGATAACTACCGATAAAATATCATTCGCCTCTCTATCGGTTTTCTCCGAAAGCACACCAACCACAGGTCGTCTCGAGGCAAATCAGAACAAATTCAAAATGTGAAACCTTCCATGGGCTTGACAATGAAACGACAAATCTTCATTAATTAGCACCCGATACACTTCCTCCTGGTCGAGTGTTTCTTTTTTTTTGGAGAAATTTCATCAAAACAATGGTACTCAATAACTCACGCGGATAGTCCGGCATCCCCGGCTGATGGTATCCCGATAAAGATTTTTATTTTAATTACAGAACGTGGGAAATTTGCATTTAAAGTGATTCCATCTAGATATCGAGGAGATCATGTTCTAAATTATGTGACCCTAGAGAGAGATGGAGCTGCAGAGAGCAGGGTAAAAAGATACGCTTGCTAGATCAACATCTGACAGTGAATCTACGAGATCTTTTTTTTCTGTCGTTCCATCTGAGTTTTCTTAAGTTGAGAAGATTTATTGGTGTTATTTCTTCGGAGTCGAGACGTAGACTATTCGAATTTGTTGGGAATTGTGGATCCGGATATTTTGGAACGCCAAATGTTTTGGGGAGCGAGACAAAAATAACAACGCAAGGCGTCGGTCGTCGTGTTGCAGCAAAGTTTATGTTTGGAGAACTTTTTTTCAGTGTCTGAGTTAGACAATGTTTCCTGTCGCTGTTAGTCTGCTAATATGTTCGGTGAATCACCCGTAAAAGGTCATTTGATTCTCATCGCCATTGGGGCGTGGTGAATTGGTCACAGGCGCGCCATGATCTGTGATCCTTTAGTCAGAAGTTGAGTTTGAGGCAGCTATCGAGAACGAGTGATGTCCTGATGGATGATAAATGACGAGGAAAAAAGCTGTTGTTTATAAAGTAGGATTGTGGCTTTAATTTTAACTAATTCTTAGACTCTTGGTGTTTATAATACCATCAGGCCGTCAGTAGTAATGGCATCAAACATCAAACTCGGGAAAAAATTGAAAATGTCTCTAGGATTATTACGATGGTAAATGTCAAACATTTTCTCTATGGCAATCAATGCCACATCATCTAGCAAAATAAGAATCCACCTCGTTACTGATCGGTTTTGAGAGATATGGTTCAACACTTGGCCCACCCGGGGAATACCAAGAAAACATCATATTCAGCAGGACAAACCAAAGTCCGCTTCGACTGGAATTTGCTCAGAACATGGTTTGCAAACAACCTGTAGTAATCCGGAGACGAGGAGAGATTTTTTGTCATTATTGTGTGGAGATTCAGCTAATGAATTTAGTTTCCATTAAGAATATCTTGATTCAAACCGAAAGGATATGGACACGAGTATCGATTGATAAGTCGGTGACTTTTTTGAATTTCGAATGCGGTAACTTTAACTAACTCTCGACAACTGGTTTCTATAAATACTGCCACTTTTTAAGGAAGGCAGTCATTTGGTTTATGTTTGTTAACTATTGACGTCAACCTCTTTAATTTTAACGTAAAGAGAAAAAGGTGAATTGCGTGTGCTGACAATACTACAGGCAGTCTACAACGTAAATTTCAATAGCTATGTTGTAGTTGTAGTCAGTTGTAGTCGTGCCAGCTCAATTGACGCTGGACGCTCTGTTGGATCCCTGGAATGATATTGGACGATAAAAGTGCTTGAAGAGGCGGAGGTTTCGGGCATCTTAACTGATAGGGACATTAGGTTTTAGCAGAATAGTTATCCGCTCGATGGAGGCGGTTTTGCTTACACAGAACACAAGGTGTGACCAATTCAAAAGCTTGACGATGTTCAGTCAAAATCCGGGGCTTTTGGAACTTTGGCGTTTGGTGATGGTGAAGAATGAAACATGGATCCATCACAATACCCCTGAAACCAAGAAACAATTACGATAGTAGGTTTCTCATTGCAATATTCACCGAAGTTAACAAATTATTTGTAGGAAATTATAAAGCTCTAGAATATCGAGCTTAACGGAGACCATGTTCGGAAATAAAAATTGTGCGTTCGAAATAATTCACTTTTTATTAAAAATCGTTCTTCAAATGGAGGATTTTTTTTTATAGTTTTCCTCTAAAATCGCTTTAATGCTTCGCTTAAATTTTCAGTAGTAAGGCTATTCACGGCCGTATCTCTGCAAGTGCAAGCTAGAGCAATTAATACTAATATTGTTAAAACGTGGTTATCCTATGCATTACAAAAGTCACTGATTTATCAAACGAGCCGGGGGGTGCATCGGACTCGAATGAGTCAGCTTCAATGATTTTCTATTTCAGACTTCTATTTTTTTAAAGATTTAAATGAACTGCCGTGCGCACACCAGTCACACTTCGCGGAAACCGTCTCAACAAATGAAAAAATGTTCAATTTGTAAATTAACCCTTCTGTCAATAACGCCACACATATTCTATTAAATCTAGAGGTTGTGGTAGAAAACGCCTTTTTCTGATCAAATTATATTCTTCAATTAATTTTCTACACTAAAACCATAAAAATACAAACACTGGCGATGTCCATGTTATCATCCATGTTACAGCAAAGACGTTCTTCAAATTCGAGAAGTGGATGACGGAGTCGCCGCTAAAATAAATACCAAGTGATCGTGATGACTGGAAGCAACGCGACCACGGCCGGCAGCGACTTCTGATTGATTTTGACTTTCGCAGAAGCTGCAAAGACTAGAACGAAATAAAATCCATCCACCCATCACTAGGTAAAAAGAGGAAAGGACTTCTCTGTAGAGCCATGGAAGGCCTCCTATAATTCATATGTGAATCTGGATGGTTTTGGAACTGAAGCAGGTCTCACGGTGGTAAACCATTCAAATTAAGAGTGTCTTGTGTTCTGTGTGTAGACCGCTCTGCACTACAAATCAGGGGAAAACATTTCTTTAGATATTAAAGTTAGTCATCAGTTTCCGACACGCATGATCCACTAAAGTCATCGCGGTGGCAAAGCAGGCACTAGATATCTAAAGGCTACTCGATCATTTGACATCGACTCTAATTCATCAGGATTTATGCCCAGGTGCAACCACCCAACTGGGGTCTGCCAAGGGGACGCCTTCCTGATGGAGTCGCATTTAAGGCACGCCTCAGAAGACGTGATGTTTGGGGCATTCGTGGCACGTGTTCAAACCATCGAAGCATAGCTCTTTGCGTTGGGCCAAGGAGCTGCTCGACATTGAGTTCCCCGCGCATTGCCGTGTTTCTCACCTTATCCTGGCGAGTAACTACCACAACAGCACGAAGAAATACTATCCCGGCAGCTTGAATTCGCGATCTTATTCTTTCGGTAATTAGAATTTAAAGTTCATTCTTTCATTTGATATGTTTTAAGGGCTAACCAAAGCCCATCTATGAAATGGTAAACGACATTTTCGATAGATATTGTTAAAAAATTGTGGCATGAATTTTGGGCGCAGCGAGGTAAACTGATTTCGTAGTGGAAAAGGTGCAGTCAGTAACCTTGGCTATTTTAATGTCAAAAATGTCAGAAAAAATGTCAAAAAAACCTGGAACCTGTTGTAACGACGACATCCAGAAAGAAATCCAAAATATCCCAAAAATATCCCTAATGGAGGGTGTCGATAACATTCGTGATCGAGAGGTGGCAGTGGAGAGCATATTCCAGACAAGGAATAAAAAGGAATTAATTTGAATTGAAGAATATTTTTCTTTAAAACTGTTACTTGCGTTAAACTATTTTATTTTGATTTCTCTCTTTGTCCCTATGTCTGTCTCACTTCAAGATCTTCTGCATTTATAACTACAACAATATGAGTGGCGCAACAGTCCGAAGCGGAGCCATTAGATGGGAACCACTCGTGTTGCGATCAAAAAAGGTATGCTCACTTCTAATGGCACAATTTAAAAGCCGTTTCAACGGCATGCAGTTGCTTTCTGAACCTTCTCAGTGCATCGGGAATCATCCTGGTGCCGTGAATTGTGGAAAATGGTCATCGGAAATCGAGCCGAAACAACCAGTGTAGTAGTTGATGTACAAGCAGGTGTCATAAATTCTTGGCTTGGTACCGATTCAAATTGCCCGTCGGGAAGTACAGACTTAGATCCGGGAGCTAAAAGCAAAGCATTCGATTTGGAAGTGGTGAATAAAGAATAAGCAAATTGGAGTAGGTAAGGTTAGGCTTAGGTTAGGCACCACTGTCTTTAATTTGATCCCAACGGGAAATGAAGTCCGGACAAGATTTGAAAAAGCATATTAACTTTAGCATTCACTGGGATTCAAACCTGGGACTTCTTTAACCAAGGGCAGGCACTTGACCAACTGCGGTTAACATCAGAATGAGTGTTAACAGTTGTATTTTTTTTAAATACTTTATTCTTGGTATTTGGAACGGGTAAGGTATTTTAAAAGTGCGCAACAATAGACAATTCATTGTGCATACTGAGAGAATGTCTGATAAGAAAATAACCAAAATACATTCCAATGCTTTGACAGTGGTTGGTGAGTAACAGGTACGCATGGGACTTACCCAATAGTCAAAGTTACATCTGCAATACACTGTTCACAGACACCACCGTCTTTGAAAGAAACGCCTTAATCTGCAGACTAAGCCATTTCGTTGTGTAGGCACACCCTTTCGACTTAAATAGGAAATTCCCTTCATAACCCTTTCCATTCCATTTCAAATGTCATCACACCCGACCATGTAACAGATCAAAAGAGAGAAAAAGAAAAACACAACGAGAGAAAAAAAAGAGGAAAGGATGAAAATCTTTACTAAAAATGATTTATGACCACGCAAAGAGTTGAGAAAACACCTTTTCTGGGTGACCTTTTGTTTTCGCATCAACTCTACCTCTGTTCCACGTTAATCCCTTATAATCGTTTGTCAATAGGAAAGTGTTTTTGTGTCACACGTTTGCGGCATTGTTCAGGTCCTTATTCCTTTCTTTTTGTGTTGTCTTCCTTCAACTTTTCCCATTGAAGTCACATTGGAAATGTGCAAATGAGAGAGTCGTATTCCTCATTCAATTTTTAATTTTTAATAAATGCACGATCAATCGAATTGAAGGGGAAGTGTAAAACTTGTTTTGACTGGTGGAAGGCAAGATGGAAAAAAGAAAATGGAATTGAATAATCAACGCAATCATTAATCATGCAGGGCGTGTGAATGCAAGTCGTTCTCATTATATCTGAGGGACTTTTTTTTTCTGTGTGTGCTGTGTTCACAAGGAAACGGAAACAGATCGACGTTTGCTTGGATTTTGCAAGACTCAAATGAAAAATGATTTTTTAAGCTGCGTCAAATGCAGGCACCTCTAGCCAGAGATTCAGAGTTCTTTCGGAGAACCCTGCAATTAGTGCAGAGTTGTTTTGAATTTAATCTCGGGTTGATCTGGGGGTGCTGGAAATGAAATATACATCTTAATGAACAGTCCTGACAAACCGGACAGGCAAATGCCTGCATCAGTGTGTCTCTGAGGAAATATTTCCAAAAAATGACATTTTTGGTGAATTTTCTTTCCACGATATTTTTTTATGATATGTAAACAAGGGTAGGAGAAATGTGCGAATTTTGAGGTGAAATTCACTGTATTTCACATAATGATTAACCGAACAATCATGTAAGATAGTAGACTTGCAAGTGAACAAAGTGTGGACTTTTGGATTTACTTTCTACTTTCTCCGAATGGGAAATTACTTGGCGGTCAATAAAGTGCCCGCTTGATATCAATGTTGCGAATACCACCGGCTGACCATCCTAGTTGATAGTCAAGTGTCCATGTTGCCGTGAAGAGCTTAAGGTTTCCAGTCTTCCATTCTCCCCCTTCAGGTAGTGGTCGTAGAATATACCCGAGGTAAGGCATGCCTGCTGTATAAGGCGACTAAAATCCTGAGCTAAAAGCTAATGGTTTAGGAAATAACCTATTCATTGCTTGTCAAAATGATGGTTTCAAGCTCGCAAACAAAGGAATAAACGGTAAGTGCCTTACCTTACTATAGCTAAAGTCGTCAGCTTTATAACAATGGCGGCCAGTCCCGGTATATTATGACATCCTACTGGTAGCTTGACCGGAGGTTGTATTCTGGTGCCACGGGAGATCAGGCTTACGTCGTGGTGGCTTTGGTTGAAAGCCCAAAGTCACTGGGAGAACTGGAACCTTCATGTCTGGGACTTAATCTTGTCCATTAAGGCGATTCACTCGCGACTCTTCGGACTCTTCGACGTGAAAGGTATTGATCCAAGTCTACGTGGAGTTGCAAAAAAGAACCGGGTGCTAAGACTCAAAGAGTGGCAGAGGTGTTAAATGGGCCACACCACCCTACCAAGGTGGAGTAATAGGTCCATAAGCTTAATTCTAACTTCAGATTCCTACTGAAGGCGTCTGGTCCAGCGTCGTAAGATGGTCCAAAGATTAAATGTCTTTGTGATATAGACTTAACGCGCTGGGGATCACGTAAACCACTTATTCTATCTGTGTCCCAGATTACAGTGAGTTAACCACTAAGCCAGCAGTGAAGCACTTGAACTTACAAGAAAATGGGCGTAGCCCGACTTATTAAACCACCTTTTGAAGATGTCAGGAAAAAGGTCGAATACACAATCGTAGAGTATTCGAATAAAAGGTGGATCTTGGTAACCTCCCGTAACACCACTCGGATGCAGTCCAAAAACCGTCAAACTATGGATGTTATTTGGAGCAACTGGCCATAAACTCCTGAAATATCATGAAATAAAGGTGGGATGCACGCCTTCATATTCAGAAGCTGTCCTCCTCTGCCAGTTAGAATACAGACCACTTTGATCAAACATCTCCCAAGGCTTCTAGGATCTAACAAAAATGCGGCTAACCTCTATTTTCAAGTTTATTTCGATTATAAGATGGCTGGGACGCAAAGAAAGATGAGACATTTTTGCCGGCATCACAATATGTCCGGCTGGACCTACGTGTGACATAAGGCCTACGCGTCGACCCAGACCTAGATTCTACCTCAGTGACAGGAACCATTTGTGTTGTACGTGCTGTTGTTCTTTTACGAATAGAGGGCCTACAGTGTTAGCCGAACGCGAGTAGCCAAGTTTGAAAAGGCTCTCTAAGCCATCTATAACATCTGAACATTGTCAGCGGATCCGGAGATGTGGAGATTTGATTTGTTGTTAATTTAACCCAGACATTGGGTATAAGACATGATATACGAATCCACCACTCGTGAACAGTGAATTATTTCTTCTAAAAATAAGAACCTTGTGCTTATTTTTGTAATAAAACTAGATTTTTAAACATTGCAAACTGCTGTGCTGAATGATTGAGTTTGGATCTCACTCCTGTGACCGTCTCGAACACTGATTGCAATGCAAAATTCCATTCATTCATTTATTTAATAATTCCAAGGCCATCAGCAGCAGTGACATTTGTAGACATTTAAATCAATTTAATTTATTGTTGCTTCCTTCTTACTTTATATTGTAAATTCAAATTAATTCCACAACAAAATGCCATTTAGTTGCGTATTATGAAGTCTTATTGAAGACTTATTGGAGTAATTATTCAAATGTACATACGTTGAAATACCGGATTTTCTAAAGAAAGAGAGCTTCGGAAAATCTTAAATTTTCCTGACGAAGTTGGAATGTATGTTAACTAAGTTGAGTCAATTAAGTGAAATTGCTGATATTTCATAAAGAAATATGGTATTTTATGTGCAGAGAGACGGAACAAGGAATACCTTCACGGGTTGTTTCTTCAAATAGCAAAATTAAAAATGCGTTCAGGAAAGTGCAGTGTGTGGGCAGTCGATATAGATGGCTCAAAATATCATTCTGCAGTTTCGGAGGTAATTATGCCAAATTAAGCCAGGATGCCCATCTGCTTGGCGATATAGCCCGTGGAGGTCCAGGAGCTAGCTTCTCGACGATCACGTTTATTGGAATAAAAACGCTTGTTGGGACCTTATTCTATAAATACTTTATTACGAACTTTACACTTCAAAATAATCCAATCAAAGAACGCTTTGGTGACCTCGGCGATTGTCTTTTATTCGCGTTTTCTGCTTGCGGTGCAACATCCGCAAATATTGAAGAATCGACTGCGTTCAATTCGTCACGAGTTGTTGCTGACGTAGACATTTCAATTATTGAAGAATGAACTCTGTTCAACTCGTTGCTAGTTGTTGTTGAGAAAGTCGTTGTCATGTTAATACATGTAACTCACGTTCTATTGTTCTCACACAAGTGGAAGGGACCTACACTTTTATGTCGACTCAGAGCGACAAAGTTTGAGAAGCTTTTTTCTAGACAGGAAATACTCTTTGAGAATTGTCAGTGACTAGAAAGAGGTGCGACCGCAAACATTATTTCTGTAGTACAGATCAGGGATCGAACATAAAATTCGAGGTTCAGGTGAATTGTGGTCGACGTACATACCCCCACCACATTTTTATTCAATAGAACATGTTTTGTCAGTGGTATTGGATCAAGTGTCAATTGATACAAGCTATGTAGTGTACAGTGTATAGAGTATTGCATCCTTCTACTCACTGAGATCACAATTCCATCACCGTTCCTCACATGATGGGGATCATCTCCACTTTAGTACCCGACTGTAGTGATATTGCCACGCCATTTTCATTTCGTGACCATGTAATTTTGCCTTGTCATGCTATATTCGAAAGTCGAACGTTTAAAATACATCAAAAATACATCTAGTCAGTGCGGGTCTTTAATGGGTTACCTTAACAATGGATAGCACCCAGAAGGATTGTCTCATAATTGCTTCTTGAAACTGCTGCTCTGAATTACAAAATAAAAGCATCCTTTACGCAAATACAGAGCGATTCAACTAATTCCCATTTAAAAAGGCAAAAGTGAGCGAAACCTAACGAAACTGAGCATATACATACATTATAACTTCAGTCACCTTAAAAAATTATCAACCGTATCATAGAATCCATTCGTACAATTCGCATTTACGATATGAACCACGAACAAATGGTATCACATACCCGAACTTATTATTCTACTGCGAATGAATTCTGTGATAGATTTCTCGGAGTTTGTAGCCCATTATTGATGACTATAGAATTCTTGATCTGAGTGTATAGCTAGGCCAAAGCTGCTTAGAGTCTAAAGTTTCTAAAGCATTTGACAGAGTTTGACATCAAGCGCTTTTGTCGAAAATGCGTGCTTATGTGTTGATGATTCTCTGCTTTCGATTAGATTTCGAACCATTCAATCCAAGTTGTTTTGGATGGATTCAAGTCTGGTTTCCTCAAAATAAACGCTGGTGTCCCCCAAGGCTCTGTTCTGTCTCCGACTTTCTCATTTTTATAAATGATCTGTCGGCCACTTCTAATCCAATCCACTCCTTCACTGATAACAGCACCCTCAGCTTTTCATATTCGTTCCAAAATTCACGACCCTGCCCTTCGGACGTAGTATTGGAACGGCAGCGTATGTCAAGCACATTAAACTCCGATACTGACAGCATAATTAACTGAGGTAAGAATAACAGAGTAGAATTCAATGCTTCCAAAACTCAATGCCATCTGCTGTCCTGATTCTCAGCCATTCCTTGGTATGTGCATCAACACAACACTTAGTTGGAACGATCACATATTCGAGGTCGCCAAAAATGCTGCGAAAAGGTTAACGTTTCCTTAATCGATGCAAGAAATATTTCACCCACTCTGATTTGGCTTTAATCTATGTTGCGTATATAAGCTTGCGTGCAACGCTCATATCTGTTCTGGTGCCCCCAAGACCACTCTGCACCTACTAGATAAAATCCAAAATCGAGCGGTAAAACTTATAGGAGGACATCGCAGGTTCATTAAGTTCGCTCGAACATCCACCTACCGTATCTTCTTTGTACGTGTTTTATCGTTACTTTAACAAACGAAGCACAAGTGTCAAATTCATTCCCACACACGTCTCGCCAGGAATGCACATCAGTTTACTCTGCCAGTTTTCCCTCTATACCTTCGGCCGAGCTGTGTAATGATCCCGGTCAATTAAGGGTATTTATAAGGGTATTTGAGCACGCACAAATTATAAAAAAAAAGAGTCGACTTCAAATAGTATATCCCTCATATTGTCTCTAGTCAAGCCGACATAATATGAGTGTTCCGCCGCAAAGCTGTGTCCAAATGCAAAAAAGAATACTTGCTTTTCGCGTTGAAAGGTGATATTTCTAAGGATTACCTTCAAGTCTGATCAAGTTCTAAAAGTCAAAGGCTTCAATACCGAGATAAATTAGTAAAGAGATTTTAATCTTCGGCGATTTTTCAACTGGTCCATGGTCAAATTTTTGAAGACAGGGTATAGAGATGAAATCGATGGGCCGAAGAAGAAGAAGTTGCATTTCTCTTTACTCATTAATTTCTGCTTCAAAGACTTGTGTCAATCGGAACGACGGTTATCATCTCCCGTCGGTGAATTCGACGACGAGATTCGAGTTCCTATTTGATTCGCCAGCAAGAGAAGAAGTTTTCAAAACCAAAAGTAACTTATGTCCACTGTCTGATTACACGTGGATTGTTCTTCTTTGGTTGGCGCTACAGTCCGGGGTGGACCTGGGCCTCAGCCAACATGCTTCTCCATCTAGCCTGGTCTTGTGCTAATTGCGCCCAGCCACGCACGGTTAACTTATTCAGGTCCCCTTCTAGCTGCGTGTTCCATCGTAGGCGTGGTCTTCATTTACCACCTTGTCTCTCGGGTTGTAGTCGAAGACTTTCAGTGATTTCACGATTACACGTGAATTATTGAAATTATTTCAAAAGTATGCTTATTCTTGAGAAAGTGCGGAAATATTAGAAGCTTAGAGAAAAAGTTGATTTTCAAGTTCTCTACAATCTCAAAAGCCTACCAGCCAACATAAGATCAACGTTTTAACGCCGAATATTCGTATAATTTTGAGAGATAATAGATTAAGGCCCAACTATTAATATTTTACATAAATTGATGTTATGTCGGAAACGAACGAAAAGTACCTAGAACCCGTTCACCATGTTCAGTCAGACTTCAAAGTGTTCATATTTACTTCTGGGGTTTCCACGAAATTCGAATACTAACTGCCAATAGAGAGGAATGTTCTTCACTCCCACTTAAGTGAGTAAAAATTGAACGAAACTTAACGAACATTCGAGAAGCTGTTATCACGGTAAAAGTGTATAACTTCTTGTGTATAATTCCCCTCAACAGCTTAACGTCCATTATGTTCGTGTCTTTAAATTTACAACGTAAGACTTTTATTACTTTTCAATTGACCAAGCACTTTCTCAAGATTTATCGTTTTTCATTGAATGTGTGGTCGTTGATAATTGTGAATTAAAATGTATTCCAGAGCTCATCTACATACGAGTACCCACTACCGATCTCAAAGAATTTAATGGAAAGCAATGCCATAAATTTATTCTAGAAACGATAAACGATAAAGTCTGAGAATACCGAACGACAAAAAACAAAAAAAAAATTGGTGGCCTCCTCTGAATTCGAAAGGCTACCAAAATAGTGTGAGAAAATGTACCTTAACTGTTTTAACAGTCAAATCGTTAAAAGCTATTCGATAAAGGAAATCAAAATCGATTGGTCATACAAGGTCCGTTCACACATAAAATAATGTTACGCCAGCAAATCGCGTCAAATCACATTCATTCTCAAATAAACATTAATCGGTGGCGTTAAAAAGTCCGTAATCGTCCTGATCAGCTTTTAGAGGGGGAACGAAACGAACGAACGAACGAAGAAAACTTTAAGTGATCAGATTATTTAAATGACAAAGAGCCACATTAATACAGTAGTAGCCTCGAATGGGTATCCAATTGTTCCAACTCCAAAGAAATCTCAACGCAGTGCACGCATATTTAATGGGGAGCCGTCCGCTTAATTACCTTCGTAAAACCGTTTTGATACCGATAATTTGTCTTATTGAATGGACACTCCATTACGGGCGCAAACGGCGAGAGGCAGCTCCGCTTCGTCGCTCAATCAGAAGCGATCATTATGTAGACTATCCAAATCGACTCCTAAATGCCAATTAAGTCATTGGGAAGATTTCTCGTGCACCAGCATTAAGCTAACTCGAAAATTATACAACCGAGACTTTGCATGACATTTGGTGTTGCTTCATCTCTTCATTCACCGACTCCAAACACCGACACCCCGGTCAGTGGCCAATGCTACTGTAGTCTGTAGCAGCCCTGGTGCACCATCGGCACCGGGCTCGTGTTCACCAAGAGTGCTGGTTGCTAGTCGGTGTAAGAGTCTTGTTAGATCATAAATCTCCGAATAAAAACAATTTCGACTAATTATCCACTTTAATTGCACTAATATACTTGGGAGCACGATATAGGACCCCGAATGGTCGCCATAAATCCATCAGTTGTTGTCGGGGACCTCTTTGGCTGTCGCTTCCTCCACACTCGCTCGTGGGTCAATAAACACAAAATTGAAAAGATGATGTCTTCATTTAGCCGTGCCATCGAAAATACTCTCATTCCCGTCCATCTTCATCTCCGGGCGATGTTAAATGTCAATGGCTATCTGTTCCGGCAATAAATACACCATTAAGAGGCTCCTCTCTTCTTCACCGTCGGCAGGCGCACAGTGAGCACAGTAAGTGGAGCGGAGGAGCTAATCTCCATGTTCAGGTTTGGGAAGTGCAATAAATCCTTCCGCCTAAGACGAGAGCCACCCCAGACGAGGAGAGTGGATGTGAAGAGTTTAAATATCGCGTGTGTTCATGTCCAAAAGTCAGACGAGAAGTTTCGCAAAAACCAAAAACAAAAAAGAAACACCAGAGGAATCTGCTCCGAACGAACAGCAACTCACAGTAGACATGGACAAGCAATAAATCTTCTTCACTTCAAGCCGCGTCGAATCCGATGTTTATATCCTAGGAGAAAGAGCAGCATCTCTCGCTGCCATCCGAGGAGGATTTTCCTCCTCGAAATGACATTTTAGCAGAGCTAATCCCTGCATACATCGCCAGTGGTCAGGGAAAGGCAAAAAACTCAAACTCAAATCTGCACGGACATCAACATCTGGAGGAGGAATGCTCAGCCACGGCCTACCGGACCAGGCCATCTCGTCTCTGCTGCGCAACTTTGCATACACACATCCAATAAGCTTCGGCAAAGGGCATAAACCAGACCGACCGACCGACCGCTGACTGTGGCGGCAGGAATCTTTTTCGGGTGCGACCATTGTCTTTGGGAAATTATTTTGGCCAAAATTCAGTGGAACCACTTTAATGTCTCTTAGACGAGCGAAATTGAATGCTTTTAGTTGAGGCGGGTTTTGTCCTTTTTTCCACGTTCGTCGCGCGCTTTCTGGTTAAACGTTCCGCGTTGACCATCTTCATCGTGAATGAAGAGGGCTCATACTGGCTGACCATTAGAATGGGAAAAATGTTTATTGTTCTCGGCGAACAAGGATGCCTGCGTTTTGGTTTGGTTTTGTTTTTGCCCCTTTGGGTGCGTGGGCCTAATCGTGATGGGAGATTTTTTGTTTTGAAAAGAATTCTGACGACTTTTATCAATCGCGCTTTGATGCAGTAGCAGCAGGGCGATGCGACATTGTCCCGGGGCCTTCTGAGAAATGCCCGTCTTGTGTCGTTAGGAGATTCGCAGGCGAAATTTGTTACTAAATGCTCAACCAAATCGTGTTCTTTGACTGAACGAGGTAATAAAAAATGCGCAAGGGATGAGGTGAATATTTTGCATTTAGTTGAAAGGTTCCTGCTGTAAGTTTTTTGGGTTTTGTTCGCAGAATTCAGTTCGGATTTGATTTGTTTAAATTTCCTTCAACTATTTGCAACCAATACTGGTGAAATGAAACTTTCCCAGGAATAAATAGAAAATCTGCTAACCGATGGTGTGACGGGGTAATACGTGGTCTGACCACTGACACCGCATCTTCTTTTCTGTATGGCGCTACAGTTCGAGGTGGACCTGGGCGGCAAACAGCAAGCGTCTGTAACTAGCGCTATCCCTGCTTAGCTACCTCATGTTTGGCACATCAAGGTGGTTGAGGTCCTTCTCCACTTAGCTGTTTCACATTCGGGGCGTCATTACTGTCATTACTGACTAGGATGCGTTGAAACATCTCATTCATAAATGGCGCTAGAGGAAACCATTTGTTTATTAAAGGTTGGTATCAATCGATTGTAACAGTTTATTTATTTATGTTACTTTGCAAATTTATGAAATATCAAATCATTCATATTACTTGTTCGACTATCCATTATTTGTGTATTTTCGTTGCTTTGAAAATAAAATTTAATGTTTTTTGACATTATAGTATTTTGACATCTAATGCAATGGTAAATACGCGTACCAACTTTTGGGAAAAAATTTAACTTAGGAAAAGAGCGTTTTATTGAGAATTACTGAGCTGAGCACTGAGTAGTCAAAAAAAAACACGCCTTATCAAAGCAAACAGGACCCAAGATTGCACGAGTCATCTAATCAGCACCCATTTGCCTCGATGCCGGAACTGTGGGTTTTTCACCCAGGTGGTGGAAGTCTTTAAATACCTCGAAGTTAAAGCTGTCTATAGTGACGCTTTGTCCAAGTGGAAGTTTGGAAGTTGTACGTAAGTTTTTGAGAACAGTACATGCACCTCGTTTTGCCTCATACATCGCCAGATCCATTTTAACCGCTTCTGTTTCGCTGTGGCTCGCAATATTCTGCTAATCACGTCATCGTTAATAATTGTAAGGACTTTTGGAAGATCATGCCTTTAGTGTTCGTGAGTGAGGCTTACACGATCTGATGGAATCACATGACAGCTCGTCGCACTGTGGAGTATTTGACGGCATACCATGGCATAAGCCCACCAACCACTGGCAAGACTACTAACGAAGGTTAATCCTGGTCAATCGCTGTGTCTTTGGATTTAGATCACAATTGAAAAATAAGGCCTTTTCTCGGAAAACCAAGCTGGCTCTATATAGGGCCTTGATAGTCCCAGTACTGCTGAATGGCGCGGAAGCATGGACAATGTCAAATGAGGACGAAGAGATGCTTGGTCGTTTCGAAAGGAAAATACTTCGAATCATATTCGGTCCCATTTGCGAAGAAGGAGTTTGGAGGAAAAAACTGAACTACAAACTGTACAACGAAATTGGCTAGGACATGTAGAAGAATGGACACTAACGCTTCGGCTCGGAAAGTCTTCGAGGTCAAACCTGAGGGACAACGCGGTGGAGGAAGACCTCACCTCCGATGGCGTAACCAGCTGGAAGGAGATGTTAATCAGCTGGGTGTACGAAACTGAAGGCGCTTAGCCCAAGATCGCGCCAGTTGGAAAGGAATGCTAACTGAAGCTCAGGTCCACACCGGACTGTGGCGCCACTCAAAGAAGAAGAACATTTGGAACGGATTTGAAATGGAATCTATTTCTGAAGATTTTTGCTGACCAAATAATAATAGTATGATACTGTACAACGTGTCTTATTGTGTGTCTGACTAACAAGAGTTGTGACACTTCTCGAGTACATGTGTTTCTACATAACCCCAAAAAGAAAATGGAAGATTTGTTTATGTTCCGGGCAAGTCCTGTCCATGAACCCAATTAAGAACCCAGAAGCAGGTGTCCTGGCCATACTAGAGGTTTATGCCATGTTTTTGGGGTCAAATACCTCACTATGCGTCGCCTTGTCGAAAACCTTTTTTTTTTGATATTTGAAGTCTCTGTGCTTTCGATCAGAATTCATTTAGCAGCAGGAATTGTTCATTGTAACACTGCACAACCTGACGAGCTTGGCAGGAATGTCAGAACATGAAGGTGAATAGCTCGTCTCTTGGCATGTCTTATACGGCTTTGATGGTGGTTGTCTACCGCAGTGTGAAGATCTGGTCTATTCTGGACTTCTCCGGCCTGAACAACACTGCCATGGACCTATCAGATTGTTAATAAACGGCATATGGCGAGTACCTACACAAAACGGCAGAAAAGATGTTGTAGGCGATGTTAAGGATACACATGCCTTTGTGTTTGGCACAGTCTTTGGAACGTTGTTTCTGAACATATCATGATGAATTACCTAAGGAAAGCCAAGGCAAACCGAGTTTGTTCCACCTCACCATCCAACAGCTGCTACTTAATCCGCTTTCTATAAAAGAACAGCTTCAAGGCTCGTGGTAAATGTCCTCAAAATGAGTTCAAGACTCATTACTAAGACCACATGGCCTGGGAATGGAATCTGGGACAGTCAGAACAAGAGCCATGGTTCAAAATAAAAACCTTCAACTGTTATTAGCTTCAACTCACTTATGCTACTTGATCCGAATCCCGCCTGGAATTCAACCTCATTCTGGTCTAACATCAGTGCCACCAGATCACCCGAACCTGCTCAGAACTCCGCACTTGCCCGCTACATCCACAGATCACTAATCCTCTACACACACACACGTGATAATGACTACAAGCCTTATTTCCAGCTCTGTTCGCGCGACATGAAGTAGCACTTCAAGGCGTACTCGCGCTCGCACACACACCGTGGCCCCAGGAATGCGCCCCCAAAAGGCGAAAGCTGAACACTAGGAATTTTGTCCGCCAGGCAAATCCAGATAGCAACTAGATTACATAGTTCACGGTCCAACATGTTACGCATTGATTCCATTCCGCCAAAGACAAGTAAGTCACACACAGCCCAGAATACAGTACAGCGACGGACCTAAGGCGAAATGTTTTGCGCTGTACGCTGAAAGAATTCCTTCGGCAGTCTGTGTACAGTGGCACAGTCACATGACTTCTTGCGGGGACCTTAAGGCGTCTCTTCGCCTTCTCTTGTCTTTGGGCATTGGTCTGCTGCACGGAAAGGTGACACAAGGTTTCCACTTGTGCCTGCTCGGCCGAATGGAGTGTGTAATTAAAAGCATGTTACGAACCGAACCGTTTTGTTGTACAATACAAGCCGTACGTGACGATTACCGGCAACATGGGCTTTTAAATAAAGAGTTAGGCGCTGAAGGTCATCTTATGTGGTCCGCGATGAAACGCGTAACATGGTGATAAGTATTTTTGCCTTGATTCCTGGTCGCACTGTGACATTATGCATGCGCTTGTGCATGTACAGGAAAGAAAATGCTTGGCACCATGGTCATGGCCAATTAGGGTTATGAAAATGGTGCACTTTTGTCGCGATGCTGGCTGCTGAATGCAGATAGGCGCTCTACAGGCGTGACGACAAATTAGTGCCACTCAAACGATTTGATGCCACTAAGTAGCTCGTGTCAATTGGTAATTCCCAAATTCACACTTTCTTTTCCATCACCGAAATGCGTCCCGCCTTGTGCCACCAACCACAATCCACTTTCTTACTTCATTCATTTCGAAAGTTAATTCAACTCAAATCCCACAGTGCCTGGACAATCGTCCATGAAATTATCTTAATTGACAAATATCACAGGCAGCAGGTGCCGTCAAACGTATGATCCCCTCGAGACGGTAGTGCACACACGGCGACGTTACCCAACCCAACCACACCGACATGCCGTCAAGAGGCGTCAATCACGCCAGCCTACTGAGAAGGAAATTATCCATTCAAGTGCATTTCCCATGCACACACTTAATGTGTTTGTGTCTCCCCCAGAAAACTGGAAAATCTCCTCGGGATCTTCCATTTCCTAACATGGGCGCATTTAATTTATCCCAGAAGGCAAGCGAAACGGACGGCGAAAGAAGTGAAAGAAAAACCCATTGGAAGCTATTGGATTAGCCCGCAACAGTGGCGACGATCCTCGGGGAATACATCACGCACGCTTCGATTTTTCGGCTGGCGTTCCCCAATTTTCTGACAAAATAAAGTAATTTTCGAATGCTCAACCGATGGGAGGAAAGGTGTTTTTTTTTCGAATGTGATGTGACACGGGAAAGTCTTTCGTCGAGCTCCCTTACAATTCTCAATTAATTTGTGAAGAGAAAGTACGACACGACCCGATTCTGGTAACCACACGGATATGGACGGGAATCGACAACAAAGGACACCTGTCAAGACTTAACCACTTCCAATAAAGTTTTCCTTCGAACGGTTAATCATAAAGTTACGTTACATTATTGCAAGCACGTCGCGGCCAATTTATCCGAGAGTTCGCCTCGTGTAACACTCATCATCAGCATCGCCATTATCACCCAGCCAGGCTCAGTGAATGCATTCACTCCCCTACCGGATCGGTTGGCTTACTCAAGCATTTCATTGCTCATTATGCAAATTTCCATAAATTTTCAACTTATTTGATACGATACAGCGGGGTGAGAGTGTGAGAGTGTGGCCAGCCTCGGACCTGATCACTGAGTGCGATGACCACCTCCACCAGTGGCTGTCGTTGTCGCCATCGTCGACGCCAACCAACACCAACACCACCACCACATGGGGGGACGAGCGCGACACGGGCGAAACAAGAATGATGCATTCTTTGATTTGAAATCTTGTCGTTGGTTGAAATTTGATCCTTTCGTTCGGTGAAAAACGATGAACAACGACAAATTCCGTAAAGCACGTTGCCCAGGTGATTGGTGCTGTTGTTAATCCTTCTTGGGTGCCACCCTGCCCGCATCCGTCCGCATCGCCTCACCGCCATCATCATCATCAGCAGCAGCGGCCAACTCTGTGGATGGAAGGGAAATTTATTTTTAGTTGTAACAAATAATTAACCCGTGTGGTGGAATCTTTCAAGTCACGCGGTGCGTGTCCACTTGGTGGTCATATTGACTCATGCCTTATGGGAAACCTGTTGAACCGGGACACCGAGTTTAAATCTGATTAAAAGTCAACAAATGCCAGTAAGCTGAGGCATGTATAGTATGATATTTTCTGATGATGGAGCTCCAATAGAGCGAGCGGGGGCAACGCTGTAGACCTTTTGCACAAAAACTGATTCAGACTTTGTTGATGAAATACACGCAACAACGCTGTCGGTGTTCGGACATTATTAAGTTTTTTAATCAGTTTTGTTTGCAAACTCGTTTAAATTTGCAATCTCTGGTTTTAGTGATTTTTTTTGCAGATCTTAGTCGGATAATTAAGCATGCATACAGCTAAGTGTGTTTAGGAGTTTTTTTTTCCTGTTCACCAGACAGACATTTTGACAGTTGGAAATGTAAATTATTCAATGAGTTATTTTTCGAAGCTTGGTTGCTAGTCGGAGCCGTGAATATCTTAAACAATGCTCAAGCATCTCTTGGAATCCGTGGTTGAGACGTTCTGTCACCGGGCAGATGTTGACAAAATTATTCGCAATTTATTACGACTGCCTCGTGATGCCTCTGTCTTTACACTGAGGATCTGAAATCGGACACATGTGTCACATCTTATCACAATGTGTTCAGTGGGACCTAAGTGAGACGTGGCCCCATCGCGTCTACCCACAAACCGCCTCTCTTGAGTCACTGACAAGAAAATATTTGCATGAATGCCACCTCTGTTAGAACCGCCAATTGCACCTACAAAGCGTTGTGTTCCAAAAGCAACGTCTGTCTTGAATCGTGGCCCCACTAAATTTTCGGTGTGATATGATAGGAAAAACGAGCGAAAGCGTATTCGTTTGAAAAAAGGTTGGGCTAGGTAATTATTCTGTAGTGGCTGACTCCTAGGGGCAGTCACACTTAGGCCAGAGTAGGCCCATTGTGATACCACTCGGATTACATAGAGTTCTGCAGGAGCAGAGAAGGTGATGCGTTTTTTTCTTTCTCCTCTTCATCCATGCAGCTTCTGTACAAATCATTATATGGGGCACCCATCCTGCGAGAATGATTGCCAATTGCACAGTGCCAGGTTATGACTCCTATGAGAGTCTTCAATGAGTGCTTTCTGAGTCAAAGTAGACTTAGGTTAGGTAAGTGGGCTAACGAGCCGGATGCCATTTTAGACACATTGTGATACTTATAGTTTCTCTTTTCCCATTTTGTCGTGCACAGTCCCTCCTTCCAAACTGCCGGATACCTTTATAAATCTGCAAAGGAGAAATTACTGGCACCTCAGTTACATCAATAAGGTTATGGAAGAAATGATCTCCCAGCGTTCTTTTTCTCAATCTGCAGAGGCTAGGACAGTGACAGAGATAGTGAGGGATGTCATCTCTTTCCTCCTCGCCTCCACATCCCCTGCAGATATAGTCATGGGAAAGACCCATTTTATTGTCGTGGTACTTTAGATGGTTATGGCCAGTTAGTGTTCCGACTACCGCCTTCAGTAGCTCTTTTTCACATTTCAAGAGTTTGTCGGTTTTTGGGCTGTTGTACATGGGCCATAACATCCGAGTGGTGGTTGGGTTTTCCACCGTTAATTTGTCTTGTATATTATCCTGTTTTTTCTTTTGACATCTGCCAGAAAGGAATTCGAGTGCTGAGTTCACAGAACCTTAAGTTTAAGCTTGTACTTGATCTCCGTCGCAACACATGTGAGCACATGTGAAGATGGAGCTCCTCCTGAAACGGTGCGCTTTGTGTCCGATTTATGGAAGACATGAATGATCTTACCAGTGGGCTTTTGGTGGTCAAAAAAACCCAAAACTTGAATGTCAAAAAAACGCAAGAACTGCTGAAATCATCGATACAGATTGTAAATATGTTCAGCCGAGATCGTCTGCTCAGTGTGTTAGAAGTCGGCCTTCCGCAGACATCAACTAAGAGTAACACGTCGTGTCGTCGTTTGATCGTTGACTACGTGGTCGGGCAGTTGAAAGCAATAAATTGATCTATATTTACCCATTTTCGATATCTGCATCGACCCCATCGCATTTGAACCTCGACGTCGGTTCGATCCTTGCTCTGTACAAAAATAAATCTCACAGCACCATCTCTTTCGAGTCACTCACAATGCTCAAAGAGTATTCCTGTCCAGAAAAAGCTTCTCAAACTTGGCCGTTCGGAATCTGCATAAAACTGTAGGTTCCTTCCACTCGTGAGAGAACAATAGCACCAGTGGTTGCTAAGTAGGCCCTTATTATATTATAGCTAAACAATTGTTGATTTGTACTTTGTACTTTTCAGTGACCGAACTTCCATTGGAGGCAATACAATTTCTCTTGACCTCGATTGGATGTTATGGATGTGACAGACATTTGGTTCCAAAAGGACGCGTCTACCCTGTAGACAGGTGATCTCACATTGGGCATCCTACACAAGTTACTTGAGGACTTGCATATTCCACGCAATAGTAGTGGGCTCCTAGAATAGCTTGTAGATAAGGCTAACAATTAGCCCTAAGTATCCTCAAAGGGCAGGTACGTTAGTAAAGAAATTTATTTTTTTCGTATTGGAGATTCTGGATGGAGATGCATAGTTACTGCGGCCCTATTGTAATATTATTAATCATTCCACACTGACCCCGCATTGGTACACTACTTTTCACATGTGCGTAGCCGGGCGTGTAGCTATTTTATTTTAATTATGTTCATCTATTTTAGAGATGTATTACTTTTGGCCTAAGGTGCATTGCCACCGGTTGGTGAATTGGAAATATGAAACGCTCAAGAAGAATGACAGACAGCTTCCCAAGTGGTGATATCATTCATTGGACTTGCCCTTTTTGATGTGGAAATCTTTGTCCGTCTAGACCACTCTTAATCGATATACTTTGCGAATTTTGTTGATTAATTTTCTGTAATAAATATTTCTGAATGCTGTTAATCACACCCATCCGTGTGAGATTGCATTCCTATTAAAATGGAGAAAGTCAAACAGTGACGAATTGCAAATCCTAAGCATATCATAGGAGTCTCGTAAACAGTCGTGGTAACACTTCAAACAGCGAAAGTGATATATGTCAGAAATCTGTTGAAAGATTTTGATTTCCAGGCGAAGAAAGATTGACGTTGCTGTGGACTAGCAACCATCCTATTCAAGTAAATCTTACTCAGTAAACCCTGCATCGCATGAACAATGAGGACGATGAGATGGTAGAATGTCTTCCCAAATTCTTATGCGAAACACGTCAGTACATAAACCACCCGCAACTTGACCATCAAATTTTGGCTAATAGCGCAAACGAAGACATAATATTTTACGGTCGCTAATAAAACCATGAGAAGGAGGAGGAGGAGAACTATGATATGGAGGATGGTACCATCGTTCTAGATGGGCGAGGTGATCGGGTTTGTATAATGGTGTACTGGAACTTTGTACTAATGTCATTCGTGATCTTTATTTCTGTTTCAGGAATTCAGCAAGCGCCTTAAAAGGCAATTACGTCAACGTTCAACTGAAGTAAGTTTCCGTAAGCTATCAGATTTTTGATGAACACATGGTTGTGTGAAGTATTCACATAAACGGAGGAAAAGTTCTGGAATAAATAACCTTTGATGGATTTGCTAAGAGTCTTTTAGCGATCGAAAAGAAAACGCTAAAATTGCATTTCGCGATGACTTGGTAGTGATTTACTTGATGATGAGGTGGATTTCATAACACCTTGAGTTACGCGTCATTTTATGACTCTATTATTACTATTAATGCGCAGAAAATGTAAGGTGATGTATTCGGGACCGAAATATAGATCTGGAGGAATTCAATCACTCACAAAATAGGCACCGAAACTACTTGACCGATTGGAAAAATTCTTTTCCCAGCAGAATCCTACCTTGTTTCTGTTGAACATGGGCTATCGAATAATTTCAAACCCATTAGGGATCCGTTTAAAAACTTGCACAGACAAAATTAAGAAAATAATGATTTACCTTAAGAAGAATGTTTGTATGTATGTTAGCCTTTTATGCAATTCTATTTTAGGCACATTTTAATGACATTGAATATTGAATACTTGCAGTTAAAAACATGCTTCAAAAAAATTCTCCTTGCTGGGTTATTATAACTTTTGCTATGTATTAACGGTCCCCATAGTGAGTTTTTAAGATTGTAGGTGGATACAATCGCAACAAAAAAAATGACAAATGGATGAGATGTTGCTGAGAAGCTAGCCCCTGGACCTCTACAGGCTGTAGCGCCACCCACACTATTATTGTATTATGAGATCTAAGTTACACATTTATTTAAGCTGCTAAGACAGGCGAAAAAACGCGAGCATGAGTTTGTTGCATATACACTAAAATTACTATTACATATATTTAAGAGTAAAATTCGACGAAATTCTTAATTTAAATGATTTTGTTACATTTTCTCTGTATTAGGTGATGTTTAGCAGCAGCATTCTTGAGAATATCGTGCCAAACTCACAGGCCACCACTAGGGACACGATCATATACAAATCTGTTGAACGGGTAGCTTACGAGGATCATTTCCACACCTTTCATTCGAACTTTGCAAGAAGTCAACGCTTAATTTGCTGGCAGATACAACGAGTCTGGTGGTAAAGAAGAGGACAACGAAATATAGCACATGCTATCTTCGAGGAAGCGCACCCAAGATCTACTTGGACAGAGCGTTATAGTCAGCAACTGTAACTTAAAGCAGTCAAAGAAGTCTCTTATTTACATCATTATATTTTATTAAATTTAATATCTGTATTGAGATTGCTAATAAATCGAAAACAATTCGTTCCAAAAGTTGTTTTTGAGCTCAAGACCAAGCCGACCTTATACCAGACCTTTGGACTTTATCAAGAGTGGCTTTTGTCACCTCTCCAGCCGAGGCGAGGAATGTATCACTTCAAAAGAATGGAAGGTAAGCTAAATTCTTTTTGCAGTTGATTTAGCGATTTTCACATCCTTCCAGACAGAACTCCAAAGCAAGGTAGTTTTTAGCCTAAGACACTTATGGATACATCAATTACACTTTGAATACCTACCACCCATGTACACCCCATTTTGACTTATTGGTAAGTTAAGGCAGTGGTCTATTTCGGACTGTAGTTTCAAACTAAAAACGTCAATTTTTTAGGTTTGGTAGGTTGGTAAATTTGTGCCATCCACCTTCCTTGCAATCTTACATTATCACCGTTAGTCAAAACAAGTCTACATCGATCGGCTTAGGACTGATATTTTGTATGAAACACACACACCCTTCGAAACACCGACACAAAAAATTAAAACATTTTGAATTTGATTGCACAGTGACATCGAATAATCCTTATGTTGACAAGCCCACAGAGAAGACTAATTTTAGTATCCCTGTGTACAGGCTGCTTGATAGGCTATAGGAGGCGCATTGTATCCCTACGTGGGTATTAGCCAGACGGTTTTGTCAACAAACTTCACCAGTGTATTGACTGGAGGATTGCTGATGTAACGCAGGCTTTTGTATAAGTATGAGCTTGTAGTGGCTTTCCTAGTAGAAAGACAGTCGCAGAGGAGGCGCTGAGGAGGAAAGTACCTTATCGTCGTCTCGGCAGCTTCTACAGAAATCGTTGGAGAAGAGGCCGAATCTTTTTGCGTAAAGGTCTATTGGGCAGTGTCCGGTGATTATTCCAATGTTAATTAAGGTCGAGATAAGGTCAGATTTGTATCGTTATCTTACAGAAGTTGCCTTTCAACCATATGGCATTTAATTTCTGTGTGAAGAGGTTATTAAGCTGTAACTTGAAGGTAGTTATAGGGGTTCCTTTGTTACAAAAGATTTCATCAATGAGTCACTCACCAAGGCAGTCTGGTGGCGTAAGACTCAAGAAAATAAGAGCTTTAGTACTATATGGTGCGTTAGTGGATTCTAGTTCCAATTCAAGTTGCTAAGAGATGGCGTAGCTTGTATTATTCTATTGCCGGAGCAGTTCTTTGGAAAAACACTATTGCACATGTTTTTTTTTAAATAAACGTTAACATTTTTAAAACAACCGCACGAATCGAATAATTCAACCACGAGTCTAGCTAGACTTTGGTGGTTAGGCCGTAGAAAACCAATATCCTGCTCGAGAGTAAGCATTAGTGAAGAAAGATTTGATAAGCAACCTGGAGACTACAGTGGCATCTAGTTATTAGAACCACTGCTTTTTATGTTCGCCATCGTGGTCTCTTCGCAAATATTGAATCTGAAAGTCAATTTATTGTAGAAATATTGAAATCAGAGACTCCATGGTAACTGGATTGTTTTGAGCAGAAATAAGTTAAATATTTTATATGGTATGCTTTATGATAGAATTAAAAGAAAAATAAAATTCTTGACCAAATGGTCGTATTTTTAGCATTTTATTTAAGATTAGCTGCTTGTTAAAATAAATAAATACTAAACGCTATGTTAAAAAAACATTAACTACAGAAATAAATAAAAAAATCATATGTCTTCAGCAGAAGGCAAACAATTTCTATATTCAATCGTAAAATATAAAAAAATTCATTTAATTGATCACTCTTACAGTTTTACTCCAGATATACGAGCGGGCAACCGAAATCGAAATATAATCAAATAAAAATGTGTTAAATATGTCTTATATGTATATGTCTGTAAATTTAAAAATCTTACCACTTGAAAAAGGAGGAGGCACCCACAAATACTCAAAGCTTACCACATTCAACAGCAAAACATGACGTAAACCAACGATGATCGTGCGACGCCGCTTGTCTTTCAATCGATGCATTTTTGTGTATACCTATGCCCATACTTAAACCCGATACTATATCACAGACACAACCAATCCGATTGCATTTACATAAGATTTAGGATCATAAACATGTCATTAGCTAAAATTAATAAATAAACTTAACTTAAGGCGCATCGGCACAATGCAATCAAATACCTTATACACTTAACACGAATCTATTGATATCATAACTCCTATGAAAGTTAATTTCAATTCGATAGCCCAAGCCACATTTTACCCATTTCCCATTTTCCCCGGCGAACAACAATACTCCATCATGGATCGATGCGCTAATAAATCATAAATATGTGTTCGGTTTTTTTTTTTCTTCACTCAGTTTTGTTATCCATCCCTGCCCTCATTGTGTGTGACCCCCAAAGTGTGGCCCATTATGCCTGTCCAGTTTAAGGCTTCTATTTTTTTCTGTTCTGTGTGTCTCGTATTCCTTTTACTCCAACAGGGTACCTCATGCTGGGGGCTAATCGCGTGCTGTGTGTGTGTGCTCAGTGATTTCCATGACAGTGAGATTTGAATTTCAGAAAAAAAAAACGAACGAAATGTATCTGATCTACAGCTAGGATAAGAAAATCAGTTGTGATCCTAAATTTTGATTCGGGGGAAAGGAGAAAAACAACAGCATAACATAAGAAAAGGAATACACACACAAAACAAATCTCTTGACAAAGACGTATCACATCCGTCTTCGAATTTCAGAGAGATGGCGTGTGAAATGACATTTTATCCGAGGACGGTGTCCGTAAACGTAGGTGGTTACTTCACTCAGCAGCGCAAAGAGAAACAGGTCACACGGAGTCAGGCCGCATTGAATTTGGAATTTTTTTTTGTTGGAAGATGCATAGCATCGCCACCAACAAGGGAGACGTCGACGAAGGCGAACATGAAAAGTTAGAAAGTCGAAGAGTAAAATGTCAAGGAATAGAAAAATCAATGCTCCTATCATTCGCGGGAGGAAGAATGGAGTTTCTCTCGATTCCACCAAACCGAAAAAAAGGGAACATCTAACACAGGGCATACGGGAATATATTGACTTTCGGACTGCAAATGCCCGAAATCTTCCTTTTGTTGGTGTGATGTCCTTTGTGCCGTATTGTACTGGAGGGGTGGAGAGAAGAGAGAAAGTGTCACCACCTTTTCACTCGTCCTCCGCAGTGTCTGGGTCTCGTTTGGTTGTTATCCTCTAGACCAATTGAGTTGAAAATGTATCGAGACATTGCAATCCGGGCACTTTGATTGCTACAAGGGACAGGTATGAAAATCTCCTCTCAAATTGGTAGGTGGATTATGAGTTTTGTTCCTCGTCGACGATTGTCCTTTTGCCGTCAAAGGAACACTGACATGCGGGTTCCTGTGAAATGTGGAAAATCTGATTCAATTTCAATCCCTAATCGGATTCTGGGTCTAATCTCATTTGTGGACACATTTCTGTTGACTTATGGGACGCGCACTTATACATTATGCTACTTACCCGGTCTTGTGGTGATACCTAAATATGCCAGGAAACCAACAGAAAAAATTGCCTATGTCATGTGTAAGGGGATAGGAGATAGAAAGAAAGCCGAGCGCACCTGTTTGGGGCTCGGACATGAATCACTTACCGACTTAGCAGCATCTCATACATGCACATATTTTCTAAATTGCTATCATCATCCTCAAAATCGAGATACATTGTGACGGCAATTAATAGAAAATATCCGTGTAGCCTAGAATTGAACAAAAATCCAGTTCGGTTGTTTGAATGTGCTTCACACAGCATCCACGATATGCGTTCTCTGTCACATCACAGTTATGAACCAAACAACAACGCATGCGATATTCATGTCATCGTCGTCGGACGACGCGTCGCGCGTCTGTAACACCGAGCATCCTTCGAACTACACCACCCTGGCAGAGTAATACACACCCACACCCGAACGAACAATCGCACACGCGTACACCCGCTCACCCGCAACCGCCCGCGCACACACAGTCTACCAGAGAATATTTAGGAACTTTTGACACTTGCAGCAAAAAATTGACTTTTCACGAACCGAACGAGAATACGGCACAGCACTGCCTTCTGAATCGCGTTTCAATTTCAACCAAAGAATCGAATAAACAGATCGAAAGGATATCGGGGATAATTAAGGAGGTGCAAGTGGGATATTCTAGATGAGTCGCGAACGAATATTTGTGATTTGTATTTTGTTTTTGGTGGTTTTCTTTTTTGTTTTGGGGGGAAGAAAAAATTGGGAGATAAACTAGACGACAACGGGCACACAACGCGGAGACGTCACTCAACCTCGAAATGTAAACAATGTGACAGACAATGGAATTGTCGGAATGTGGAGAATGCTGAAAATGGAATGGCATCTCGCTCTGCTCCTCTCCCGAGGCGGTCGGGGTGGCAGACTGGAAGGATTTTTATCGATTAGATTATGAGAGCCGTGCGAGAGCACTGTGTGCGGTCCACAATTGGGGAAGGCTGGTGGGTGAAATACTTTGGAATTAATGTGATGCGGTTAACTGGAAGGCTAATGGTTACCTTCCTCCTTGTCAGGGGGCGAGAGCGTCTGGCCGGCCATAACTGACTGACAACTTGTCAAATCAGCAGATTTTGATTGAACTGGAAAACATGCGTGTGCGACGCATACGTTCGTACGTAAATCGCCTTCGAAATGCTGTGCCCTTCTGTGTGTGTTGACGTAGTAACCATGACCTTCCCAAGGCAGCCGTGAGGCATAATTTCGTAGTAGACGAGTGGTAATTTATTCAGAAGTTTGCACTTGGAAATGGAGCAATAAAACGAGACATCGGTGTCGGGTTTATGTCGTCGTAAACTTTGTTTGCCTAATTTGAAGTGAATCAAATTTTTATGCCGCTTGGTGTTCCATTTGTCACAGACGAAGGATGCTCGGTGTGATGTCGCTTATCAGGGAAACGGTTTAAGTGGTTAATTGGGTGAAAAACTGTTGATAGACTGGAGTTCAATACGTTGGGCCAGGAATGATTGGGTTATCAAATGTGTTCGGAGTCATAAAAGTCGCTTGTTGTGTCTGTTACACTTGACGTGAGTGACTCATTGCGTGTGTTTTACGACATTCGCAGGTATCCATGAAATGAGAGATGGCTCACCTCTACGAATTCTTAAACTCACACGGTGACACATATCCATTTCGGCCAATCTGTCTTTTTTATCTTTAAGGTTTGACGGTTCTGGAGAGGATCGTTGTGAAAAAAAAATGTTCGCTGTTCAGTCACTTGATGCGAATGCTCGTAAGGTCATTCAACTTGGCCATTTGGCAAGTTTTGGAATTTGAAGAGCCAGTCGAGTCATAGTAAGTGATTAGATGCAGTTTCTGTATGCCGGTAATTGTTTCTAAGAGTCACGGATTTTTATTCGAGCATGCCCTCTTTGGTTTTTGTCTTGCATGTAGCAGGGAACAGAGGATCGCTTCTGAAGTGACGCACATACATAAGTGCGGCAGGCGTTCGCAACTGGTAACAGCCACATAGCTCCATCTGAAGTGTCTTGTTGGATGAAAGCTTGGGTCACACACCCTTCTTGCCTCATACAAAGAAGGGGATGGAAGACTCAGATTGGGAAGTAGTCCATATTTCACTGAGTGCATGGCCTATTTGGAGTGCCACAGAGAAGTGCCATTGGGCCCCTCCTTTACCATGCTAATGTATTCGTGACTCTTGACATTTTCTAATGAAGCGAGCATTTTACTAACATTTTAAATTATTAAGGATGCAACCATAAAATTAAACGGCGAATTCGATTGGCTACATGAATGTACAAGTAACTGGCTAACTGCAGAAGGCTCACATTTAAGCCAATGTTGGACGATTCTGACAGTTGATGCGATAAAGCGGCCTAGCTGGCTAATACGTACGTTTTCCAGTTGGTTGAGGTTGTACTCAGGTGTGAGTACCTACGGCTTTCTAGAGAGCTACATCGATAGGCGGTGATTTGTGATCCCTACTAAGCAAAATTGGGGCACTCATCCTGCAGGAGTGTATGCCAAATACGCAACGTCCAGTAATGACGCCAATGAACGACTTAGGTGAAGGTCTGTTTTTAAGACAAAGATTTTTAAATGGGAGAAGGCAGTAATTTGTGATAGGTTGCTTTAATTGTGTTACCTTAGCACGGTGTTAGGCTGTGGCATTCCTTGCGAGTTCATAGTCGTTACGAAACATTGTGCGATTAAGGCATGTTTGTGAAAATAATCCAAAGGAGTTGAGAAGTTATGCCCTGACCATCTACGTTCTCTGGAGCTACCAGTATTATTACCATTACATTATATTATTATTATCTAAAGGAAGGTATGGGCTGTGTATCCAGGGCAAAGTTGTTGATTGTTCTCAACTTGGCGAGATGCCAGAAATGATCCATGTAAGTGCAAAAGCAAAGTTAGGTTAGGTTAGGTGGGCTGCCAGTGAAGATTGCCACACAGACTATTGTTGTTCCATTGTGAAACCTAGTGCTGTTAAATTGATCCCAACGATAAATTGTGACTATGACCAGTTGCTTGCTTTCACTGGGATTCGAACTTGAGACGCTTATAATGTCAAGTGAAATACAGCTTCCCCCGTGGCGCTCTCTGAGTAGCCTTTATAGCAACCACTAAGAGGTGAATCAATGTATGCTGCAGATCCTTGTCCAGGGGCTTATACAATGGGCCGGTCCACCAGGTTCTGGGGTTTCGAGGGGGATTAACTTGACCATCATGTAAAAGAAACATTAGTTCAGAGACAACAACAAGCATCGGATATGGATGGCAAAACTGCTGACGACCATGGCAAACGGAATAAGAATAACGGTTTTCGGTTTTGCGCGTGGAATGTGTGGTCCCTTAACAGACAACGTGCAGCCGAAGAAATTGCGGAGGCTATTGAAGCCAATAAGGCTGCTATGAGCCGGGCAAAAAGAGGATGAAAAACTGCGACATATATTGCAGCGATTGCTACAAAGACCGAAGGCAGCGTTTGATTGGATGCGGGCGAGAAGTCTTAAGCTTTAGATACATAAGCCAGTGCAGCACAACAATCCGCATCAAGGCTACTTTCGCAATATAGGCCTAATCTGCGCCCACGCCCCAATGGAGGATAAAGGAGACGATAGCAAAGACGACTTCTATGATCTCCTGAAAAGGCCATAAGCTCAATGGCCCAGCTACGACACCAAGATCGTTCTAGGAGATTTTAATGCAAAGCTGCGCAAGGAAGACGTCTTTGCTAGAGGCATCAGAAAACAGAGCCTACATGAAAACACGTCCGAGAATGGACTTCGTGCCGAGGCGAAACCTCTCTGTAGCTAGAACACGATCCCTCACCTCAACATTCACAAAGTATGGTCCTCTGATCAATCCACCGGCAACCAGTTTGATCACATTGCGATCGACGTCAGATATTGGGCTGTAGCAAAATTAGAAGAAGAAATATTATGCTAGAACTTCATTGCAGCCCAGTCTTTGGAGTATACACCCAAGCCCGACGCATAGAAGTAACCCCCAGCTAAGCCGCACATATGAATGTCGAGACCCTGAGAATATACCGAGAGTAAGTAGGCAAGGCCTCTTAAACTTCAGATGTCAGTACAAAAAGTTAAGTCCTCTCCACTCGGGAGAGAACAATATAACGCGCAACATGAGCGGATTCTGTAAAAGCTGACCTCCTTAGACTGTCATGACTGAGACAAATAAATGGCATAGATTCTAAAGACTAAGTGCCCAGGAATAAGAGCGTCAGAAAATCGATCTGCTAAGTGAGTTGTTAAAAAGTCATTGGGGCAAGTATGCGACTATGGTACAGGGTTGGAGGATCCCATTTTGTAGCCCACAGCCAGGCTTCTTTCAAAGGCTTTAGCAGCAGTGCTGTGTTTTTCAACTTCATCGTACTCTTGTCATGCAGTGAGTAAAAATGCGTGTTTTAAATGTGAAGATTATGAATAGAGATTTTATACCTAGAGCTTTCTCGAGTAGTGCCACTGACTGCTGGTGCGGTAGTCTTGAGAATTTTAAGATTCTGGGCTGAGTTTTCTTCTGATCTTTATTTTTTGAGTGGGACTACCAGGTCCAGATATGGGTTTGCAGCGGATGAAGAAGTCCTTGGTATTTTCGAGAGAACATTTTAAATCTTTGGTCCAGTTTCGGTTGACGGATTCTGAAGAAGAAGATTTAACTACGAACTGGACGGGCTGTACAGCGATATCAGGCTAGACTGGCGTCTCCGGATTCAGCCAATAAGATGGCTAGGCCATGTTGAGCGAATGGACAACACTACTCCATCCCGAAGAGTGGAGAAGGACATCCACCAAGTTGGCGTGCGAACTTGGAGGCAACTATCTAACGATCGTGCCAGCTGGAGAGGGTTGTTGGCGTAAGTTCACCCCAGACTGAAGTTCCATAAGAAGAAGAATAAGATATGGGTTTCAGTTCCATCACTTTCACATGCTGTATATTCTTTCATTTTATTAGAAAGAACAGAAACCATATTGTAGCGGTACCACTGAGCTGGCTTAGTCTATATTGCCCCAGATTTCTGAGTAAGCGTTACCTTGGAGTTTTATTTGAATCTCTATTGGATTCACGGCTGAAAAAGGTTCAATCAACTTTTTATTGTTGGGAGCGATACTTATCCCTGTCCCGCCCTTGCACCTTGCTGAGTTTGATATTTTGATCCCATGAGTAGATGGCACAGTCTTATGCCGCTGGGGCATATCAAGACTAGTTGCATCACTACACACATGCTTCAGCACATGCAGTTCCACCTTGATTTTGGGTTTTTGTTAAGGGGTTATTCTTCCCGCTGCCCAACTAGACTCGGCTAACATTCAGTGGTTAAACATGGAGTTCAGCACACACATAGCTAGTGTCCACACCAACAAAGGTTCTCAAATATTATTAGCTTTCATCAGCCCGTCTGCGCTGATGTTGCTATCCGCCTGATCAACATGCTCACCTGCAAACAGCCGCAATAATATGTGTAAATATGTAAAAAACAGAAGTTATAAGCTCCCACGTCGTTTATCATACTTTCTAAGCTTCTTACGGAGGATAATGGTAGATCTTCTAATCAGCCACTAACGAATCTCTTAAGATCCCTAATCTCGCTGTTACACGATACACGAATCTATCATCTGGGAAAAAAAATCAAATAATTTCTCATTAGGAGCTGCTCATAAAGAACCAACTCGATCCGTTTCTGTGGACAATTAAAAATGGAAATTAGGGCACGACACCTTCGAGCAGTCGCGAGGTGAGCATGCCATCGCCTAAGAGCACAACAACCACGAGCGAGTCCTCCTACAATCAATAGATATCCACACACCGTTCGGATTCGGTTTCAAATTTACAGAAGAAAAAAATCAGAATTGAATTGAAAGACCGACAAAAAGACACAACAAACAAAACGAAGCGACAGAAATTATGAATTATTACGAAATGCCTGACCGTGGTCTTCAGCGCGAACCGGATTAGTTTCGGCCGAACCTAAGAGTAAGAGATGAAGGCGAAAAAAAAGGAAAAAAAATTAAATCGCTCCGGTCCAGTAATCCCCCTCAATCACATTACTCGGAACGGAGCGAAATGAATGGACGGACAAAGGATACACGGAGCCCGTGATGTGTGTACGTTTCTTCTCAAGGATTTCTCTCGTTTCCTTCGTATTTTTCGATTAACTTTTGTCCCTCGCCCTTCGACATCGATTATTTATGGGAATTTTAGTTTTTCCAATCGAATGTACTTTTTTCTCTTCAATATCTGCCCTTTTTTTGTGTATGTGGACGAGTATCCTCCGAAGAGGATGCACAAGACGATCCTGGGTAGTCCATCATATTTCGTAGGGACACATTTAGAAAGTTGCAGCAAAACAACACACACAAAAAAATGCGTAAGCAGAAGAACGAATGGATGAAGGGACTCTGATGACCTTCTTTTTTCTTTCTCCCGACTGTTTGTTTTGGGATGAAATTAAGTCAGATCCGTTGATTTATTACAAGGAACCTAATACAGCCGAGGCATTTCTATCCCGGCTTGCATTGTTCCCAGCGACGTAAGGGAAATAATATATCACAAGATGGACGAGTTTTTAATAGTTTGAAACTTTAATTTAATTGTAGCTCATTGTGCCAAAGGATAATTGGTGCCGATGTCGAGGACGAATGGCCGTTGTATTGCGATGGCTGATGTTATTTAGGACCGATGGGAGAAAAAACGCTTCGGCAATTGATCAATGGGGCTATGTGCTGAGGTTTGTAGGGAATTACGGACATTCTAAGAAGGGATGTGTCTTGTTGGGTCGAGAGAGGTTTTTGCGATTATTTAATGAAGTCATGGGATTTTTAAGTGATCATTGCGTTGTTATTGAATTGAAAAATGAGGTAGCTAAATGGCAGTTGTCAGAGAGAGGATGAACTTTTGGATCTGTGGATTGGATTCACACTATTATTAGGTTTGGCAATCCGACAAACCCCACATCACGGCTTGGGGTCTCAGGGTCACAGTCGGCTTGAGTACAACTGGTCTTTGATGCACTTCACGCACTACATTTCTTTTCACCCTAGGCTCATGGACATGCCGTCTGTCAAACGAACACCAGCAATCCAGCAGCGACGTACCTATTAAGTGGAATAGCTTTGCATTGAATTGAGGCTCTGGTCGATACTGAGAATCTGGAAAGATCATTTCTGTAGGCTGTTAAACGGCGTTGAGGACCAAAATACCGCTGACAGGCAGAATGTTCCACTCAATCTGGACGATGAAAGACGTGAATTCTGTCCCCCAGACCTAGACGAGGTCAAGATAGCAATATCAAGACTGAAGTCTAACAAAGCTGCTGAAGCGCTGAAATATTTAAGACAGCTGGAGATGATCTAATAGGGCGCATGCACCAGCTCATCTGCAAGATATGGTCTGACGAAAGCATGCCCGACGATTGGAATCTCAGTATCGTTTGCCCGATCCATAAGAAATGAGACCCCTTCGACCGCGCCAACTATCGAGGGATCAGGCTTCTTAACATCCCGTATAAGATGTTTTATGTACCAGCCTGAAGCCGATCATTATTAATCTGACGGGTCCGTATGAGTGTGGCTTCAGGTCTAATCTTTACACAACGGCAGATCCTGGAAAAGACTCAAGAGATGCAGATCGACACCCACCACCTATTTGTCGATTTCAAGGCCAGACCGTCACAATGGGCAGCTATAACTTGAAGGTAGTCAAGAATTTCACTTACCTCGGCTTCGGAGTAAACTGAACTAATAACATCAGTACCGAGAACAAGCGTAGGATAACGCAATTGAGTAATAGAGCGCTCTCTCGAAGAACCAAGTTGACTCTATACAAGACACTGATCATCCCAGTCCTGCTATACGGCGAGAAGGCATGGACAGTCTCGAAAGCGGATGAAGAAGTCCTTTGTCTTTTTGAGAGAAAAGATCTACGTGCGATCTTTGGTCCTGTTTGTGTTGACGGGTTCTGGAGAAGAAGATTCAACCACGAGCTGTACGGGCTGTACAGCGATATGAGCCTAGTCAGGCGTCTACGGATCCAACGCCAACGGTAGATAGGCCATATAGAGCCCAGCTCCTGACCGAAAAAAATTCGAATCCGAAACGATTTGGCATCGCAACAAAGGACGCCAGCGTTTAATGTGGCGCACCGAAATAGAGAAGGACCTCAACCAACTTGTTGTGCGAAACTGGAAACAGCTAGCCAGAGATCGAGTTAGTTGGAGAGGCTTGTTGGTTGACGCCCAGGTCCACACAGGACTGCAGCGCCATACAAAGACGAGAGAAGAAGAAGGTTATAAGCCCCGCACACAACCACAAGGGAATCGTTGTATGCATTATTTCGGGAAGACGCTAGGAGGCTGCATGTCAACTTGATCTATGCATCGACAAGAAATCAAGGAAGGACGTCGAAATTGTCTCTCAATCTTCTCTAATCACTATCTTCAGATCCGTCCTTGGTTTCATCACCCATCTGGTGGCTATTACTAAATTTGTGCCAAAAATTCGATCACAGCTTTCTTGATGATCTCCCCGTTCATCGACTCCTATGAAATTTTTGTCTTAATGGAAGTCTAAAAGGAATTGACAATGGGAACTGCTCTCTTATCACAGGAACGCACACCCACCTTCCTGTTGTTGTTGGAGATGCAGGCATAGTTCTTAAACACCTTATCGTGCTCTATTCTTAGTCGAAGGCATTCGTAAATTTCACGTCCATTATGCCGTAACAAGATCACGAAAATTTAAAAGCCATTTCGAAGATATACTACCAAAAACACAAACACCCCCATTCCACAGGACAGGTTTCATAATTCAATGAACAAACCCCCATGAAACGATTATGGTCCGCTTTTCCAGAGAATAGAACTCGCCCGAAATGCCGCATCCAAAGATAACCTTTTTCGCCTCGAGCCGCCGAAGGGATGGGTCCGAGTCGGGATTTTCCCCTTTTCCCAGCGTCATAATGGAAATGCATTTGATTGATTTTTTTTCTCCCAAATCACGGTTTGGAGAACGGAGACTGATTATACATACGTGGGAGAGCCACACCAGAAGAAAGGCTGAAGGACCGGCCGGCGCAGCATTCGGTATCGCTGCGAGGACAGGTAAGCGTGGAAAAATTATCATAATTTACTTATTTAATCCAGCCAGACATTTGTGTGCCTGGTCTAGTCTGCTGATGTTGGGATACGGAGTATTTATTAATTTCGTTTCCCTCGTGTCCTTCTTCCAATTAAGCAGCCGCGCCTTTAATAACCGAGAATGCCATTCGTCGGGCTGCGCTGTCGCTGTGCTCTGCTGTGGCCATTGCTGATGCAATTGGATCATTCCGGGAATTCGTCTAATTTTAATACATATTTAGACATTTGGTGGCTCGGAATGGTTAGATAGTTTCACGTGTTCAGTACCTGCATGCTGACTGGATGGATGGTGGTTCTGAGTTGATTTCATGAAACAGTTAAGACATTTGATGTGCCACAAGGCAAGGAATTACGTGAAAAATCTCAACGACCATCACGAATGTGGAACCCGTTTATGGCGCAGAATTGTGGTGTTTTTTTTGTTTTTTGTCGACTCTCGGTTCCGATTCTTTAGAGGCACCGCCGCGCCATCCACCGGTTGGATTAGATGACGGTTATGACAACTTGTGAAACCCCCATAAAAATGCGCGACCGCGTCACAATGATTAACATCTTGTGCGATGGCATTTTTCCATGTACGGATCCAAATTAACACCATGTTCTTCACACTAATGGGCGGTCCAGTTAAGATTCGGATTTTAAGATGTCATTAAACCACGAGAAGATGCATTTAGATTTTCGTATACAGATTTGAGTGTGCCGGTCCGGCTCGACACTGGGCTGTGTGGTGAAATTAAATTGGAATGTTTATGAGACGCGAGAACACCGGGTACGGATCATAGAAATGAGATAGGAGATTTTTGTTTAATTAAATTGCGAGGTTTCCCACAGACATAGGTGATGATGGCATATCTTCGTGTGGAGATCTGTGAAAATACCTTTCATAAAGTGTTCCTAGGTCTGTTTTGTTTTATCCGCATTTGGTGACAGCATAAAACACAAAAGTTCACTTTCGCAATGGAGTTCTGTTCCCTGCACCGGATTTTTATGACAACGGACAACGAGATGGTAGTAGCTCTTTGAATTGTGAGTGTTGGTCTGACGCATTTTTAAACTGTGAGTGTTCAGCCTCTATGATTCAGTTGTTGGTTCTTATCGAGGATTTAATCTTTGACTGGAGAGAAATTGTTGACTAGTCAAAAAGTATGACCCCGTAAAGACCCTGCAATTCGGACTAAATATTTAAGTAGTCTCGTGCAAAAGTTCCCCATATCAAGATGATTAACTTGTAGTTATCCGTCGCTGTTTTGCATACGGACTTGTTTTTCTTATTTTTTGTCCAAAACGTCTGTGGATCAAGTCTTAACTAAAAAGCACCACAAAAGGTTCTTCCCCATTACTTACAGTCACAACCAGAGTACCTCAAGGTAGCCACCTATGTCCCATATTTTCAGTGACGCAAACGACATATGGCACTCTTTAGGAAAGTTATAAAGGGTCTTCTAACAGAGACCTTGACAGTTGGTGGTGGCCATATTTTCGAAGCTCAAATGGACAGTCTGTTTTGCGAAATCGCAGTGGAAATGGAAACACACTTCGCCCACTCTACGGTCGCCATAACATGAGGCCCATTTCTGGATGGGTATGATTCCTGGTACGCCAACAATCAAAAATGCCCCATTCAGGAGGACACCAATCCACATTTGGGTATAAAAGACACTGCTTGGTATGGATTTCTTTCTGGTGGCGGTCTGAATCCATATTTTTATGAGAACCACGTTGGTCAACCCACTACATCCAAGGGTGAGCACTATTGGTCTATGAGTACCACTTTCTTCTGGCCTGAATTGACTGTTTGCATGAGCACCAACAATGTGCGGTTTCAACAGGATAGCCGCTGTGTAACACAGCTGAAGCTGCTTTGGAAATTCGCATGAGGGATTCAGGAATTACCATTACGGTGTCCCGTGGAAAGAAATCCATTTTATCAAGAGTTGCGTATTAACGTTTAGATTTTGAAATGTACATACTTTTTGATTACGACATGGCTTTTAAGGGTCTACCGAGGCTCGTTTTAATTACAAAATAGTGGGTTACTTTAGGTTATTGGACTGCGAGCAAAATTGCCAGCACACCTCTCCCATTGTTGGTCTATTGTGATACCCAGTGCCGTTAATTTGATAGTCCAGAATTGAAAACTTTTACACTGCTATTTCTGGGGCTCGAACCTGGAACCACTATAACCAAGGTCAGACACTCAACCAACTGCGCCATTTAGCCGGTTGGTTTAAATATATTAAGAAATGTATTATTTTATTATACTTTATTATTTTAACTTATTCATATATACTCTTTGAAGAAAAGGAATTGAAAATAGGGTTTTAGCAATTTTTCAAAAAGCTAAAATCGTAAAATTTATTATCAAGTACATACATAGTTGTTCAGAAAAATAAATTAAAAATATATATTTTAAAGAATTTCAGCGAGTAGTAGACGCATTAAAGCATTCGAACGTATCTGGAAACAGCATTCTAACATGGAAGTAACTTATTATGGCTAATTAAATGAACGCACTTAACTGGAGCCGCATGAGCGAAGAAGAAAGGGAGCAGATCGCCAAAGAACCGAAGTACGAGTGAGTGGATCTGAAGCAGAAGATTTTATGTTCCCGATGGAGATGATCCCGATGCGAACTCAAAGTTGGAAGTTGGAGGATTATCGGATATAGAATAGTCGAGGAGATACTGAAAGACCTACAGAAGAAAACGATCGAGTTCGCCAAGAGCAAGAAGGACAATTCTCCGACTAATACTATTTGGCGCATGGGTTTACAAAATGGCACAAACAACATACAGCAAGAGATCGTCTAAGAGCAAGCAATGTAATTCGAGACGTTAGTGGCTACGTATGACGATATACGCCTCGTAATCATCCTGGTATCTTCAAGACAATAATATCAGAAGGGCTCAATAAGAAATTGTAAAATTCAACGAAAATAACCGGACTAAGCAAATAGTTTGTAAATCTGTTACTAAACAGGAAGTATATGCCTATTTTGGTCTTTGTCTACCCACTGATATCCCTCGGATCACGCCAACATGCTGCATACAGAAGACAAAAGTGATAACCATTCCCATACAGAGGAAACTCACGATTTACACAATATATACCATTGAATCCTGCAAAATACGGCATACAAGTTGGAGGGTTTGTTATTCCAGCAGTGGATATAGGCAAAGAAGATACACATCAGAAAGCTGTAAAATTTGGCGATAAAGTGATGATCGAACTAACAACCAAGTGCCAATCCAGCGGCAATCCACGACAGTAATTCTATTGTCGAAAGTTCACTAGTCCTGTTTGTGTTGAAGGCTGTACAGCGACATATTCTAGCCAGGCGTCTACGGACTCAACGCCAAAGAAAGCTAGGCCATGTTGAGGGATGATGACGGTGGCAGCTGGCTAAGGACAGTGCCAGCTGGAGAGGCTTGTTGGCTAAGATGATGCACAGAAAAAACAGATTTGCATGTAGATCGAAGGCCGGTCTACGATACAGTATCCACTTTCACAAATGCCACAAATATGCAATTGAAGAAAATAACTTCAGTATTACGTAAAAAAAATTAATTTAAAAATGTTATTAATAACGTGTCCAGAATATGAAAAAAAAACTTGAATTTTTCATTGAGTTCCATCAATTTTCATAAAAAATATATGAAGGTACAGGCAGATCGTGTCTATTGACGAGAAGGTTTTAAAACAACCATTGACAGAAGGGTTGAAAGTAAGAAAAAACCAGAGCAGTAGAGGCATGAAAAGACATTCCAAAAAGTAATTTTGACGGGGCACCCTTGGTTGTGATGTGAGCTACCCATCGAGATAATGGGATTTGACCCCATTATACTTTTTCTTGGTCCTAACTGAGAACATTCTACTTCTGCTTTATCCGATAACAGTCTACAGAAATTATAAATATATCTAGTTAACCATTTTCGTTCGTACAGGATTTTATCAGAACATCAAATTATTTTTCTTTGTTCTTAAATTTGGGAAATAAAATGAAGCCACACTTTAGAATTTACATTCGAATACTAAAGATTTACAAAATTGATTTTTCTGAGGGAGATAGAGTTGGAATGAAAAACCTTGATTAAGAGATCTTTGAACTACACAAACGGTTTCTCAACAAATTCGTGATAAAGTGAAGTCCTCTAAGCTGCTGTCCGGATTAATGCAAATGACAATCCATTTAGACATACAAAATAAATACCCTCGTAGTAAAGCCTCGTTTAGTGACAGATGTCTACAAGCACCGTTTAATCTTTTCAAAAAGACTGCATTCAGCCGACAACACAACCATTACGCCTTGCGGCCAAAGCCGAAGATCTACCAATTTTCAACTACAAAAGCACCAACCTCTCCACTTGACCCAATCTAAAGACATAATCTCCTTCGGACCATTAGCCCATATTCCCTTAAGATGTTCTTTTAGCATTTCGATAAAATTTATGCTAACCACCTCTCTCGAATTAAGAGCCGACCGACCCTTTGATACACACTCTCGGATGGTTTGCATAAAATTACATATGACTTGTTTACAACTGAAGAAACCTCCGAACATGCTACCGGATAATTACTCCTAATATCGCAGCCAGCCTCTATTTGCATAATCCCCTAACAGTACACGCTTGTGTGTCGATCTTCGCCAAGAAATATCGGATTATCAGAATCAGTTCAGTCCATTGTGTGCGAGTCAAGTCCGAACGCGAAGACAAACGAAATTTGATTTAGAACCGCTTTTCAGATCCAAAAGAAAAATCTCTCACGGTTCCCGAATGGTTTCGTGCGTCGGGGGCCAACAGCAGCGGCCAACAGGGGCAGAAACCAACGCCGAAATAGCAACTGGTATTTCATTATTAATTGTTCGGATGCCGAAGTCTGTGTTTTTTTTTCGTCTTTCGACTCGTAACCAACATTTAGAGATAGATTATGCCATTAACGATAAAAGAAGCAAATTGGTAGACGACCTGACAATACCCGTCGATAAATCAAAAATCGAGAAAAGACTCTGATCGTTCCATTTACATTTTTCTAGAATTAAGCCATAATGGCATTGTGAGGCGAAATTCAAAGCGAGTTGATTAAGGTAGCTGTTATAAATTGCTATATTATGCTCTGTGTGTAGACTTGGTTTTCCAAATAGACGCGCAGCAGCCCGTGGGGAGAACAAAAGCACAGGGTGAGCTGAAGTAATGCGGCGAGTTTTGGTTGACACTTTGAAATTCATAGACTCTTGGAAAACGATACGGTCGCCGCGTCGATGGGTTTGCTTTGAAATTATTTCCGAAATGGAGGGAAAGGTGATAATCCATTTAAATCGGATGCTGAAGATATGACATGCATGTATGCAAATCTTCGATTTGACAGGGCGTGGCAGTGTAGAATTTACGAAAGAATGGCACATGGGCGCATTAATGGCCTGATGTTTTGATAGTTGTTAGGGGAGAAGTTACGACCTGTCAAGTTGGTAGGTGTGTCCACCACCGCCACCCAAATGGAATGCAATTCAATTTGGTATTTTAAGACCTCCTGTTATAGGTCTCGGATAAGTTTCTCCATCATCAAATTGATTGTGATATCTGAATTAATTTTTACAACCTCCTCTTGGAAGGAAGTTGACCAAAAAGTTCTTCTTTGGTGATTCGTGTCAACCTTTTTTTATGGAATGTTTACTCATTTATTAGACGAGTCGATCAGTTTTAGTATTATGGCATTTAAATGAGATTGCATTGTAGACAATGTTACAGACCCACATATTTGGTGTCTGAAAACATTGCAAAAGGCGCTCCCCAGAGGTTCTCTACAGTCACTTTCAGAGTACCTCAGGGTAGTCATGTTAGTCCTTTCTTATTGATCGCATCCATTTTAAATCAGCTTATTTTAATCTTATTTATACGGTGACATGCCACTCGGTTGGCACACTTCAAATCAACGCTCTACACTCACAACCAGGGTGCCTCAAGGTAGCCATCTAAGCCCTTTGATTTTAAGTGATCGCTGATCCAGCTAAAAGGAATTTTTTTCACACTTTTCAAGAACATTTAAACTCCCTGAATTGTCCTACAATGTCTCGACAATAGCCCATTATTCATACTCAGCATGTCGTACGGAAACTGGAAGAACCCAGCAAGAGTGGGGCTCGGGTAATCAGGCTACTAAGAAAGCACCGACGACGCAGTCGACTTGAAGAACTTAACGATGAGGAGTATGGATCTCTCGAGCAGGAGGTGTCAGGAGTCTCCCTGATGTAGGCAGACTAATATGCCCCCGAACATCTGTAGAAATTGTTTTGGGCTACTATCCCATCGTTAAATACCTAAATGTTGGCAATAGTTGAAGCCCACACAAAACACAATGAGACTGCAGAACCCCTCGCTTGTCACAGTTCCACCTTTTCTTGGATCAGATGGGAGTCTTTGTGGGTTAATAAGGTGAGAACCGATTAGGCTTCTTATCATAACCTGCTGGTATTCTTCCAGGACAATTTTACCCACTGTAGGTTGCTGGCATGCACAATCGAGTGCTGAAGTTTCTTAAGTACGCATACATAGCTGTGTTAAAAGTATATTATAATACCTAGCTTAGGACGGATCGAACCAATGAAGGAGGAAAATTGTTTTCTGCTTCTATGCGTATCGTTTTTTTACGTCAAAGTATTTTTTTTCAAAGAATGTTCATTACCAGAAACCTATTTACATTCATAATGATATTCCAGAGACCTAACAATGCGAGCTAAAAGCACGAAATAGTAGACAACATCCCACACATATCACCTTTCAGGGAACATAACAGAATGAAACTAGTCCACGATAAGATATTTGCCTGATTAGGGGCCGGCTAAGAAAGAATGTTCGTAACGTTACTTAAAGCAAGTTTCTTCTTACTCCAAGGAACAAATTTTGATTGGAATCTACTTCATGAAGTCTTCTGATGCAAAGCAGCCTACTCAAAATCATAAAAGGTCACATGAATGACCGCTTATTATTCTAAAGAGGTGGTAAGTTATTATGACACATGAAATTTTACTATCCAATCAAAATGAGACCACTGTATGGAGGCATATTTTTTTATGTTTCTTTTTATTAAAATCAATAAAATTGAGGTTTCCACTTAATAATTCCCTAGACCAATATCATAACAGATATCTTTTAAGACCCTGAACTCGGTTCAAGCACACTTGATTGAAAAAAAATGGATACTCTTTATGTAGGAGTATTACTTATTTAACTGATATGAGCTTCTTTTATTACTTTATTCTGCATATTTTTTTGACAAAGAACGTTTAACCGGAAAAGCTGAAAGAGTTAATCAAAATGCTAATAATTTTTTATATTATTTTGGTGAGCCACTGTGGCGTATGCTTCTCTTAAATAGCTTGAGGAACAGATTTTTACAGAGCTCTCTGTTCTTAGGATCAATAGTTGACCCTTACTTCAGTAAATATGCGAGTGTATGTTAAATGGGACCAAACTACGTCATTGCAACTTCGTCTCCAGAAAATATATATTAGTGGAGCTGTTCATCATTTAAAGTTGATGTCTGAGCAGCGAAAACGAAAATGTTTAAAGATGACGTGAGTCACAGTAAAACAGAGCTATTGTGAAAATGTACGAAATGGTTGTCACAGTGCTAAAAGCCGCGGTCTTAGAATAGAAGAAATCAAGGCCCTTCCGGCGATCCAAACGTTATGCATGGCTTCAAAAAGACGGATAACTTGTTTACTGAACTATCTCATTTCTGAATTGATCCGTCTACATGTGGTGTAGAAGGTAGCACCATCTAGCTGGGACCACTTGTTTACCAGGCTCAAAGACACAGAGCATGGATAATGTTCAATATTTTATGCGTATTGCTCATATGGAAATGACACTTCTAATTCCGCATATTCAATCGATTGCTTGAGTCTGAAAAACCAAGCCCAAATATTAGGAAACCGCCTCGGGGATGTTCGAGGAATTCTGTGAGGAACATGGTGTGGAGCACGCAAGGCAGCAGTCAGGACATCCAGAGCGAACGGTCGAAATATGAACCCTGTCCCTCAAATGCATGCACTTACTGGAAAGGGGGATGATTGGCCGACACACCTTCGGGCAGTACTATGTGGTTGAAGACTTCCCGGAACTGTGCAACGAAGGCCAGTCCACACAAGCTACTGTTCGCTAACACGCCGAAGAGTATTTCTGGCGACAAGCTGCTGATGCCAACTATATAGGGAGGCAACGAAGCGAGGCCCTAACCAATATTGAAATGGCTCCAGTGCAGGAGAAGGTAAGATTCCACGCCCGTCATCAGCGCCCAATGTCTTACCAGCCAGGGGACCTTGTACTGATTGAGAACGAGCCAGCTGGCACCGGCGAGTCGCGGCAGTTGGAGCCGAAATTTCATAAAACACATACGTTGTTGCGACGGAGGTACGTGGTAGAAGTTATCCCCCCACATGCAGCGCACGCAGCGGACGCTGAACACAAAAATGGTATCGGACAGGATGGAACAGGAGCTCCACAATTTTTTTAAAATGGAAGCTTAAAACTCAGCATCTGGTTTTTACTGAACCTACAAATTATTGGGCGATATTATTCAAACTATAATACAAAAAATACAATAAAATCGTATCTTCTACATATGTACACTACATCAAAAGCTTGTACATACATGGCATGCATACGATACCAGTAAAAATATTGAAAACTAAACCATACCCAAAACAAGTACTCGCCAAATTCGCGAATAATGGGAACAAATCCACTCGTAATCTAAATTACATTAAGTAACTGACAACCCATTGAATTATAATTAATCGCCACAAAACCATTCGCCACCGCCGGAAAGCCATGCAGACGGAAAAAAGTGTGCTGCCAACGCACCTAGCACTCATCGGATGCTGTCAAAGTTTCACCTCAATTAATAAGCTGTGGCTGTTCACTGACCAAGGTCCTGCATCCAACTAATTCATTTCATTAGGCATCTGAGGCTGTACCACACAAACACCAACTCCCACCACCACCCACTCACCGCCCAATGTGACTATTTTCGTAGAACACACTCATGGCGTGCTCTCTCACTCATGATCCATCGAATTTAATAAATTTATCAAATTACTGTTCGGCCATTTGTGAAACGTGCTGTAAATTTAAATAACACAATACCCATGGTGCACCTTTCCACCGTGTGTGCACATATCCAGCCAGTTGCAATACTCTGTGATCGATGGGGCATTGTGGCAAATGTTGGGAACCCCCAAAAGCACGCACACACACACACACAAATTCCTGTCGTCCGGAAATTTTCCATTCCGATTTCAGCATGGACCAAGTGCATTATGAAAAGCGTGCTTCTGGTTTAATGCACTCCGGGCAATGCATCATCATTCGACTCGCTGAACTTCCGCTGAACTCGATTCGTGTAGATGATGGTGTTTTGACATTGCACCAGCAACGCAGAGGAGGACAGTGTGGATGCACTTTGCCAGGGAGCGGCGGCTTTTGAGGCTGAGGTCTGAGGTGACACCCCTGCATAATGGAACAGAATATTTGCTGTTGATATTTACGATGTCCATTGCATTGCATCCCCGTCTATCCACCTGGATAATGAACTTTGTGTTTCTCGGTAGCATTTTCGAAAATATATTTCAACGATGGACCTTTGTGTACCCTCCCCGTCCTCCGCGCACACTCCATGTCGATGACATAAATTTGCTGGTAAAAGCGAAAATGTTGCGAAACAACGCAAATAAATTACCGCAAGCATGACATTGTTAATGAACTATTAAAATCGCGTTAAGTTACCCTTACTGGTGGACACATGCAAGAAACACGGAAAATTACTTCGCTGCGAGGCCATCAATGTGATGACACGGTGGAGAGGAATGCCGTCTGAAAGGATGCGTCTTTGAGAACACAAAGTGCTCACTAAGCATGCATATCTTATGATGTAGGTCACCATGTTATCGCAACAGCTCCACACCCATTGTCATCCAATTTGTCAACACTTGCAATATCTCAAGGCGTATTCAAATTCCTCCATCGAGTCGCCGTCGCATTCTCCTCCACCGTATAGCGCAACAAATTCCGTTGACAAGAGGTCAGGACCCCTGTCATGTCAAACGTCGTCGCCTCATCTCTGCAATCTAGATAACTCCCCCCATAACACAACACACCTCTTCCAAATTGACTTCATTTGCTTGCATAGCATGTCGCTGATCAAATACACCTGCTGCCATATATCACTTCCAGACGTTGAACAATATTTACACACTCCTTTGCGCTACTGAACAAGAGTTCTGCTCTGCTCTGCCTGAACTGCAGAAAGATACTATGTATGCCGCCCCAGCTTGTGGCATCTCACTCGGTATACTGGCAAGCCAGAGAATAACACACCAAACCCAGCCGAATACACGTGACTGAGTGTCATAAAGGAATTATCTGACGTAATTTAAATGTCAAAATAAAAACTGTCAACAACAAGTCATAAATCTCCACCATCCACCAGCCAGTCAGCCAGCCACTCTCCACTCACAACGCCAAACGCGATCTCATCATCTGATCGTCGTAGTCGTCGACGTCAATGTCAACGCATTAGTCACTGTTGCCCCGTCGTCGTCGGTCGGCCCGGTCGGCTCTGTCTGAATAGCACACATTTTTAAATATTTTTGCATCGTTTTGATGTCAAAAGATTGACAGCCGCTCTTTGTCCGCGATGCTGCAGGTCAACTAATTTCAACTAACCCTTCTCTCACTCAGGTGAAGGAAGATACACACCAGATATGCGCATAATAGATCACCACAAGAACAAACCCTATCATTAATCTGACAGCAGTGTGTGCTGTCGGGTGACCTGTCATCCATCTGATCTCACATTTCCATCGAACCGAGGCCCGTAGGCGGTGCTCGGCGCGGTGTTTAAAAGGGAATGGAGTCACTTTCCCGCGTCACTTTGACAGCCTTTCGGCAATTTTGGATTTCGATATTCGTAGACAGCTCGAAACCACAAAGTGATCATCGTGATCACCACGATCGGTTATTGTTAACTGGTCTATTGTGTGTGTGTCTCTATTTAATCCGTCGGCCGATAGGCAGATCCTGTCATGGGGGATCTCGTCAGAGCGGTGATAAATCGAGGACACGACACCACGACGCACACTCACCCGTGCGTCGAATTCCACAGAGGAAAGGGAGCACACGGGCATAAATTGAATGCGGATCGCTTGACTTGGATCACAATTGACAGTCAAAGTGACGGCAAGATTGACACATGCCCGTGACCGACTCTCTTCTTCACACACGCGCAAATTGTCACCCGAAAAATTTGAAATTTGATTTATGTGGATCTCGGTTAATATCGTACAGTGACGGCCGACGATGGAGGTGGCTGGCTGTAGCAGTGGCAGTGGTAACGGCAGTGGAACCACTGCTGGCACTGCCGCGCGGCCGTAATTGACGGAAGTGATTTAGTGATCGACCACGGACGAGGAGGTGTTGATGTGTGGCAGAACGACGCAGTGGGCTCTCTCTCACTCTGGCTCGATGATATATTGGCAGTGTGCAGCGCTATAAATTTTATTGATTGGACATGGACATGGTTAAGTGAGTTCGAATAATTTGTGTTCTTTTACACATAGCGAGAGCGAGAGAGGCAAATAGGGATTCGATTTCAAATTGGACATTATTAATGATCCGGCGCGCGCACTTGTCATTGATGTGGGCTTCCACCGACAATGTCGAATGTCGACACGGCCAGCGATGAGGCTCGCTTTAATGAGACATGAGATGAAAATGATGGCTACTTGTGGTTTGATGGAGATGTTAATTGCAATGTGACATGAAGGTGTTCTTTTGAATATGAATGATTTGTAGCGGTGTCATGCTGGGGCATTACGTTACGATAAGGATTGTGGGTAGAGTACCTAGCGTGGTGCGTACGGAGCGGAGCGGATGGCTGGCCGGATGGGCGGCGCAGCGCGGCGCCTTTTGTTTGTATCTCTTAATGTCGTTCAGATATGCAAATGAACGTGTTAACGTGGAGTTTAATCAGCTGAATGTTTCTTTCTCTCAAAAGTATTTTTGGCTTTGTTTCTGTTTATGTTTTCTTTCATGTATATTCGTTTTTTCTGTCGTATCCCTCTTCGTTTTTTTTTTCCATTCACCCCGCCTTTCGGGAAATGAATTTATGAATTTTGTGAGAGGACCATAAAGGGTGTCTCAAATTTCGATTTTATGGTAATACGCTGGACATTCCGGACACCTTTTAGGACTTCTTCTTGTAAACGTTGTCTGGGAACACGGGATTTATTATAGTTTCTGAATTAATTACGAAAACGGATTAGTTTTACTTTGGATGGGTTATTAAATTATTAACTGGTGTTCTGAATTCATTTTTCATTTAGGGGATATATTGTATCCGAGTGGGGGTTAATTGCTTAAGCATATGCAGACACGACTTTTCCCAGGGTGAATTTCATAATTTATGCTAGGATTTATGACAGAATCGCGACTACTAAATGAATGTCTTTCGGATACATGGCTTTGTCATTAAAGTTGGCACAATTCAGGGAGAGATTTAATGTTTTAGTTTGATTTTCAGATATTAATATGACTTAAATGGTAAATGAATAAATACGAGGTTGTAAAAATTTATTAGAATCGGGGACTTAGAATGAATAAGCCGCGTTAAATGAGCAGAAAAGTCGTATTTTCAGCAGATATAAAAGTCAAGACTCTCTCCAATTGGATATTTGGCAGAAACGTTTTGTCGGACTTAATTTTTTTGTAACGGGCTTAGGGACTTTCGCAACTTTGGATTTAATTTGTGAAACTGTCACTTTAAGAACGTTAACTTTTTAGTCGTAATGCACTAGGGCGAGCACTAGCCAATAACAAGTTTATCCACATTATGGCGTATTTTGCGTAAGGATATTGGTTTACACATAAAAAAATCAAGCTGACTCAAGAACGGAAGCCGAAGGACCATTTGAAGCGGCTTACGTTCACGATGCGCCAAGATGATGAATTGTATGTCCCTTAAAAATGACACAATCATCCAATCTGAGAACCAGACACTTTGCAAATAGATCGTAAATAGTCGAACTTAATATACTATTCGACTTAAGATTATCATAAAAGGATAGATTATTGAAGGAGTGTAAATGATGGCTAGATATGTGCGTCGACCACAATGCACTTGAGTTTCGAAGTACGACACAAATAATTTTCACATCCACACCTCATTCGACTCACTGACAATGATCAAAGAGTACTTCTGTCTAAAAAAAAGGCCGCTCAAAATTAGGGGTTCGGAGTCGGCATAAAACTGGAGCATCTCTTTTATAATTTTTCATTCCATTTCGAGGACGTGGTTAACAGTCACATAAAAAAAAATTGTAGATCACATTAGCCGTTGAACAGTTAGTCAAAAAACATTTGTTGTCGGTAGCGATCAGTACTATTGGTTTCACCAGGTTTTAGGGGCTCGTGGTACACCACACCTTTCTGGTCCCACCAAACACACAGCAATGTCTTCTTGCCGAATCGATCTGGTTTTGCAGTCGATGTTGATGGTTGTCCCGGATTAAACCATTTTTCATCGCCAGTAACAATCCGATGCAAAACCGATCTTCTTACGTGTCTTTGAAGCAAAATTTCACAAGTGTTTTTTCGGTCTTCCATCTGTCTTTCATTCAATTCATGTGGCACCCATTTTCCACACTTTTGGATCTTTCCCATTGCTTTTAAACGGTCAGAAATTGTTTGTTGAGCAACATTTAACATTGCTGCCATTTGCTCTTGACTCAAAGTGTCATCTCCATCCAATATCGTTTGCAATTCGGCGTCTTCAAACTTTTTTGGTGGTCTTCCACGTTTTCATTTCTCACATCAAAATCATTATTTCTGTACCGTTGAAACCATCTTTTGCATGTTGCTTCTGATAGAGCATGATCACCATATGCCTCGACAAGCATTCGATGCGACTCTGGCGCACTTTTCTTCAAATGAAAACAAAAAATTAATGCTTTCCGCAAATCATCACTTTCTGGTACAAAATTCGACATTTTGAACACGATGAAATAATATGATTTTGATGACATGATGTATACTAAATATTTTTCACAGATGTCATAGCAAACAAAAAAAAAAAAATAATAAGGGCTTGTTCACAACAAATGTTCCCTATCGAGACATTTGTATCTTGACGCTCACTTCATGCCGGTATACCTGGTATTTTACAACGGCCAACTCAATGCGAGTATGAAGATAATCTGCTACATGGCCCTCATGGAGCCAATGCTCACCTATGGCTGTCCCGGGTGGTTTAATGTGAGTGCAATCTTGATGGTGAAGTGTATTTAAGGTCATACTACCAGAGCGATGATCTCGACCGGTAACTTGATCACTGGGGCTTACTAACGCAACGCACAAAGCATTTAACTTTTTTGTTAAATGTTTCTTGATTATTTATTTTTGACATTAAATATTCTTTCCTATGTGGTAGTCATGGCGTCTAATATTTGAAAATTTGGCGATTTTCATTTTTGATTTGGGGATGTCTCTATTTGAAAACTGACAACCCATCTTTCATATGCCTAGAGATCGGTTAAAACCACATATCGGTTATAACGACAAAATTTGTCAGTAGCAAGTGGAGACTGTAATGGTTTTGGTATTCTACACAGTTTCCAACATTTAAAACGATTTTTGTGCGGTTTGTCGCCATTCCCTTCACCATTTTCCTTGATTCCGTTGCATCGCAGGAACTGTCTAATGGTCGTTTGTGGTTCTTCCTGCCTTTAATGTGGTATGACCTCTTTCTACTTACTTTTTGAAAGGACTCATAACACTTAGTACGGAAGAAATGAGCCTCTTACGGGGGTAATCAGAGTATTTAACGTTTATTTAAGCAATATAGACTTATCGGAGCGTAGACTGAAATTTAAAAATTAATTATTAAGCCTATTTACGTTATAGTTGTTGTAAGATATATTCAAAATCACATCAATTAGTTTTTGTTGCGATCACTGGATTAATAAAATTCAATAATAAATAGTTCTCCCCTTTTGAGAAAAGCATGTATGCAGTACCAAATACGAAATATAGGCCAAGTGGGTGCAATGGCTAATCTTGACACTCATTCTCTTCTTCTTTCATTAAAGATTCAATAATCCAGCTACGGACCGGACAAAACACAATCAAGCCCCATTAAAGAATAAGTGTTGTGTCCCTCCCTCCATTCCGGCCATGACACCGTAGTGCACTGCTTACGATGACGTCCGTACACATACACTCCTCTTATTATGCACCCCGCCACTAGCCAATTTTAGGATCGAACCATTTCATCCGTCATTTTCTTCACTTAACCAATGTATGTCCGGGTTCCCCTTGTCCGAATGAGATTTCCCTCACAGTCAAGCCTCTAATTTAGGAAAGTTCTCGTTCCCGTCAAACCTGCAGGACTACCATAAAAAAATATTATCCAAACTGAACTCAAGTGAGTGCCCCGCATTCGCACATTATGTATTCATTTCCCTAAATCACACTCTCAAGCCTATACACGTATGCAGCACGTACAATCTACTCCGTACACTCTCGCCTTCGAGTAGAAAGTTATCGTGTCGTTCGCGCTAAGCGAACAAAGGGCGTACAAAATTTACGCCATTCACCGAAGAGAAGAGAGTTTGATTAATGCATAGCTGTCACTGATATGTCACATGCATGTCAAATTGTGACGTTTGACATTTGCACATACAGGCATAGCCGAATCGAAAGCGAACGAACGAGAAGAAAAAACAACAACATCGAAGAGCAGCAAAAAAACAGCAGCGAGAGCAGCAGGCGTAGTTCCTGAATCTGGTTAATGTGTTGTTTGTAGTCCGTCCTCTCGTCCTCGTTTATTCCTTGGTCGCAGCAGCAGCAGCAACGGTGGCGGTGGCGGTGGTGGTGGCGGCGTCTTCTTCATCTTGGTCTGATGGCTTCCAATCCGGGGGCGAGATGGGATATGATAAAAAATTCACCATTTGTACCAGCAAGTGTTTTTCGGGTCGTTCGTTTGACATTTGTGTAACAACGACAACAACTACGCTGACATCGGATGGAGGGGTTATCCTTTCCACCACTGCGTGTGGGTAGGCAGGACCCCGCATTTCGCAGGTCGATTTCCTCCTCTCCTTGCGGCCATATCACGAAGAAACAGAAACAGAAACTGAAACATCGAATTAAATTTGTATGCTTCCCGCTTGTCAGGCTCTTCCCCTATTAAGGGTTGCCTTTGAGTGACAATGTGGTGTTTGCTTTCGATATAAGCCTCAGCAATGACGGGGATAAGCGGAGAAAATTAGCTGCCGCAGTCCTTTCAGATCTGCACTAAGTTCGTCTATTGTTTCGGTCCACAAGGAGGAAATGTATAACACGATCGGAACAAAAGTCAAAACTACATACACACACTCAGCATTGTACATGACGGCTGGCTGCAGGACTTGTTTATTTGAATAGCATGGTAATTGGATGAAGAAAAGTATCGTGCTTCCCTGTGAAGGACCTCTGTCAAATGTGCATTGTGTGTGGTTAAGGATTCCGGGCTCAGCGAACAATAAGCCGCATAATGACTTTGATGCGCAGTTTTTGAGGTGTCACTCATATCGGCGATGATAGTGTGAGAAGTGGGTTTTCGCTCTTTGTCGGGGAGTTTCGGAACAATTGAGTTGTTAATCAGTGAATGGCGGATGTACGTTTTAATTTTTGAATTTACGCGGCGATGTTTGGCTTGAAGCGAGGCCACACATGTTGGCGTGCGCACGAGTCATTTCGGGTCACTGGATCGACATGTGTGGGGCGTGGAAGTATGTCAGTGTAATCGTGGATTGAAAAGACTGTACTTTGACCCATCAGATTGACAGACAAATTATGTTCGACTATGATTTTCAAATTAACCGCCGTTTCGTGGCGTTCAGTACATTCCATCAGCAATTACAAGAATGCAGTGCTCCCCTTAAAATTACCCATCGCATGGGGAAAAAGTTCATCTGTTCTAAAATTAGACACATTACCCTCGGAATTCCCGTGCCAATCCCATCCTCATCGAGACACACGAAAAATCCATTAGACCTGGACATTCCTATCAAACATCTGCCGTCAATATTACATCACAGTAGTTGCCAGGAGTTCGGCTTTTCCATACCCCCCTCCCACGGAGAGTACCTAATCTACGCTATAATTCGGTTAATGAAATTCATCCCACTTGACTTGTCGCATGTCCTCGTCGAAATTTGTGAACTCTACGTCTGTATCTGTGACAAATAACAGAATTAACAAATTGTATTTACCCGTTTCCCTTTTTTTTCTTGTCTCTCTGATCCTTCACTCAACTGTCACATCATTTCTTCATCGCACGAATCGCACTCTCTGTCTCCGGAATTCCCCCTCGATTCAACAAGGAATCAATCCAAAGTCGGGACTACTATTTATAGAAAAAAAAAGGACCAGCAAACATCGTTACCAGGCGCGGCGTATAGAGGATGGTAAAGTGCCGGTTAGAAATTTGTTGCATGAGCTATTTTTGAGGCACGGGGCTGTGGGAAGCATGTTGGCAGTGTGGAAGTGCTAACCATGTGATTAAGTGACATCCTGTGAGGGTTGGTCGCAAAATGTGATGTTCTTCAAAAAGGAATACTGAGTCTTGATGCTGGGCAAAGTTGTGTGTCTCTTGGTGAGAGACATTTAGTAAATGGCAGCTAGTTTCCTGGATGGTTTCACGAGGATGCATTTTGGATGGAATTTTTTGACGACCTGACCAACGATGTAATGCGTTCGCTTTGCACGCATGTGTAGCCTCAGCATCGACTACTAGTCTTGTGCATCTGTTGTCGTAGTGGAGGCGATATACAGTCTTCTGCCAACTAACTAAGCACTGCGTTCTTTGATAAGCTTTTTCTTGACATTTGTGATCTTTGATCATTGTCGTGCAAGGGATAAAAGAACCCTCGGAACAGAACCGCCGACCGTCACAAAGGTGACATGATTGGTCCACACCTTGCACACATCTACATGTTCTAGAAACCTGAAGCTGGTTCCACAGGCACCTTCTCATAATTTACACTGGGTCGTCGCATCACGCTGAAAAATACGCGACGTAAATGTGGGATCACTGGGACTTTTCTGCTTGCAATTCTGACAAAGTCATGATCATTGACTTCCTTGTGCTTAGGAGACCGTCCCTTCTAGTGAGACCAATTGTTCCAGCAACAGGAGGTGACCCCATCTTCTACTGCTTCGCTACCAACTGCATCCGATGTCTCCCTAGCTGGTGATTGTAGGCTAGTCCTCTTCCGTTAAGGATCGTTCTACATTTTTGAGTCGGTGTTATGGAGATCACCGATGCCCGATTGAATTGCATCATTGCTCCTTGAAGACTTCTTGTTTGGTAAATTTATTTTGGATCCACGAGCACTGTACTTACACCCATTATACAGTGAAGGGAACTTAATTGAAGCCGAATTGCCCCTGTTATCCGAAGTTCACCGTTCGAAAACATACTAAGGCAATGCCATTCATTGCTAGGCACGATAGTTTACACCACGAATTGCGGTTTTTATCGAGTTATTCCCTCTAGCTCCGTATTTCGAGCAAGGTTGTATCCATATGAGGTAATTTAAGAAAGAAATCACTTAGAATCACTTAGATGTGGTGACATCTATAATGTTTTTGAGAGAACTGGTGGCAATTTTGTCAGCTTCACGATATGTTCTGCAGTTTCTGCTTCCTAGTTACATATTCGGCAGCTGTCAGCTTGTGTTAGACCCATGGTCTTAGTTGTTTTTTTACTGGGCAGTGACCTCTGACATTTTGTGAGCCTACTCAGAGAAATAGTTTTTCCCTGCCCGAATGTCTAGTAATGGTTGGCCATGCCCTGAGCCAATTATTTATATAGCTCTTAGCGGTGGTGATTGGTGTGTCGCAGAATGGTGTGACATCATTAATGGTGATGTGGATCCTTTTCTGGCTAGTAAGTCTGCTGTTCCGTTTCCTGTATGACCGTGTGACCTAGTATACAAATGAGGTGAACTCTGTTTGTATTTGCCAACTGGTATAACAGTTGTAGGCTTTGAAATGCCTTTGTAGCTTTTGAGGGCTAGGAGAGGAGCTTTGCTATCAGAGACAATATAGATGTGCCTGGTATTGATAGCTTTGTCTATTCGTCGACACTAACAATGACGTACTTTACCCTTCTTGAAAGTCAGATACATATTTTATAATCATGCGTTTAAATAAATTGCAGGATTTTTTTGCAAAGCTAATAACAATAATAATTTAATTTATATGCAGTATTAAATAATTTTCGGTATATTACTTCTTTGTAAGACTTAACAAAACTTACACAAAATGTTTAACCCGTCAATTGTATTTGTCCAAATAACCCTGTGTTCATAACTGTACAAAAGCAGACTTACAACAAACTGTTTACAATTATGAGCTCGGCCTATACCACGAGCATGGTTTTCAGATGTAGCCAAACTAGCATTTTAACCTGACAACCCTGACCGAGACATGAGACCTTGGAAATGCGTACGCAAATGGACCATACAGCTGATACGTCGTTTACAGCTCGTTGGCAACCACAAGCGGGGAAGGACTAAACGGTTTTTCCGGGTGGTTCACATAATTTGTGGAGAGACTCGTTGGTTGAAGTCTAGACGAACTTCGGAGAGTAAGGCTATATGATTAACTTCACGCTTGACAGTCAGTGCTACTTCAGTTTGTCCAAATGACTTATAGAAGATATATATGGCCGGCCTATAAAGGAGGAATCCTGGCAATAAGAAAGCTAGCATATTAGCATAGTTGAGAGCGGGACTTTTAAGCATATGTTTCAAAGTGGGACCACTGTTTGGCTAGAAATTTCTCTACGCACTGCCAGTTGGTCAACAAACTGAAAATGTGTCTACATAAAGTGCTTAGGATCCACGTGTTTAAGAGCTAGCTATTTATTTCGGAGTGTAGATAACTGGAGACAATGCGACCATTTAATCAGAGTGTCGAATACAATGGAATGCTATGGTGCCATTTAGGTATTTCAAGAGCAAGATGAAATCCGATTACATTCCCAAACTGATCTTAAGTAAGTTATCTGAGAAGTGAAAAATGAGTAAGTAGCAAAAATCGTAATTTGTTAGCCGCAGAGGTGTTGGCCGTGTCCAAGTTCGTGTCCATCTTCATTCCTCACATCAGCGCGAAGACAACAACATGTTTGCTTGATCATTATAAGCCAGCAACCATTATCATCACTATCGTCTGGCTATCGTTTTGACATGATCACATGACACATCTCGTTTACACACTCTACGTGACGTCAAGGCTGTCATTTTTCATTTTTCCTGTAGACGCCCTCAGTCCGAGCTCCTCGTACCCGTATCACTTGTCTTCTCAGGAATTTGTCGTGTCTCCTTTTGTATTATTTTTATTTTATTTTCGGTCAAATTGGTCCCATATGAATAAAAAAAGAAAAAAAACTGACGAAAAAAAACGATGATGGGAAAGATGCAAAGTCATTCTAGTAAACGCAATGGAACGGTCGTCAACGCCCCGAGAATTGAATTCAACCGATTCGAGTTCTATGATGATTCTGAATGCGAAGCTGATGATAATGATGATGGATCAAAATGCGCACAGAAGATTTTCTTGAGATGATTTATGATCTCTGGCCTGGAGATGCGGGGATGGGATCTTGTAATGGCGCCGTTTCGACTGCGCTCGATTAATAAGCGCGTACGTGGTGCACGCGCTAATGATCCAAGATAAATGATTGGACTGAGTTGGCTGAAGATGGCCTCTGGCACAAGTTTGAGTTTCGAACGCAATCTCGGCTCGGCGAACGCAAACGGATAATTGGAGTCTATGCGGTAGAAATTGGAAATTTATTCCCTTAATTATTGAAGTTTAATGGGATTGTGAATTAAGAAATTATTAGTGTAAGAATATGAAGTTTATTGGATGATTAAGGGGACGTTAAATGATATGCGGTTCAGAAGGAACAGAGACGTACGAGTTGTCTTTCATGAGCCTTAAGGATTGATGGAACACTTTACTGAGAATGATGAGAAGATTTATCTTTCTGGGAATGTGACTACTTCATACACTACATGTGAATCCTGCGGTCGCGTGATGATTCATCACAGATTATCACGTGTTTCCTTGAAGTGCGTGCTTTTTTAGCTACTGACTAGGCCTCAATGCATGGGTTAATGTCTAAGTTGGACATACTCCACTTCAGCAACTTAAGAGAGGATAAGACGTAATGAAGATGAACGTATAAAGATGAATCAAAAAGGTGGATGATGTTGGAGCAGCATGCTCGACTACAAGCAAACTCATTCAAAAGGGATACGCGGAATTGCAGCTACCAGAATTTGAATGAAGGAGCAAATTATGTCAAGCTAATGGCTTACTAACAAGCTATGGACTGCACCACTCTCCTCTTGCAGATGTCAAGTGGTAAGTGGGTGACATAATCATAGAGTTGGCTAATCGAAGGAGTGACTCTCTAACCATCTGTGAGAGCTCTTGGTTGCTGTGTAACAACCGACAAACTTCAACAAAGCATAAAAAAGTTGCTACGGATCGGATTGAAGCTGTAGAGACCATAATGAAGTACTATGACACCTAAATGGTATTAGGACTATATCTTAATTCACGCGGTTTGCTAAGAGATGGCGTAACTTGTATTATTCCATTGGAACATGCGTTGGAAAAAGTTGTCATTGAAAAAGTCATTGCCTCAGATGGACAATACTTTGAATAATACTATTGAACATGTGTTTCTTAAAAAAACGTTCAAATCTTGAATAAAAACACAAATTAAGTCATATACCCAATCAGACCCAACCCACTCCATATACAGAGGCTGTGAAGAACGAGAGCACACTCCCAACTCAGGCACTGATCCAGCCTCTGTCCGTTGAGGCACAGAACTCTAGGAGAACATTTATTTCAGGGCATGCAGGACCTTACTAAAAGCTTTTTGACTTCTATTTTCAGGATTGTGGCCCCCATAGGCCATCACAATTGCTGCATCAGAACCGAAGTGTGAAATGGCTTTACGTCACGGACCTAATGAAGCCTATTCAAAGGAGAGTGAGAGTTGGCCAACTTCATCCGTCGTAATTAATTGTATATGTATATGCATTCTATTTATGAGCCGCATCTGCTGTCAATATCCTTCGATCTTCTGAGCTGTCACTATTTTGACAGCACGCATCAGGTCCTGTGGACTGTGAGTAGAATAATTATAACTGAATCGGAAATTAAGCGGAACAATTGTGTGTCTGTTATGTTAATGTCATACTACCTGATTCTCTTTGACTAGGTGACAGTGTCATCCGCTCAGTAATCACTTTACATAAGGTGCTTACACTGACGTGACCGTGTCACAAGGTGAACAGGAATGTGAAGTACCACTAGCGTACGGTGATCATACAGACCTTATAAGCTTACAATAAACCGAGTATTGTTTGTTTGAAATTTAGAAAAGATCGTGGCATTTTATTCAATTGATCTCCCATTTCGATTTGAACTTATCACAAATCATATACGCGGTGGCAGTGATTTAAATTTTTGCATGTTACTTATCATTTGTTGCGTTAAACGATTTTTTTAAGGTTTGACACCTTTAAATGAAGTTCACGTAATACCTTATGTGGCAAAATAGCGCCACCTATTTGTTGCCATGAGAACCATAAACTGTTAAAATATGACATCCCAATTGGAAAACTTAGATCTAGAATCCAATCTTCTAATTTTCCAAGTCAGACAGGGTGGCTTGATCCTTTGTCTATTGTACGTCTTTGACCGGAAAAAAAACAAAAACAGACTGATCGAGTGATGTCAGGAATGAATTATTCGTATGAGTTAGCCCAGAATTTAGTGGACTTTAGGAATATATGAATGAATTCTGATGTAAGCTTTAGGAAAAAACCCTGAAATGTCCTTCCATTAAAATTAACACGGCCATCTCATCACACATCTTGACGATTCTCCACAAGGCTCGATTGTTGGGCTACATAAAGGAAATCTATCGAGGCCTGCGGAGGCAGGAAGTTCACAACAAATTTGGGATGATAAGGATATGGACGCAAGGGCAGAACTTATTCTGGCGATGGAATTTCATTAGGAAAGGACAAACATATTTCTTGTGATATTTGGAATTTCTTAGGGTAAACATATACAGAAGAGGACCATGGCAGAGAGCTGAGGAGTTCAGACACCTTATTAATTATAGAATGGAGCTTAACCAAAGAATGGGATAAGTCATTCGGGAGTTTAAAACAATCGTAAGTGGCACAAGACGAATATGACAGTTATCAGTAAGGCAAGCAAACACTGTCGCCATACTGCAACTTATTGCGGAATTGTATCAAAATCATATTTGAACATAAATGTCATGAAAAATACACAAGAAAGACACCCTATCGACTTGATAGCCACCACGGTGAGTGCTACTATGTTTCTTGTATGTAATTCTTATTTTCATAGCGTATTGACCGTCGTATTGGATAGGTGCGTCCCCTCCTAAGCTGGCGGCTTAGGTTCGATAGCCGTCACCAAAAATCTGTCATAATTCACGGCTGTATTTTCATCAGGACAGGTGCCCCTCTCATGTGTGGAGCTATACTCCATAGTGGGCCTGTACTATATTTGGTGCTATTGTTTTATTGGGAAATGATAGGACAGCCAGCATTATGCTAACTAAGAAACACGGAGTTTGAGAGGATGGACAAAAAGACTCTTTGAGCAATGTCAGTAACTCGAGTCGTGAATTATGAAAGGTGGTAAGTTCGAGGATTAAATCTGGCCCACGACCCTCCTGAAAACAACTTATGTGAAGTTAAAGTTGCTGATTGCCAAATTGCAACAGTCAGCATTAAACCAACGTGGGCCTAAGTGCCTAAGAGTTTTTATGCCCATCTTGTCATTTTTAGTTCGAAAAACCGGCAGTTCACATTTAATTCATGGTGAGTTCCTTCGTCAGGAGGGGGCACTGCAAAACAAGAGAAAGCTTGCTTCTCTCTGCTAATTTTGGTCGTCTCTATAGGCCAAACTGAACCTGTAGGTGTAGGTTCCAATTGCCCAAAGTCTACTGATAACGCCAATAAGAATATTTAGGACCGGCCTTCAGAGTCTGAATGCTGCTCCCGGAACGACAGTCATACTTGTGCTTATTCTGAGGCACCCTTTGTCAATCCAGTCACTTGTTTGAAGCATGAAATTTTAGCGAGGGGAATGGATAGCAAATCTTTATCTGGTAGGCATACTGAACTAGTACCCATTTTAACCTCGTTGTTATCTTTCGTCACAACTTTCATACAAGCAGGCAGGGAAGACTTAGCCTTAAATTAGACTGAATCCACTGACTTGTAAAGGTTGTCAGATCATATGACGGTTCGGTAATTTTTTGTTCACATTATTTTTCTAAGCTTCCAATTTCGAACCATTCATGAAAGAGGAGCTTAAAACGTGTGGTTCTTCCAAATTTTTGCTTCTGTTGATGATGATAACGAAGTTCTTCTCGAAAAGAAGCTTTAGTACAAAATGTGATTATAAATCTGTCTGGATCCGTCTATAGTTACAGCATGAACCGATCAGAGTTCTTTCCACACATCTACAGAGACATTAGTCTACCAGTCGCGCTGTTCATTATCTGTCTGTCTAATAAGACGATCGGTGGAAGAATAGAGGGTATGTTCACAGCTGCCGATGGCATTGTCCTTTACACGCCGTTGACACATAGGCGTTTTTTGGCGGAAATCACAATTCCCAACGGGTACTACATCTGTACGAAAACATACATAACCCATCTGCCACGCCCACAGCTCAGTTAGGGTCGCAAAAAGTCTGTAAGTGTGTGATGATCTTAGCGTGATTGATTTTACAAATTTGGTGAAAGTATGATATTCTCCCACATTTCCACAAAATCCTTTAAATGCACATCTACAATCCCTTCGAGTGACTTAATTTTCGCAAACAATCACACCGTCCCGGCGAGGTGTCACTGTTCAATGAATCAACGGAAGCTAATCCTGTGATTGACAAATACCAGCTAATGCGCATATGACACTCGTCGGACGATGCCATCGCAGACTAACTTTCTTTTTTTACACTCTGGCGGGGAAGATTAGGCAATTAGCTGGCAGAAGAATCCACGCATACACAAAAGTCACCAGTGCAACAGAGGAACAGGAGAGCGAATGCGCGGATTTAATCCGTCGCCCGCTTTGTCTTGCTGTCACTTCAGCAGCCGGATTCCCGGTTGCATGGCGCAAATCCTTGTGGGCGCTTTTCACATCAAATTCGTCATCATTTGCTTTTGTGACACTTTCATGACTTGCGCCCACCTTATTAATTGGTTGAGTAAGTACGGTTTAGTAGCCGCAGATCGGTAGCACTGCGCTGATGGCGTGTAGGCAATTTGCATGGCGTAGGCTTTGTCAAAGGATCATCACGTTGATTAGAGCTGATTTGATGGTAAAGATGTGCATTAGCTGTGGGCCGGGAGCGAATCACGAGTACTCAGCCTGATTGTACGCGGTGATCTGTGACAGCCACTCCGACACACGGAACTACATGGCTCCCCAACTGGTTACGCACGCGGAACAACTGCTGACATCTCAAGCGACTACAGTGGGACAGGGTGTGAAATATTTCTCTCGCGCTAGTCCATAAACCATCTCACCAGCTACCGACAGATGAAGAACTAATTTATGGCGTTCGGGTTGCATTGGCGAAGGGCGAGCCCGACGCCGACGACGACGTCGATGATTCCCCAATTGATTCGCCGTAAAATGTCCCAAAAACATTCGGGGATTCTTTGGACTGCGTTCATAAATCCTCCCCGGCCGGCCCCGTGCTAACGAGGTAATGATTTAATTTATTGGACGAGCCATAAATAACGTTTCTTCGAATTTGCAGCGATTGGTCAATTGTCGGCCATGTTCCGGCGTTGCTGGTGGCAACAGCTTATACTGGATTGGATATACTGCCGCGCCACGCCGGTGGGTGAAAGGGGATCATCCCGTGTGTATGTGCAGTCCCCTCATAAAGTCCGTCGTGTCGTTGTGGTAGGCAGCGTGTCAAACGGTCATATATTTTGTTCACCTCGGCCATCGGGGATCCTCACATGGATGGCCCCGGCAAAATTGTAAAGAGCCATAACTCATGCAGAGAGGAGACTTAACGAATTTATGTCGCCGGTGTGTTAATTTGTTCGTCGGGTTAATTAGTCATTTGTGGAACAAGATTTTCGGGTGTGCTGCGTATGTCACTGGCGTGAGTTGTGCTCTTGTTAAAATAATGTAAGGGCTTCTATTCGAAATGAAACCGAGTGCGACAGGCGGTGAGTGGTGGCAGCAGCACCTGTCTGTACATGAGGAAGTCGACGAAAGTTCGAACAAGGTTAATTGCGGTTGAGTATTAAATGTTGTTGATATTCGGAGGCGAACATCTGACAGTAAATGTCTTGATCGATGCAAATGCGATGACATGGGATACAGGAGGTCATCGCACTTGTTTTTTGACTTGTCACGATACTTTTTGGTGTTGTCAAAAATGATACAAATTTTGTTGTGTTATTAAGGTATTTGAACACGTTTTTCTCTCATCGTAAAAGTTGAAGGGTCTAGGAATATATACAAATTTTGCACACGAAGGTTGGGTGTTCTAACAAATGGAAATAATTATTAGTATCTATGCATGTAACGCGTGGAATGGTATGTATGGAATTGGTGTCCGTGTTCGGTATAGAAGGGTTCCATTATGAAGGAGTCGAATTACACGGATAGTTGAATCCTCATGCCGGAACATTAGGAATGGTCCGTAAAGATTGATGTCCCAAGTTGTTATGCGTCCGTAAAGAGAAGTTTCACCGGATTCTTCCAATTTTGGCAAGACTATGGCTGTCACACACTGTTGGTTGACCGTAAGCGGAACCATGCGTTTTCAACCAGTCACGAAGCTAAATGCAAGAAGAAGTCCTGTCGCTTTTTGTGCCTTGGGCCACTATGATCAGTGTAACCTTGGCGAACTAGGAAAAAACATTCTTTTTTCATTTAATCGGAAATCATATTGCTTGTAAAATAAAAAGAAATCTTGCGAGTGGGGTGTTCAGCAAAGGCTCATGCCGTCGACTTATTTTTCAAGGCCCACCGTCCCTCGGCTTATTCACCAAAAACCAAAGCTTCTGTTAGGTATGTTAATCTATTACCATGAGTAGGTCCTTCCATTTTTGATCTGTCAGAAAAACTACAACTGAATAATTGTTGTGATCATATAAACCAGCCTATCTAAGCCTGACTTAACAACTCAGCTCTTGTGTATACTTTCTCTGAAATTATTGCCTATCTCGAGGGCCTGCATTTTACCTCCTGCAGGGTGGTCCCTGCTAATACTGCCAATCATTGTTTTGCGTTTTAATCCTTATCCCAAACCAAGAGTTTATACAGGAATAGAGCCCGGGTGCATCGCATCAATCATAAAGCAGCATTCGCTTTTGGTGGTCTTGTAAGCGAGGTACAGAGAGATAGTAATAGGCCGTAGGCTCTCTGTTTCTGTCCTATTGGTGAGCACCAACGGTCGGAATGCAATGTTCCTTAAGAAGAATAGCAGAAGCTTTTGACAAACTACAGAAAGTCGTATCAATTCCATAAAAACATGCCAGCTAAAACCGAAACGAATTCAGCAAAACAATTAATGGCCAGGAATCTGTGCCGTCATTATCACACCTTACCTTATTTTGATCAACAAGAGTGTTCTGACCGATCTCTTTGCCCTAATTCTGGCATGGGCATCCCACTTCACAAATATCGTGCGATTTGATCCTGTAAGACTTCTTGTGAGGTTTTCTAGAGCTCATTGCGAATATGCTACAAGCCAAAATGGCTCTCAAGGCCAACATAACCCATGCCGTCGGTCAAATTCAGCCAAAGCCATGGAAATTGAATATTTCGGATCAGCGCATTTGAGTCATATTACAATTCAAACATAATGGAAACCATAGGCCATCCAAACTAGAGATGTACCACCCGAAATATTCTTAACCGATTTGGAATGGAACCGAATTTAATTGACTAACTCGGTTTCAACCAATTCTAAAGTAGGTGTACTCCTTTTTGTAAAAGTCAATCTTATTCAAACCAAAATCGGGTTAGCTGGGAACATTATCAGCATAATACATTATACAATCACAGACAATATAATGTCTGCATCATACTATACATAATTTATATACTAAATTTAAATGAAAAAATTTGTCCCTTTTGACTCTATAATGACAATGTTGTAGAATTGCTTGAAATTTCATAGAAAAAAACAACTCTTAAAGAAAACTAATACACACAAGTATGAAACAACAAGAGAAGAGAAGGTAACAGAAGTGCGACATGGCCAACTAGGTATTAAATGTGAGGCAGTACAACTCGGTACATTACACCGAGTTAAAAGGTTAGCCAACCCGAGTAAATTTGATGTTATTCGTTTCGTTTTAGTTTCAGCAAAATTGACATAAATTTAATTTAGTTCAACTCAATTTAGTGGAATATCTGCTCCATATGTCTCACTCACAAAAAAGGCGATCCTACCTCCTGATCCTACCCAACCTCCGACTCAACCAGCATGCCTCTCCAACTAGCGCGATCTCTGGCTACCTGTCTCCAGAAAGAGTTTTCCTACGCTTGATCTCGGTACTGATGTTTATTCCGGAGCCGATGTAAGTGAAGTCCTTACGACTAAACAAAGTATCGAACATTAAATGTGAAGACCTATATTCTCAAATTTTGTTAACAGTAATTATGTGCGTTGAATTATTGTCCTAAAAAAGCCTCACTATCGTTGTCGGTCCTAGGACTGGTGGTGGTGAGCAGTTCATCAAAAAGCATTAATGGTTTACTAACATCGGTTGAATCATTAGACAGACTTCCCATAATTCACGAAAGAACTATAATCTCCTTCAACCCCTATTCCATGATCTTAATTCTACTCTCATACTTTTACAAATATTGAATTACAAATCACATCTTCTTACTGCGACTCTCGCGAATTAAATTAATTAAAGAATGACTGCACTTGGATACAAGCGAACGTCCATTTCAACGTAGCTTTAGTAGGCACCTCCATTAAGTAGAACATTCTGCAACTGAGCAAGATTAACTAACGCCGATCTCCGGCTACCGCAGAACAAAGAATTCATTTCAACAACAACTTACAGCAATTAAAGCCCCCCAAACAGAGGCAAGTGCTTGTGGTTCAGTGCACGAAGCGCGGCTTTCTCCATCACGGTCGCTCTTAAACTCAGAATTTATTGTCCACCTGTTCCCACCTCAATGACACCCTTTAAAGCAAATTATACCTGTCCAATCGCCTCTTCTAATTTTCTCGAGAAGCACAAAAAAGAAAGAAAAAAAAATCAAACATCAATTACCATCCATGAGACGTGAGGCAATTAAAACAAGTATAGTCAACAGAAGCGTCTTAGCATCCTTCGCCACTTCTTCCAGTGCGCTGCCGGGGTGCCGGTTTCCACATGGCTCATTGTTTTCATTGCGCATCCCGTTGTTATGTCTCATAATTCTCTTCACGCCGTGTAAACTTTAATTGGCTGTAATTAAAATAAAAAAAAAAGTGAACAAAAAAAATAACAACACATTCACCCCGCGTACCCTGGCCGTTGCCGCCCATCAACGCCACCGGGAAGAATCCGATTCCACTTTGCCCTGCGAGACAAAGAACAAATTGCGGACAGGTAATGTGCACTTGGCATACACACAAGTGCCCGTGTGTTGTTTACATGGTAGTTACATCGACCCGGTTCATATGCAGATGGATCCGAATCGAACACGTAACAGGTCCAAGTGCACAGCGTGTGAATCCGGCCGGTGCCGGTGCATCAAGCGCACAAAAACCGTCCACTACCCCATTCGTGAGCTGCGAACTGCAAATGCGAAAAGCCCCGCAAGGATGGCGGGCAAAAAATGTTTTATCTGGGAAATTGCCCGCTCACGTTTAATTTCATGACACATTAATATCCAGCTGTCATTTCGATAAATAAGCGGATAATTTCGCTACATACCATTGACACAAATGTTGCGCGGCGCGGTGCGGCGCTGCCTCTGCCGCTTCCACGGCCTGTATCGGATGATTTTTGGGGGTGGTGTGGGGGTCACCGTTGTGTTGGCACGCCAGGACTGAGCTGAACTGAAGCGCGATTTAAATAAAATTCAAATCATGACAGAGTTTCACCCGCTCGCCATGGCAACGCTGACACTTTGTTCACTGGGTCGGCTGACATTTTGTTGTGATTTTGCTTTTTTTCGCTCGTCGCTTTTTTTCCAGTTACCTGCACGGCAGCGGTGCTGTCCCGCTCAGCTCAGACAATAAATCAGCAGTGGATTTGCATAGAACGTGATTTTGTTGCAAGAGTCGCGAGATATTAATTACTGGTCACCATGGTTGAACAATCCAATTCAAAGTGTTACCGAAGTTCATTTGGCCAAATGCCGCGTGCACGGGATTGATGAGTGCGGGTGCCAGTGAAGTCGCGCAGGTGAAAGATGATTATTTTTATAACCGCAACTATAACGAGGAATTCGTGATGGTTAAATTGGTATGACGGCTCGCTGGTGGACGACATCGACGGCCGGTTCATTGTTAGCGAACTCGTGATGCATTTGAACTTAGGTTTTCACTTACACGACCGCGCGACGCTTACAGGTCGGCTGGGGTTGTAGGAAAATACCTGACGTGGCAGAGGAGAAAGTTAAAGTGGACGTGCAAGCAGATGGATGTTGAATTGCTTGTAATCTGATGCAGGAAATTACCGGCAAGTTTGCATAGCACGTAATGACGCATCAAAAAGCGTGTAAGACCGGTGACCAGGGGTGACTTGTTGGAATGCATGCGGGTGTTCTATGAATGGCCTATTACAACTTGCTACTGCTTCAGTGGTTTAATAAATCCCTTTTGAACGAGCAGACGAGGTTCGTCATTCGCATAATCACTGATAGTAGTTTGATCGCGCACGCCTTCTGATTTGCCTCATCTGCCCTGTTCCTGCCCTACAAGTGATCTACTAAACACAGATTTGCTCCCATTAGGTTAGTTTAGGTTATTGGGCGGCCAGCGAAATTACCAGCACACTTAGACCATAATTGGCCCATTGTGATAACCAGCGATGTTAATTTGATCCCAACGGCAAATAGTGACTGGACTAGGTTTGAGCACCAAATGTAAGCGTTTTTACTTTTGCTTTTACTTGGATTCCAACCTGAGACCTCTATAACTGAGGGCAGGCACTCAACCAACTGCGCCATCCATTTGCTCGATTAAAAATGTACTTAAATATGCTGCCTTTCCGGCAAAGTAGCATGATTTGCGAAAGAGCATCGACAGTATGCATTTAAATAAGAATAAAGGGCGTCTTCGAAAACTGGCGCATCACACTGCAAACGTAGTGATACAAACGTAATGATGCAAAGTAAGCTATGCTCTGTGAAACGCATCACGAAATTTCGCTACTCTCTGTTTGCTTTTGTCTGGCATTACCATTTTTGTGTTGTTGATCAGTGTTGACTGTTCATACAATTGCATCAAGGTACCGTCCGAGGTTAACCTGGGACTTAACCAACAAGCAAGCAAGATGTTATTGTAGATGTCGATGACTTGTGCGAACTGGATTGCTTGTCTATGCATTATAGGAGCTACCGTGAATGTTGGATCTGCAGACGCCTGATCCGGTCGTGATTGTATCGACTTCATCCAACATCACCAAAAGTCACACGCAATGTGTCTTATCAAAGAAAGAACAAAACTTGACGTTTAGGTGTGGTTCACATTCAACATCGGCCCTTTAAATTAAATTCTATAGTACAAAGTATTCGGATTACCAAAGATCGGACCAATCGGATCAAGTCGGAACAATCGGCCAAATCTGATTTTTAAAAGTTGAAAGACGGGTCGAGTTTACTGGGCAAGACAATCATTCCGGAATAGAGATTGGTCAGCGGAAGTACCAAGAATAAGGCTTGGCTTAAGACCCCTATTCATTTCAGCGTGGTTTACAGCGTTGTCTCATGATCTTGAATAAGGATCAGAGAGAATACACAATAAAAAACTGAACAAGAAGGTTCACGTATCTCGCTGAGTGGAAATATTCGACTGAAGAGCATGTAACTGAAGCAAAACTTTCGCGATTTCAATATGAGATCATACGAACGTGAATATTCCCCTCTTATTAAAATTACTGCTCTACAGAGCCGTTCTTACCTAACAAGTGAACGTTTAATTTCTATTTAGCAAGCCTTGATATATTAATTATGCCTCGAGAAATTGGAAAACGTATGTTTACACTCTAAGTGGGACTTTGATGGCAGTTCTGGTCGTAGTACCTGTAATCAAGATTTTCATGGGTTAGACGCAGACGTCTCAGCAGTCTCTTTATAATAAGATGCATAGTGGCGAGCAATATTTGATTGATTGAAATTTAATTGAAAAAAATCGTACAAGTGCAATGGCGTATGTAATAAAATCGATTGACATCGCATGTATCCAGTTTTTCACGTATTAATGTTTCTTTATTTTCTTGTTCGTTTGCCTTTAGGTCATATATTTTGTGATATATATGTGAATATCAGCAATGAGGAAAACACATGAGGATATTGAAAACAAACGTTGCTATATCAAAAAATTCGTTCATCTCGGGACATAGTAGAGAAATTCGGCCGCAGCAGCGGAGTGATAAAAAAAAAAAAAAAAATTGGGACATTGCATAATAAAGGTGAGCTAACCATTATTATATATTTTATTATATTATGCTCCAGAAAAAAAAAACGGTGTAAAAAAACCTCAAGTAATCGCGTTAAATCGAATGAAATCGTGTAAAAACCGTGAACCATTTTTATCCAACCATGTTATTTCAAAATCGTCTAAAAACAGAATCGGGTGTAAGAACTGTTTTAAACTTAGATCGTTGATAAGAACCACTGAAAAAAAATAGTGTTATATCAAATTAGCATTTTTTGACTTAAGACTTTATTTTGCCAAAAGTCGACGGCATGGATCTACAATGGCAGGACCTATCTCCACTATAGTGCATGCTCTTGGTCTGTCATGAGTCGAAGGGAATTTATAGTCTTATTGCAATTCTGGCCCGTGGCGTTTTGGGTATGTGCGTCGACCCCAACCTCGACGTAGGTTCGATTCCAGCTCTAAGCGACACAAATAATTTTCACGGCCCCACCTCTTTCGAGTCACTGACAATGCTCAAAGAGTATTTCCTGTCTAGAAAAAGCTTCTCAAACTTGGCCGTTCGGAGTCGGCATAAAACTGTGGGTCCCTCCCGCTCGTGAAAGAACATTAGCATGCACAACACGAGTGGTTGCTAAGAAGCTAGGCCCTGGCCCTCTATGGGCCATTATATTGTTATTGCAATGCTTATGACATACAGTTACTACTCCTTTTAGTGTCAGCTCTAGAGTTTAACTTAGTGTCTAGTTTTCGGACTCAACGCAGGATTGGCAAAAGATCAAAGTCTTGTCGAACATGATTTTAGTCTTTCGAGTCAGGAGTTGTTTTGGCAAGCCGAAGTAACATCGGTTGCCAAGGGCGATTCTATGTGGGAACTCCACTAAATTGTCACTCGTGGAGTTCCCATTCCCATTCGCCTTGACGTAGGCACCACATCAACATTGTAGCTGTCGATATTGATGTTTTGCCCTTGGTGGTGTACGGCGAATCGTTTCCTGCTCGAAACCATATATTTCGTCTTATCTCGTTTCGCCTGTTCTTCAATTGCCCTGAAAGCTTCCACTACCGCGAGTTGGGATCCAGCGACAGTATCGATGTGATCTGCGTATCCCAACAGCTGGACTGAGTTGTCGAAGATAGTGCCTTCCGTGTTTACAAAAGCTTGTCGCATCTTCTCCACTAGCAGGATTAGGAAATCATACGACATCGAATCTTCTCTCCGAAATCCGGATTTTTAAATGAAGTGTACGGCGCATCGCGTGTATGTTCGCGTGGTATTACACAACCTGATCAATTTTCCCAGGATTCCAGTATTGCCAATTATACCAATCAATGATTCATACGATTTTCATGTCAACCTCAGCAAAGCATCAGGGGCTAAAAATAGTTTTATCGGTGACACCACAGTCCGATGTAGACTTGGACATAGCTTCCATAGCAACAATTTCCCGTGCTATGAGTGGATGTTACGTACAGTTTAATGCCTAATGGTCTAAAAGATTGAGAAGCTTTTCCTGTACTGTGTAGGTGGTGCCAAAAGTTACTCATGAAGGTTATTGAAGTCAGAACCTTCATAGGTTCAGTCGACCCCACGAAGGCCATTGCTACACCAAACGCTTCGAACATTTCTGAATGTAGCCGATCGCAACATTCATAAAAGTATGAAATGATTTGAGGTGAACTATAGTTCTTCTCTCTTGCTACTCGTATTACTCTCAGTTTACATTCCCATAAACATTACCTGGAAATGTCGCTTCCAGACCACTCACGACCATTACAACGGCCACGTTTCTGGAGCACACTTCATTAACAACTTCCGTGGAAAACTATAATGAGCCATCCGAACACACTGTCAAGGTCTTATCAAGTACCTTATGATCAGCATAAAAATTACACCGAAATTACGCTGCGAACAGCAATTCCAACGCCCTTCTTGTAATTACAACCCTTTTGACCACACGCATTTACAGTGCGTTCAAAGACCACGAATCGTGAACATAAAAGCATGGCTGATCCTTGACCCCACGGCTGGAACACGGAAAAAGTGTGGACATTAACCGGAATAAATTTCGCGGCAAGCACTCCATCCTCCTCCTCCTTACAGAGACGGCCAAGATGCTACCATGATGGGAGACTCCCAAGCGGACAGGTGAACATTTATGATTTAACATAAAAGATAACCACATGCGCACGTTGTACCTTTGACATGACATGGGAAAAGGGCCGCCAAGTCAGTCGACACCACCTAGCAGGCCAGACCCACAAAAAACGAACGTTTTACGGCGGCATGGCGTAGTCCAGCGTCAGCGGAGACAATGTTTTCGGAAGACATAAAGACAAAACGCGGTCCGCCAAAAAGGTATGAGTTCCGGGTAACGCATGCGGCCAACAACAACAGCAGCACCGCTGTCCGTTTCTTGACCCCTCATTGCACGCCATTCATAATGTGTATGCGTGTGTGTGTCTCTGGCCGATGGCCGATGGCCGCTTCCTTGTCACAAAAACCGTGTCCTTTACCATGTGCGCAAAGCATTGTACTCAACATATTGACACAAAGTGATTTATTGGACCCGGAGCCGGTCTGGTCTGCGCCGCCTTTTCTGAAACAATGGCTGCTGGCCTAATAAAAAATTCATTAGATTCGGAATTTTAAATTTCCGGATCTGAGTACCACGGGCAACATGTCTGTCTGCATCGACAAAACCGCGAGCGCAAGTGATCGCTCGTGCGTATGTAAATATCGAGCCCACGAGCAGCAGGTGCGAAACTGCGAGAGCCGCGCTTAATGTGCGCCAGTTTGATTGATTTATTGGTTGCCAATTGGACGGAAGGATACCTGGGAAAAGTGATTGACGATTATCTTGATAATATGCAATTGTTATTAACAAATGAATGAATTGAGCAATGTTGTAAAGTTTACATTCGATCCGTATCACCGGTGTCCACGAATGTTTATGTTTGTTGGCTGAGTATGCACGAATTGTGCACCACTGACATGATTACTTGGCCGTGCGGCCTGTCGCGGTTTTGTCATTGCAGATATTTTAATATGACTGCTAAAGTTTATTGCAACGCTTGATATCTGGTTAAGGTGGAGCGCGGATAAGAGGTTAACTGGTTGTACCTCATTCATTGCAGTGCAGATAATGTTGAGATAGAGTCTGAGCAGATGGCGGCAGTGCTGTGGTAGAGGAATATATCTCTCGTGTCCAGAGTTGCAAATTAATTCTCTGCGTGGAGATAAGAGATGTTTGATTGGCAATTTCATTCACAGCCCGGGTCGGCGTTTGTCATTGTTTTATGCGAAAATGGCGGTTATTCGGTGACTTTCGCGGAACAAACTGCGTGCTGCCGATGTGTTAGCTGTTGGTTGGCGTCTCTCAGGGCCTCAATCTGCTTTCATCAGCACTTCATCAAGCACATCTTGACATCTCTGGCGGGAAGAATTTAATTTTTGCAAACTTCACCTTCTGCCAACGACACACTAAATCTTCGACGACCTCATTAATTGCTTTCCTAGTGTCAGGCAGGACCAATCGGACATTTAATAAATCACTCCGAAAACAACAAGCCCCAAGAAAACAAGGGAAATTAAAATTTTAACTAGCATTTAATTTACTACGGCATAAACTCTCACAATCAACAGGCCGCCGGCTGTCCCATCGAAGGCGCCAGCTCTCAAAACCACAAGAAAAAAAAAAATACATAAAATCACGAAAGCATCTACTTCCCAGGCTACCAGGCTACCAATCTGTATTAATTGCCAATAAAAGCTGATCACTGGCTAATGATTCACTCTGTTCACAGTGAAATCAAAGTCCGGCAGAGCAACCTCGAGCAACCCCAGCTCTGCGGTTGCTGCTCTAGCACACCTTGATTGATCGATACGATAACCATGCTGCAGCGGAACTGAATAGATCAGTAAAGATCGCTTATCTTGGGAATTGCAAATGTCACCGGCGGCCTGAATCCGGTTGACCATGTCGTCGATTCATTTCGCTTCCCAAAACGACGGATATAGACCCCTCATTCAAAGTAACACTCGCCTTTATATCTGCTCCTGCTCCCAATGGCACGGTCATTTGGTTGGGAGAAGGGGGGATGGTTTTTGGAGAGCTTATCGCAATCCGACGATCATGTCGTCGTCATTGTTGGTCCCCGCCGGAATGGAGTGGATGGAGACCCGCCCCTAAGCCCAATCGAGATTTATTGCGTCCATAAAAATGATAGACGGACCGAGACCAAAGCGATCAGAGAATTGAAAACTAATTAACCAAATCCCGCTTCGAATCGGAATAGAGATGGAAATCCAGTTCCCGACGCGAGAGACACATCCAGCACAACTTACACACAACCGCACGCACACGATCCGGCGGCAGCAGCAGCCGAGGCGGGCAATAAGGCAGCAGCAAGACTGAAAGACCGGGCCAGGCAGAGTGGCAATGAAGAAAGAAGAAATTCTTAATAAGCAACCAAACGAGTTCCGCTCATAATCCGATCCTCTCCACTCGACCATTATGTGCACTGGGATCACATTAAGTGGAATCCCGAAACGAAATGGATTTAAATCAAAAACTCGTATAACTTGTCACATGCGATAAGCTTCCAGATTTAGAGTGCGCTCTCCGTGGACCTGGACCGGGATGTGCATTGCATGCAATGCAGTGGTGCGGTAGCGTTCTGCCGGGCCACATACTCGTATATCTTATCTGTGGTGCAATGTGCGCTGCGGTGCGTTGTGGAGCTGTAGCGGATGCACTAGCGTTTGGCTCGGCAGCCGACAGGATGGCTTTGCGCTTTTTAATAGGCAGAGAACCCCCTGTGTGTGGCTTCTGCCTGATATCTGTAGGTGAGATGTTACCAGGAAGATAACATTTACGACAATCCTACAGTCTGGAGCCGGTGCAACGATTGCTGGCACCCATCCTCATCAACTTATGATCTTGTGCCCGTTGGACAATTATGATAGGAAATTCCGCAAAGCGACTCATGTGATCGTCGTATTCGTGCGAGAGAGCAGACATCGCCGTCGTCACGAAAAGAAACGCCTGGACCCGACACAGTCTGGGCTAGAATGAATCCAACCAAAGCGTCTATGTATCGCTCAATAATTGAGTGTAAATCATATTGTATCTTGGATGGGCGCACGATCCGATGGGAAGTGGAGATACGGAAAGAATGGTTGAAACAGAAGCACGCGGGGTTGGCCGAGATGGGTAATGAACGATGGGTGGTAGGTGGTAAGTGACGTCGGCGGCACATGGGGAGCGAATAATGCGCTGTGATATTTTTGTCAGTAAGTCAGGTTTCTCAGTTTCGAGTTCGATAATGTTTTTTTGAGTTCGTCTAACGCCGAATCATTGACGTAAGCCAACCACTTGTCGTAATTCAAGAAACTGAAATCCAATGACGCTAAATTAGCCTTCGAGACTGGCAACAGATTTATGTCATTTTTAAAGTAATTCAGTCCAGTAGATAGCGACAGTGATTACTGATATCATACAACAGACGAAAATGGATCGAAAAACCTTGACGTACCTAATATAGGCATATTGGTGACATTATAGCCCACTGTTTAGTGGGAGAGCACTCATGATTGATGTCTGCAGGATTCGCTTGGATGAAGAAGAAGTTAAGAGTATCTCGCATCCCTGGTTCTTCAATTACGTATCGCCAGTAGTGAAGCACTAAGCGACTAGCATTAGTTTTAGGCAAACAGCCACATCAGCTCCAAAAACGAATTCATTTGTAAGGAGTTACAGATTAAGTTAGACAGCCGGTGGATGGCAGTCGCAGAACAGATTAGACCCGTTGTGTTACCCCACATATCTAATTAATGCTACACCGCAAAATAGTTGAAGCTTTAATAGAGGGTGGCTAGTGGCTGATACTAATGCTAGATTGGAATTCTGCATAAGTACAGAAGATGTGCGTTAGTTTCTTCTTCCTTCTTTTGGTTACGGAGTTCTTCTTGAAGATAGACTTGAGTATAACAAGCTATTTGTATTCTGGTACGGAGCTGAGTTATTTATACACGAACTTGTGAGTTATTGTATGCAGCGATATCAATGTTATTGATGATCAGGCCCATGGTGGAAGGAATAAAAGGTGTGCTGGACAGCTTGTCCAAACCGCCATCAAACAGGCCTTATATTCCTTACACCGTGGTTCTGACCGGCGCTGACGGCGCATCTTCTGTCTGCCCATTTTCCATCGCAGACAGATTAAGGAGTATGTTGAATGCTGCAGATAAAGTTTATGCTAACTCCCCACTGAGACATACACATGATGTACTTTGTGCTCTTTCGAGCGGTTTGCATTTGATACTTTTTTCCAGCTCAATCCACAGAATAATTTGCCTTAACATTTGACAGTCAACTCTGTGAGATCTTAGGAGTCTAGCATCGATTTGAAAGCTAGTGTGGGTTCAATTGTGTTCGACACTACAATTAACTTTTATATGTAATTCGTGGCTCCACCTCTCGGATCTGTGCATAAAATGCATTCAAACTACGTCGTGCTCGAAGTCTGCATAAATATGTGCGTTCATTACCTTCGCATTAGTACAATAGCACGTATAGCCTGAGTGGCTGCTTTAGAAGCAAGCAAGATTTGCAGTGCCGCATAAACATATTATATTAATCTTAACAAACCAGATTCTGTGTAACGCAAATCCTATGCCAACCCACACTATTTTGTCGCAATTTTGCATGATCATTCTGTAAGTAGTTGAATTCGGCCTATGTGGCGTTTAAATAGCTATATGGCATATGACACCGTCTTCTTGAACTGTGGTGCAATACGATATCGCTATATCGAGCAACAGTAACAGTCACTACTTACTAGCCTTATTTTTCAAAAAGTATGATCGAACACTTATTTACTTTTCAGGTCGGCGACCTATGCAGGGTCCGAGCACAAGCAATCGCTACTTCCAGTCATCATGACCAAGCTGTCTTATATCGGCAGTGAATTGGTCTCTATACAGGTGCGATCTTCCTCTCTTTCTCGAACCAGGAGGTTCGGATTCGAAGATCTTCCTAGCTGGAGCATTGGTGTCCATGCGCTCGATGTGTCAGAGCCAGTATAGCCCTCGGAGTCTTGCATTCCAGGATACATCCACATTCTGTTACAGCCCGATGAGTTCCCGATTGTGTCTTCTCCTCTATTCGCCTTCCTCGCAGACGAGACCAAATATCCGACGTTGAATTTTTCGTTCGAAGACACCAAGAATCAGCACTGCAATTTTGCGTACCGTCCAGATTTCGAATCCGTAAAGCAGGACTGGCAAAATAAGAGTCTTGCAGGGCTTGACTTTGGTCCTTCGAGTCAGGCGTTTTGACCCCAGTTATTTCGACAGACCGACATCCAAAACACGTTGTTAAAATATGAGAAAAAGGAGCTTAAGATGGTACGTGCACATGTCCGTTGAGATTGACTATGCCATATAAGACTTAGGACGTGTCGGCTGGTCTTTACATTGGTCCATAGCGATACCACTTAGCCCAACTTGTTTCATTAATTAAATGATCAGAAGGCATAATGTACGAGCCTTGACTTCTACCAACAGATATTAATGGGTTTACTAGCCTAATGTTATGTACTGAGAGAGAGACTGAACGTCGGCCTTATTTATCCCGTTCCTCTATCTCGACACAATTGATCTAATACAGGATCCACATGGATGTTCTGTAATCTTAATTGTCGTACACAGAACCTCGTCGTAAGCCGAACACGTACGGATATATTTGTTTCGGTATCGGATCCGACCAATTGACCAGAAATGTTCATGTGTGCAAATTGCATATTTAAAGAATGCGTATGTTCATTCCAGGCTTCCAAATGCGGTCGGATTAAAGTGGCAACGACTGCATACTGTTTAGCTTGTACAACAGAAGATAATAAAACTATTCGCAAACATTTTTTTAAAAAAACTGTTTTGTTTTGACAAACTATTTGTTTAAAGAGCGCATGTCGACAATGCACCAGTGTTCATTTAAAACCGAAAGCATCTAAGTAATTGTACAGGAACTGCTTCAAGCCATGTGCAAAGTTCAGACTAAATACTTTCAAAATATTTCTACGGAATGGAATCTTCAAAATGCATTTAATATACGTACTTCACCAGCGTTATTTAAGTGATAAAAGTGTGGACAAATTGCAGAAAAAAAGACACGACTATGATAAATGGTTCAAAAACTAAGCTCTTAGGAAGGGGCTGGGCAAAATTCCATTTGAGTTTGTCTGCCTGGAAATAGTGACTACGATATGAGTAAAGTTGCTGTAAAAGCCGGATATAGGACTGTCTCAGATTTTCGTGCCGTCACATTATGATTATTTGTGAAAACAGCAAAAGTTCATTAACCACCGACTTCGAAAGGTGCTACCATTCCCATTATACACAGAGCATCAACATGGATGTACCACATTTATCTAGTTTAATCAATTCCTCGAATCATTCCAATTGAATTATCATCATCTGGATATGATGATTCCAACAATATAACCCGATTAGAATAAAAGACAAAAACCACTTAAGGCCTTCTTAAGTGACGTTATATGTTCACACTGCATTCATCTCCAACAAACTTCACCCATTAGGATCGCGAATCCATGAAATGGAATCGAAATCAGAGATCTTTAATCGTTCCGCGCCGCCTCCACTTAACTTGATCGATGACCATGGTCGGCAACCCTTTGACAAAGAGCCAAATGTGTCCAAAGCAACACACTCGACTCAATGCCATACCAAACATCCACGAGGCGGCCAACAAATTCCAAACATTCAAAAACTATGGCACTTAAGAGCATCACCCCAGAAACCAAAGCACACGTCGTATACCGCGAACAATTCAATCAGACCGAACTGAGACTGAGACGAGCCGAGCCGAGCCGGACCGAAGACCCCGAAAAGGGGCATAATAGCCAAACACTTGTAATCTACCTGCTGGCTTGGAAATCTAATTGAAAATTACCCATGAACAGAGTTGGAGGAGACCGAGACCGAGACCGAGACCGACTAAGCAGACAGCACTCTAGCCCCAGCTGTGAGGAGGTGCCGAGACCAGAGCCTATCAATCTTATCAAAGACTTTTCAATTCAGAATTTTTACAGCTGTCACCTCGCCATTAACCTCGTTTTCAATCAGAAATTTGAAAGATTCAAATAGAGTCTTTGACTTGGAGCTCCTTGGGATCCGTCAAATGGCCGCGCCGCGGACCAGTGAGTCGACGAGTACGCGGAAAACAATGGTGAGCATCTGGAATGTGTGTTTCATACACGAGATACGAGTACACCCGACAAAAGGGAGAAATCAATTGAAAGACAAAAACCTACATCGGGCGGACACAAGATCTCGCGCTTTCTCGCCTCCGCCTCTGTCTCTTTCTGGGCATCTCCCCCCCAGCGAAGGCGGCTTGACATAGCAGGTAGATCGGTGTTCATCTTTTCGAGATGAGATGCTCCCTCTTGGAATCTGTTAGTTTGAATCTCTGATCGTTTCCTCTCCCTGCCCTGCCCGTAGCCCATTTTAGTTTTTTTTTCCTCTTTTTTTGTTTTTGTGTACACGGAATATGCGTGGCGTGACGATCTGACCTTATCTCGGTGAATCCACATGGCGGGGGTTCGACTTATGCATTCGAACGCAGCGGGTGGCAGCGATATCCCGCATGGGTTTCAGAGATTCGTGTCTTCGTGTTCGGGGTCCTGGAACGGTGGATGGTCCCGTACAACGTTTGTGTCGTGGACCGAGCGGGGTACCGATGTAATTATCTAAAACCACATATTGATTTTCACTGTGATTCGTTATGAACTAGTGTTTCATTCGTCTTTTTTTCTGATTTTTTTCGTTTTTTTTTTTGTTAAAGTGAACAACAAAAACGGAATGAAAAGTCGTTTCAAGGTGGGACATGAATTGCAAGAGGTGCCAAGTGGACATTTTTATTAAAAAGGAAAGGGAAGCTGGTTGTTTTTTGAGTGATGACAGCTCAACCTTGACGGAACTATATACAAATTATGTGCCACCTAGTAGTGAGTAGTGACTACTCACGTATCTCGTCTGCTTTTGGAAAGTGTACCCAGAAACCGTCCTTTTTCGCGCACATTTCGATTCACGTCTCAGGCATTTAGTGCATCAACACCTTATTTGTCAAAAGGCACGACAAGCAATTTACAAATGTCAGCTGAAACATGCCTCAGCCACCATCGGAAGTGTGTTCGGCAGATCCCAATTTATATGCAACACTTCACAGCACTCTTGCTGGTTTAAAGTCTTGTCGAATGAAAGAAACCAAACAAAAAAAGGAAACAAAATCAAACCAGAACTACATTTAAACCTTTCCATTCCAGTTTAAGGGATCGAATGCTCCATCAACAGCCTTAGCCGGGCATAATAACAAATAATTCCGCACGAAATCCACGTACCGTCTAATCTAAGAGATAAAAGTTACGCGTATTTGATTTTAGGACGTGTTAATTGGTGTCCCTCTCACATCACGTCCTCATCAGCGGCATCATCATCAGCGTCGTGTCCGCTGTGTAAGTCCACATCAGTTTGCATTAATGCGATTGGGTCTGGATGGGGCTGGTGCGTCGCCATCACTCGGAGCTCGGCCCGGCTTACCTCGGTGTTGAATGAGCCTCTAATGAGTGATAAATAATTTCTAATAAATCAATGAGATACGCTCCGGCTTCGATTTTGAGAGTCGCTCGGCGTAGTTCGTTTGAAGCTCCACCGGCCCGGCTGGCTTGCTGGCTTATTGGCTTTCTGAATCTGCGTCTGGACGGAGGGTATGGTACCTGCGAGTGTGTATACTTATGCGCACCTTGATTAATATGCAAATTAATTTTCAATTCTCCCTCGTCGTTTCTGGACTTTTTTGTTCCTTCGTCGTAGTCGTCGTCGTCGTCGTTTGGGTTAATTTGTTGTTCGGTCGGATGATGCTCCGCTGATTGTGATTGTGGGACCACTCGAGGGCGAATCCCATCCCATCGACCGCTTGGGACACTTTCCGTGCTCCGTCATCGCCGCCGCCGTCTCGTCATCTCAGCTTGTGCGAGAGATGAGCAAACAAAGTGAATTTATGTCATTGCCTATCGAAATCCGCATCGTATCCTCGACTCGGGCAATCGACCGATCCAAAGACGAAACCACGCGGTAACAGGCAAAAAAAATTAAAAGAAAAAAAAAACAACAAACATACAAGCGTCGAATTGAAATTTTGGAGGCAAAGGTACAGCGCGGCAGCCCGAGCCGATTTAAGCTCTCAGCTGGGAGCCTTATGGAAATTTATTTAAATACCCATCACGTTTGATGTTGTATCATTGGAATGGTTTATTATTTATACCAAGCCAAAGTCGGGTGGGGTTGCGCGACGGTGCGCTGGGAGTTCAGGAATCCGAATCACAGCATGCGAGCTCCTTTCAAGTCTCGCAAGGTCCTTTGATCTGCACAGTGCGATCACTCTGCAGCGCTCGAGCGTTGGGAGGTGCGCATTTGATTTGATGAAAAATTGAAGTGCTAATGGGAGAGATTGGCTGTGCTGCAACCAGCTGGGATGGATTACGAAAAGATTGTGTGAGTCGTTGGTATTCTTGGGGTATTTTGGATACCGACGTAGCTGGCTCAGTTTGCGGTCTGCGGAGTGGGAGGGGGCGCTGAGGGTAGGGGGCATTCTTTCAGACGATGACAGCGGTTGGGAAAGTTTCGATTCGATTAAAATTGGAAAGAGGTGGTAATGAGATGCGTGTGTGGTTGGAGTTTATTTATTTTCATTTCCATTCGATTGGCGCCTTTTAATTGCAATTGAAGTCGTACCTTAGAGGAGTTCACGCAGAGTGAGTTGAATATATTTAGAAGGAAAAGAATTTGCAGCATTGCTTCTTGGAAAAAAGGTAACTTTAGCATTTATTCCATTTCACATCACACGATTGTGGAGAGATGAATATTTGGAGGAATGCTAATTTGTAAGTAAAGCATTAGTTACTGGAACGATAAGTGAATGCGACATTGCGTGGGCGCCAAGTCTAGCCAATCGAATCATTAATTTGACTTTGACATTGAATGGATTTTTTAAAAGCAAACTCCAAAACCAGAGTTTATCTTAATTTTAACTGGCGACTGGGACGATTGGCAGGTTTGTTTTGATAATTATCCTATTGGCGAACAGCTAATCAGATTTAACGCCTTGGAGATGGCAACCAAGAAGTTATTGTGTTTTTTTGTTTTGTTTTGAGTAGTAGGCTTAACATTGAAAAGACGGCGGGAAACATTTGACCCACATATGTTACTTTTGGCGCTAGTACTCAGCAACGCGTTGTAAGAATCAGATATCCTTCTTGTTCTTCAACACAACCACAATACCGATGCAGCCGTCATTTGTGAGTGCAACTAAAAGACGCCACTGTTAAATTCCACTTGTAATAATAAATCTGCGATAGTTGCAAAAAGCTATTATGTGGAAAATATAAGCAGTCAAAAGCTTTTAATTCTCATCATTTAAGCAAGAAAAAAATCTTCTTAAAAAATAAAAGTTATTACGATCATATTCCTCTTCCATCTTTGATAGTTTAGCACTTTTGCTTTACAAGATCAATACTAGATCAAAATCTACATATCAATGGTGTGGCGTCAAATGACCCTTGCCGTAAAGAAGATTTGCAATGCATTTTTATGACGATTAGGAAAGGTTTTTTTTGGCGCTCGACAATATTTGGTATTATTTTGTTTAATTTGCCACCACTCTTTGCAAACAGTGACCACTATTGACAGATTAAGGTGATTCTTTGTGTTCCAATTGACGAATTGTTAAACATAAACTAAACACTATGTTTGCAGCGACAAAGCAAAGCTTTCCTTGGATGGTTACATAAACATACAATAGTAGATATAAAAATAATAACATAGGTGGCGCCCGTAGAGGGCCAGGGCCTAGCTTCTCAGCAACCACTAGCGTCGTGCGTGCTATTGTTCTCTCACGAGTGGAAGGGACCTACAGTTTTATGTCCACTCCGAACGGCCAGGTTTGAGAAGCTTTTTCTAGACAGGAAATACTCTTTGAGCTTTGTCAGTGACTCGAAAGAGGAGGGGCTGTGAAAATTAAATTTCTGGCCAGAGTACGAGCCTACGACGTCGAGGTTGGAGTCGACGTATATATCCACAACGCAACGGGCCACCACAAAACAATAGTAGATAACAATGTAAATGAAATCCACAAATACCTTATGGACCTTCGTTAATAATAACATTAAAATGAGTTATGCTACAGTATGGGCAACAATCAGTACAACCGGTCGATAACTCTGAAGCTTTCTATGGCAAAGTACTCTTATACTATTTGAGCATTGTTAGGGACTATAGCAGTTTGGCCCTTAATTTTCTAAATTTACTCTATATTTGTTGACTGGATCCGGCAAAACCAAGGTGTCCAGAAATCGTCACATCTGCTGGGCGTTATTTACGGTCTGTCTTTATGGACCAAAAATAAAGTCAAAAGCTAGCGACGACGACTCAGCACACTTAGACTAGGTCGTGTGGCTTGTTTGTCCGTTTTGTTGGGCATAACTACTGAAACTAAACTGAACAATTATTTGGCTATACTCTCACATGCAATTGACCGGGCAAAATTAAGGCGAGCTCCTCGTTTATCAGAGTATTTTATAGTTCCCTGAATTCTATTTCCCTGGTCCAGGCTATATATGCTTTCTATACATGCTTTCACACGGCTAAATTAGCAAATTTCGATATAAGACGGATTTTTTCTGGCTCTCTGCGCAGATGCATTACGTGCTTCCTGATGTGACAGTCTCCTTTTTGGTGGGTGTTTGTTTTACATTTTTAATGAAAAAAAATGTTTGTATAGCAATATGGTGGTAGCCCGTGGCGTTGTGGGTATGTGCGTCGACATCGTAAGTTCGATTCCTGCTGTTTGCGACGAAAACAATTTTCACTAACACACACGGGACATCTCACACCGTTCCGTGAATGCAAGTTAGCTGGAAGCTGCCAGTCGGCTTGATTTCTTCCCACGTGAAGAACAATTATCATCGTATTTGAAAAAGTTAACGCAAAACTATATCCCTTGATTTTACCTGCATTCCGTTGCGTAGTTTAAATGATCGACGTGCTCATGCATTTATCACGCATATTGTTTTGTATTGTGTAAGGATTGCGTCCGCAAAAGCACTGCACATTTGTAATCAACTTAATCCTCAGATCAGTGACCAGAGGGCCTGAGACTGAGTCTGTGATAAATCTGCCCTTGATCCTGGACGATCCTGGGAACGCTGCTTCTTGTCATCAAAGGCACTACACTCTACACTGAATTTCAATAATTTATAAACCAAGAGCCTTAGGTTTGAAAACATTTTGAAATTTCATCAATCCTATAGCAAACACAGGATCTTACAACACAAAGCACAAAGCGCTTACGGACGTATTGTGAAAACTAAATAAATCCTGTAAAACTGGAAAGCTCATATTTAGAAGTGTAGAATTTCATATTTATTTGAAACCTGGAAATAGTGGTCTTCTTTTACCGCGTTGTCCCTCGGAGCTGGGGTCGAACACTTCTCGTGCCGGGGCATTGGTGTCCACTCGCTCGATGTGACCTAGCCGTCTGAGACGAGAGATTCGAACTTGTTTGACCAGATCGATGTCAATGTACAGTTTACCGTTCCAAACACCACCAGCACGAACGGGACCGCAGATAATTCGAATGACATTGATCTCGAAGTGACCAAGAATATACTCGTCCGCTTTAGTTAGTGTCCATGCTTCTACGCCCTAGAGCAGGACTGGGACTATCAAGGTCTTATATAGAGATATTTTGGTTCTTCGAGAGGCTTTATTCCTTAGAGGCCTTCCAAGTGCAAGAATACAACGAATGGCCAGGGTGATCCTCCGTTTTTTCTCCGCAATGGTGTCATTGCTTGTGTTAACTTCGGAGCATAGGTAGACATTTTGGTATACTGCAAAACCACCTTATCATAAACATGGGGGCGCTCACTTGGCGTTGAATTGAACACTACGGTGTCGAATGGTTTATGATGATAATTAATAGAAGATATTAAGCTTCGTCCCTTTGTCTATAACAACCAAAAATGAGAGAGTACTGGAATTCGCTAGTATTTCATACGTACTTTTATTAAGACTATGAATATACATTCCTCCGATTGGAGAAAGGCTTCAGTTATTCACAGCAAGTCACACGTAATCGCAGACATGAGGACATTGCATAAAAAACGAGGTCAGATGAAATCAAGGCAGTGAGGTAGTAGTTAAATATCATCTTGATCTTTAAATCTGGCTCGAGTTTGTTTGTTTGTGTGAATTTATTGTCTTTATAGAAAAATAACAATTTTTGGCTTAGAATTTAAGTCATTATTTTAGATGCCTTCCAACGTCCCCATGGAGTTATCTCCTCAATAAGAGATGGAACCTTGAAGCTGTAGAGGAGAGTCCATGTAAGATATCGGTTGGAATTACAAGATTACTTAAAACACTTAAGCTGAAATTACATATTAGGACAATATGGAATCTGCGAAGCCTAGAGGCTTTTCTGCAGAATAGTACCAGTTCCGTAGTTGAAAAGCGCTCTATCAAAGTGTGAATGCACTAAAACCATTTTTAGTCCGCATTGAATACAATGAAGTACCTTCCAAATTCTAGCAAATACACCCACCAAATGTAAAGCAGCTATAGCTAGTTTTTCGATTGCACACAAAAAGAAGTTTAACTACATTGAAGTTACTTATTTCACTGTAAGAACTTACGATTTAAGCAACCAACAATATGAACTCAGTTCAGGGTTCAAAAACTGTGAAACTGGACATTAGCCATTCACATTTTTCACTGAACAGGATATCATCAACATCGTACTGGATTGACCGCATCTCGCGGAACAGCTCTAAATTCAACAAACTGGCGCTATGTGCCACACAACGCGTGACATAGCCAATGTCTTGAACCAGAGATATGGCCTATTATTATCCCATGCTACACCCTTTCACTATTTCCAGGTAGGAGATATAAAGTTTATCGGCAGAGAGTCATTCATTTTGGACCACTTTCGACAAAGTTCAATGCGTTATTGCCGATATATTGCCTAAGCTACCGGAGAAAGTAGTAAAATATTGGACCTCCAAGTTGCACTCTATTCAACGTAGCTACGGCCATGGTGGGCAAATGCCTGAAATTGTATTCAAATCATAATTTCGAATGTAGGCAATGCCGTGACCATAATCATGAGTTTTATGTGTTTTCTTTCTTATGGAAATTGTAGAAGTAAAAAATACAATGAAGAGTCTTACGCCCGAACATCGTTTCCAAATCACACATTTTCTTCGAGCTGGAGATCATTTCTGGGCCATTGGAGATGTTGGAGGGTAACTCATCAGCTGCCGATGGATTTGTGGTGCAGCTCGTGGGTTGAAGAATAGTGACGTAGTTTTCGAAAAAAAAAATTTAGTGGTGCCCGGTGACGAACCGTAATTAACGCATATTTGCTTTTGTATCAAGAGTGGTTTCGGCAGGGTTATGCACCACGCCGTACTGTCAGTGAAATTAAAGTTACAAAGGGGCTTTCTTAAGTGATCCAGAGACGTGGCGCCACTGAATGGGATCAGTTGGAATCCTTCTTGACGTCCCTAAACATGTAACCATAATTGATATAAATGTAAGTAAAATTAAGCTTATGTTAGAAATGAACTGCTCTGTGCGACGAAAACAATTTTCACGCCCCACCTCTTTCGAGTTACTGACAATGCTCAAAGAGTATTTCCTGTCTAGAGAAAGCTTCTCAAACAAAGCCGTTCGGATTCGGCATAAAACTGTAGGTCCCTTCCACTCGTGAGAGAACAATAGCACGCACAACACGAGTGGTTGCTGAGAAGCTAGGCCCTGGCCCCCTACGGGCTGTAGCGCCACCCATATTATTATTATTAGAAATGAACGAAAAGTTGTCGCAATCATTAAATTGTCTATGTTTCACAAATGCGACTAAAAGCTTGTGCAAGCGCCTCATTCCATAGAGAGAATACACATAAAGAGCAATCGATTTCACTTTCATTTAACTAAGCAAAATTCAACGAAACTTAACGAAGTTGATGGAAGTCATTATTATGGTCACCAGTGATACACTGATTTCAATGTGATCAGTCGATTGCTTATATCACATTGTTTATGATGATCTGGTTTAGATTGAGCGGATTTAGGTCACTTGAGAAGCTCTATTTTCTTCTGATGAGGAACACACCTTCATCACTAGCCATTTAATGAACGCCATCACCATCGCCAGTGACATGTGAATGTCCGATCGGATGCTCCTAGAAAGCTCACACCCATATTCCGATTGATTCAGTAAGCCTTCAACGTAAATTAGACTTTGTTAAAAGCTCACATCTAAAAGACATCATAACACACAGAGTTTATCTTTGGAATGTTCCTTACAAACGGTTAACCGAATCTCATTAAAGTCGCCTTTACCCCCATACGCAGCTAATCAAAAATTCATTGGAACTCTCCCAAAACGAACAAAAAAACACAGAACAGAAACAAAAACAAAAACAAAACTCCAACTCCAACTCCACCGAAATGCATTCCTATCCAGAAAATTTCCATTCACTTCGCTCGTGTCTGGGCGTCTTAGAAAGTCGTTTGCATTTTGCATTCCACTACAAATATCACCCCTCCCCATTCTCTGTCATATCTTACAACGCCTGACAGAATGAATTTCTCTGTGATGCCACCGAAATCAATTTTCATGCGTCCTCATTATATATTCAAATATCATTCTAATAGGCCATGGGATCCGCCATTATCATCATCATCACAATCAGTATAATCAAGCTGCGTGTATGAGTTAAAGACCCGCGATCGTCTTAAATTAGCTACGAGGCGAAGAATGGACTCGCATTGGTAATTCCCTTAGCAGCAAGCGGCAAGTGGTGCTGCGGTGCGGTGACTGCTCTTAAATTATAATTCTTCCCGAACCCGAACCCGAACCGGACTCGAATAGAGTGTCCAAGCCACATATCATCCCATGATGGTGGCGGTGCTGGTGCTGGGACTGGTGCTTGTGCTGGTGGCGCAGTGAACCAAAATTAAATATTCAACAATTGTAAGAGGGTCCCAAGCTCGAGCTGTCTAGCACTCTGTGATCGCTGTTCGCTCTGACAAGAGTCCATTGGAGGAGTTTTATTGAATTGTTATGTTCATGCGATGTGGTTTATAGAGGAACACAACACTCGCCCCCCCACTTCGTCGCGGTAATATATGACAGTTGTGGGTCACTCCTCGCAGTGACTTCTCCCCCCTACCCCCCTCCGCACACCCAATCAACCGCATCGATTAATTCTCACTTTGTCCCCTTCAACTTCATGGGAATATTCGAATTTGACTCTTGGTTTATCTGCACACGCGTACCTGAGTGTGAAACAAGACATGAATACCAAATCGTCGAGGTAATAAATAATTAGTGAGCTCTGATCTGAAAACCATAAAAATTGACAGATCGAAAATTAATTGCACTGTCCGTGGGGATTGACAGGTTGCAGTTAAAACGTCAAGTCGACTCGCTGAAATCTCTGCGCGGAATTCTCAAAAGTTACGCACCGCATGCGGGCGGTAGAAATCGCAAACTTCCCAGTGGCGCGACGCAGAAGAGGGCGCCTAGCAAGTCGCGCACCGCTGTCAACAAAACGTCATTGGCTGCGTGAAATATAATTTATGAGCTCCTACTGTATCTGCGGGCACACTGCTAAGAAGACATTAGAAGTGAACTCGAAGAGTATAAAACTATTTTTATAGGTTTTCGACCATCGGATGATAATCGATTGGAAAGCGTCTCTAATTGGACGGGAATTTTATTCGCTGTGAATGGTTAATTTATGTTAATAAATATTTTGGGGTATTAAATGGCTAATGGGTGTTTTTATTTCGCTTTGAATTATATTTTTGAAAGTTTATTTACACAGTGCTCGTCATAAATCAATATTCGCCAATTGGGGCAAAAATCTCTGATCAAATAATTAGCAACATCTGGTCGCGGTGGCCTAGAAATGACAGAGGTTCGGAACACTTCCATGTGATTAATCTGAGACAACTGGGGATAGTACGTAAGAGATAAATTATTTTGCCGGGCACTTTCTCGTATTTTTGAATGAAGTTTTATTAATTTCATCCGTCGTTCGTGTTGTGTGTGAATGGTACTCGGTTCTGCTCATTTTGATTTCCAACATTATTGAGCGGAAATGGTCAAGCAAGTGATTATTTTAAGTCGTTTCATTTAATGTAGTATGTTAATAATATGGTTGGAGCTACAGCCCCGGATGACGTAGAAGTTGATGCATAGACCCACAGAGCCAGAGCCGCCCAAATAGTACCAGTACTAGCGAATAGTTTGGTTCACGAAATATGAGATTTACTTAAAGTTTCTGGCTTAAAAGTCTTATGGTCATTTGACTGGAATCATGTGTATGTGTTACAAATATGGAAAAATACCAGGGAACGATTCCTTTTTACTGATGAGAAAATACTCACCACTGTAAGTTCAATGATAGGCTTTGTATTTGGTCATCCCGACATGCATCTGATTTCATTTCAAGAGGCAACGTGAGCACCTCACATCCTCTGTGACGATAACCAGCCCAATTTTTGCGAAAAAGCTGTTACATAATAGAAATAATATGGGTGGCGCTACAGCCCAAGCCCAGCGGTTATCTTCTCAGCAAACACTCGTGTTGTGCCTGCTATTGTTCTCTCACCAGTGAAAGCGACCTACAGATTTTTTGCCGACTCCGAACGGCCAAGCTTGAGAGGCGTTTTCTTTCTTTTCTCTTTGAGCATTATCAGTGACTTCAAGGAGGTGGGGTCGTGAAAATTTTTGTTGCACAGAGCAGGAATCGAACCAACGACGTCGAGGTTGGAGTCAACGCACATACCCATAACGCCACGGGCCTGCACAAAAAGCAAAAAAGCTGTTAGAACCTCTGTCAAAGTTGAAAGTGGATGTTTTGGAAAACTTTGTCCTCTCAACACTATAATATTCGAAAATAAGTCGTGGAATAGCTTCCTCTCATGAAACAAAAGTGGCTTGCGAATAACGATCTTGGAGCTCAGACCTCAATCTCTTGAACTGCGTCTTAGATATTATGGACGGGTGGAACCCAAGTATTGAATCATAGAATCGCGCGCTCGTCTGATGGGCTGCGTACTGCAATCGAAGAATGCCCGATCAACTTCGCCGTTTCCGGAAAACAAATGGAAGAAATGAACCAATAACAAGAAATAATTATTTTTAAGAAAAATTATACTGTGCTTCCTTTTTGTCGACATTGGGTCGGAATCAAAAAATTCATTTCAGAAACCGCGTTTGTGAGTCATGTAAAATGTCTTAAAAAACACATAAAAACACTGCCAGTGCTTTGTGTGAATGCGAGAATTGCGCTTAGAATTAGACACAAATTAATAAATAACTCATGCCACCGTCATACTCACCAAGAACCAGTCCTTGCAATCTGCACTAAGTCAACGTAATACTAAAACTCTTGCCAATCGCTGCTTCTTTGGGCTCAAGAGGCAAATGACTAACAGGGGCACATCTCGAAACACCGAGCTGACTTTATACAAAACCTTGATCAACTCTGTCCTGCTCCATGCTGTAGAGACATGGACGCTATTGAAATGAGGTGAAGAAGCTCTTGGTCGTTTTGAGGGAAAAGTTCTGCCTGTGATCTTTGGTCCTGTTTGCGTTGATGATGTTGAAGATTCAACCACAGTCTGCACAGACTGTACAGCGGCATGCACCTAGTAAGGCGTCTTGGGATCCAATGCTTAAGGTGGCTAGATCATATAGAGCGGATGGACACCACAGCACCGGCCCGAAGAGTCTTCGTTTCCGAACGAGATGGCGCACACAAGTGGAGAAGGATCTCAACATCAACCTTCGCTTCAACGTGCGCAGATGGCGAAAGATCGTGGTGGCTGGAGAAGCTTGTTGGTTGAGCCTCAGGTCCATCTCAGACTGTAGCGCCAAACAAAGAAAAAAAAGAAGAAGAAGTGTGAATAAAAACTAAAGGGTCCAATACCGTTCCAATACCGACTTTCTATGATTTATTGTGCGGCGGCCATATTGTTGAAACTACATCGGTCAAATTGGCTGTCACTTATTCAGTCTGTTTTACTAAATTGCCGTGGATGGACATTGCGTTCAACAGCTGGAAATAATAAAACTGTTTACGGAAATGAGTGTTCTGTTCGAACATCGTTCTACTCGATTCGTCCTGTACCTGACATTCCTGAATGCTCGTGATCTTAGTCATTATCCGGGAAACGAGTAAACTGCAAAATTGTGCCTTACTCGGATGAAATCAAGAGCCCAGGTTCGCCATGAGATGAACCATATTTCTGGATGAATAGGTACATCAACAAGCAAAAATGTCGATGGGAAGATGGCGAAAAATTCACGGACCTTGGGCTGGTGGCGGAACGACAATGGTCGGTTAAAAATACCCAACGCTAAGCGGAATGATTACCATCTTCTGTTGGGCTGAATTGGATGATTGTTAGTGATCTGAGGAACGGTAAATACGGTTTCAAGGCTATATTTATTTTGGCAAAACGTATAGTCCGGTTTTCAGCTGTATTTTGATACAATACTCTTGTCTTTCGAAAGACATTGATTTTTCAATAAAATAGATGTGCCACACAATGAGACTTTGAAACGAATAAAAATGTCGATTCCTGTGAAAGACCTTATATTATTTAAGCTTACATATAGAAAACGTTATATCCATACAAATATGATAATTTAAGCAACACATAATCCGTCTTTCGTGCCGACTTATGTTATTGGGCTGCCAGTGAATAGAAATAGCAAGTACACTTAGGTCCATTGTGATGCCCAGTGCCGTTAATTTGGTCCCAACGGCAAATTGTGACTGGACCGGATTTGAAAGTCAAATAAAAGCATACATTTAGCTTTCTCTGGGACTCGAACCTAGGACTCCTATAACAAAGGGCACGCAATCACCCAACTGCGCCACCCAGCCGTTTGAATTCAGCTTGGTATATTCCCTTCTCAAACCAAGAAGATCGGATTCCAAGCACCTCTAAGCTGAAGTATGGTACAGTTTAGATTCATGTAAAACATGGAATTCTTACCATTAATTTAGTTGCTTTGAACTTGAACATTTCTGCGTCAAGTCGATGTCCTCTTGTGTAAATCACCAAAATCACAAATTTGCAGATATTAGCTTCTTTCACCAGTTCTTCAATTGCCATGGAAGCTAAACTCAACCCTACTGATTCCCAATAGGTAAATTGCCCACAGCACAACTTTGTACTCTCACCTTGCGGAGATCTAATGCACGGTTTTCTAATGTTCGGAGGTCCTTGACACCAATTGTACATTGTGTCCTGTATATTAAAGCGGGGGAGGATAGAATCCGACCAATTTCCCAGGATGCCATATTCGGACATCACGTTACAAAATTGTTTTCTTCTTCATGCTCTTGTAACAGTTAGTCGCCGTGATAGGGAAAAAACAAGGCAGTGCTCGAGGTACCCAATGTTGAGCAGCTGCTACTCCGAACGGAAAAGCCTATGTTTCGCGCGATTGATCAATTGGCACGAAAGGCATTCCATCAGTTAGGCGACGGCTTGGTTGTTCTAAAATTCCATTGGGCATAACTCCTGCGGAGTTATAACCAACTGCGGGGTATCGGGTGTCCCCAATGAGAAACTCCTCTTATTTTCCGGACATGACTCGAAATGTACACACACTTCACAAGCATTTACTTTCACGTCTGTGTTCTTAGTTGCCCCTTTACGGAACGAAAAGAAAACAACTGTTAAAAGAACCCAGCGACTCTCATTACAAAGGTAATTAGAATTACCTCCACCTCGCGTTCTTTTCTTTCCATCAATTTGGCACAAGCCAGTTCCAGAGAAACCCACCCAGTCAGACTTATCTCGTTTCCGTGATCAAAAATAGCCGCACGCTGCCACTTCATACATTCATTACAACGGTCAGTCGGTGTCTCCAAGCAGTCTCGTTAGGAGCTTAGCTCCGATTTAAGTTCTTCACTCCATCGCAGGCTCAACTCAACCAAATACCCATTCAATTACATCTGACTTGACTGAATCAAATGCCGAACCGACACCGAAACGAATTCTGACAGATTCGCTCTCCCACATCATTTTTTTTCCTGCGAAAGACCATGATACGATTACACACACCGCCACTACTGGTGTCTTTAAGATTAAATCACAATTTGATAGGCAGCTGGAATTCTATGCACTGAGCGACGCGACGCTGCTGGCGAGTACGACGAGTAGGTAGCCGCCACGGCAAGTGGTGAGCCAAGGTGAGGGACCCCAAAAGACTCTTAAGTGTTATAATTATTCACAGGAAAAGTCATCAGGACAACCCGACTAGAAGCCTTTGTAACCCACCGCTTCACTGAGGCAGCAATTTGTTTGATGAATCTGCCGCTCACTCTGCATCTCGGCCATGTCGAAGACGGCAACAGCAACAGCAACGTCTACGGCCACGGCAACGGCTTCGACCACGGCTACACGATTCAGTGGTATGGTATTCAAATTCGTTTTGTTCGGCTGTGTCGGGCGGCATAGTGCACGCACAAAAGGCTCCCGATCTGGGGATCCACTTGTTCTGGAGAGCACTAGAGAGTGTTTTCTGTGTTCCCCATCTCCCGTATACGGGTGTGTGTGTGTGATTTTGGTTTGTTTTCTTTTCCTTTTGGTTGCTGTTCATCTGCCTGTCCCGATGAACGAAAGCGACAAACACCAAACGAGCTGCTCGTTGCTTGAATAGATGCAAGATAGCATCCGAGGAGGACGACCAGCGTCGGGTCCGCAAAAAGTCCGAAAATGACCAGGACACTCGTCGTCGTCGTCGCCGTGTGTCCCTCAACAGGACGGATTGGGCGGCGGACGACGGCAGCTCTTTTTGAAATCCCAATAAGTAGTCGCTTTAGTGAAAATCTCTCTGTCCATCTTTCGATATACGGCTGCGGCGACGGCGACGCACGGCGCGGCGGTAGTGGCAACGGCATCAGCATCAGCATCGACGGCTTTGAGCCCCATTTGGTTCGGTTCGATGGATTTCCATGAGGATACCTTCTCAGATGCTGTTCGGTGCTGCGTGGTGGTGCTTAGAGCTGCTGGCTGATGATGGTGGATGTGTTATGGATATTCTTAGTGACTTTCCGGCTGCAAAAACCTACACTCGCTTGACTTGTGACGGCAGTTCCCAGCACACCGGCAGCATAAACCTCATAGACAATGCGGGCACTCTTCACATTCCTTCAGGAGGCAAATGTGCGTGCCTGCTGATCAATCTTGTGTGGGAAATAATCCGATTAACTCCTTTTGCGGGTATGCGTTTGATTGGGTTTCTTTCATGCGATATAGGCTCGCCGTTGGTTATTTTCACTTGGTGCGGTGTCCATTGTGTGCACTGTGCACCTTTCGGTATTGTGCTACCGCATTGTGTGCCAGACACACGGGATTGGCTAATCCTCGCTGTGCTGTTAGATGCCAATTTCATATCCATAGTGAGTGGTAATTTACGTCTTTGTGAGATGAGATGTGAATGCCCGTTGGACAGGCATCAGTGTGTGGGAGTTTATTAACTTGTCATTCTATGCAAAAGCTGCAAAGTGGACACATGCAATGCGCGCTTGGTTTGTTTTGAATAGGGGCCATAATTAGAAGTCCTGTCCCCTAATCTGATTACAAGTAACGCCAACTGATCGGTGCAAATTAACAATTCGAGTATGCAGACCGTGAGGGGGACAGTCGTGTTCGTAGTGACTGATGACGGTAGGTGTACAGTTTTCAGGTAGTTGGTGCCCGTTCGTTACTTTCCAGAAAATCAAGTACAGGCCATGAGAAGGTTTATGGAAGCCCAAATCAATAAATTTTCACATTCCCAGCTCTTGAAAGCTTCTTTGCGCCAAGAACCGTCTGGCGCTACAGTCTGACTATGACTCAATCAAAACCCTTTTTTTTGTTCGCACTCAAGTTGGCTAGCCACAATTTCACACGCTCACAATTATTTTTTGGGTCGAGTTCTAGTGCTCCGATCATGGGATTTGTGGTTTACCCTTTTTCGACCCGAAGCATTCCATTCCATGCACTGGGCGTAGGGAGTATTGATTATTCCGACGACGCCCTCCAACATCAATACCTGTCGAATAAAAATCTCATTGATAGCCTATACCTTGGAGGAGAGGCGAACCCATGATCTCTGCTTGGTATGCATAAGGGGTATATTAAGGTATGTACCTTTACCATAAACGATCGGCGGACTATTAACAGAAGCTCTGACCTTGCTACTTGATACAATAAGCATGAAATGGTTGGCTTAATCGATGTCGCCGCACAACCTCTACGATTTGTCTTCGCATTCATTTATTGATGGGGCCCAACATCACTTGAATATTTTTTCGGATTAAAGAGACCAATCCTAGAATCTTTTTGCTTTTGCTGTTGTGATCTGTTGTCGTGACGTGGTTGGGAGGGGACATAACTTTTTGTGGTTTTCTTTTTATTCTGCCCAAATTGACATACACAGCGTTTGGTGGGCGTAAAATTTTATTTGTTTTTAAATAGTGGGAAAACGTATGACCTTAATAAAATATCCACACATGAGTATGAATCACGTTAGATTGTGTGGCACTTTCTTGGTAAGAATGTGGTACTTATTGTGAGCTTTTGATGGCATTGTATGCAGCATTCATAAGATCGGGCCATGCAGGTATCTTCGATATTTTAGTGCTGGCAATGGAGAGACTTTTGGCATACCGATGAATGTGGGGAAACTTGCTTCAAATCGAAATCTCTGCACTGCGGTACTATGTTATGTGGTGCATAATTGATGTCAGAATGCAATTATGCAAGTCATATAACTTGGGTACAGTGGATGCAGTCTTATGCCGAATGCGAACGCTGAAGTCAAAAACACACTTTCAATATTTTTGTACGATATTTGAGTATTACGCTAAATGCCTTGAGAGTGTGTCTTCAAAGGCTATGGGAAAATTCAAATAGTTTTTTTAATTTTAGTTATTGAATAATCTTGAAAATATTGATCGTACAATGGTATGGTTAGATGGTTGTGGTAAATTTGCATCAGCAATTGAGAAGGGATACTCTGCTCAAACGACATTCTAAACTTAATCTGCTGTAACCCGGACCTTAAAATTGAATGTTGGCTGTCTGTTATTGAAATATTTACTAAGCGTCTAGGTAACGTCTTGCACGGGTGGAGAGAGCACTGCTGAAGCGAATATGATGTTCAATAGTTTCTTCCTACTCTTCGTCTCAGCAGCTTTTGCATGTCACGATGCATGATTATGAAGCGAAATAGTTCAAAGTTTATGTCCACCCATTCATGTGGTCTTTTTGGATCGGTAGTTGGCCATATCTCTTTTGTAATATAGCATCCAGAGTCAATTCGCCATCTACGATTTGTATGAGTGGCTCTTTGCAATAGCGTAGATCTCCACGCGGAAAGTGATTTCTCAAACTTGACAAACATGCTGGTTCTTTCCGTTTTTGATGTTAGTTCTCCTACTGTAGTTTTGATTGTTTAAGTTTTGAAAATTGAGGAATCCTGGATGTACTACACATCAGATATGAGTGTGTTGTGCATCCAGGATTCATCACCTTTTACGAAATGACGTTAAAATGAACTAGAATTAGGTTTCAGGAGTTCCAAGTTCTGTTTTGAAGTCTTCACTGATTTCATTTTCGGTGCACCCTCAACAACACAGCATCCATTCCGCCGCTAATTTTTCTTATGCCCAAACGGTCATGCATTGTACTAATAAGAGCTTCAAAACTGATATATCTCACGATATGTGACCCGTCGGTTGACGAAAATAATATTGCAGATATTCCACATTTAGAGTAGATGTAGAGCTTAGAATGGTGGTCCTTGGCGTTATGGGAATGTGCGTCGATCATAACATACTTGAACCTGTGCGTCGATCATAACATACTTGAACCTCGACATAGTAGGTTTGATCACTGGTCTGCACGGCAGAAAAAATAATAACTGTCACGGCCCCAAAACTGACAATGCTCAGCAGCTTTCTAGAAAAAAGTGTCTCAAACTAGTCTATGCTCAAATAGCATACGGATACTTGTCTACAGAAAGCTTCAGAGTTGTCGGTCAATTGTACTGATTTTTGCCAATACTGTAGTGTAACTCATTTTAATGATATTATTAACGACACCTCCATAAGGTATTTGTGGATTTCATTCACATTGGTATCTATTATTGTTTTGTGGTAGCCCGTGGCGTTGCGGCTATGTGCGTTGACCCTAACATCTACGTCGTATGCTCGATCCCTGGTCTGTGCCACAAACATAATTTTCACGACCCCACCTCTTTCTAGTCACTGACAATACTCACAGAGTATTTCCTGTCTAGAAAAACCTTCTCAAACTTGGCCGTTCGGAGTTGGCATAAAACTGTAAGGCCCTTCCAATCGCTAGAGAACAATAGCACGCACAATACGAGTGGTTGCTGACAAGCTGAGAAGAAGGCCCTGGCCCTCTACGGGCTGTAGCGCCAACTTGGGATTTTTTTTGTTCATTTTATTTTTTTTTAATTCATAACAGGCTTTAAAAAAATGCTAACAACTAGTTGGACGAACTATTTCTAACTTACTCGCTCTTAACAGGCACTCTAAGCTTAACTTAATCATACATCCTGGGCGATCAGTAGTTTTCTTGCTCGTTGGAATAAATGAATTTTAGTGAGACATGTGAGCGATCTTGAGACGGATTTAGCCCAGAAAGAAACAAAAATGCAAGAAGAAAAATTGTTCACCCTGACTGCAATCTTGCATCAAATGGTCTGACATATGCAATAATCCTTCTAGTGAAGAACTAACATGTATGAAATTCGGTCTGATTGCAATGTCAAACGTTTGAACAAGAAATGTACAAAAATTCCGGAACCTGAATGTGGTACAATTATTAAAGAACTCAAAGAGCGGATGAACACAGATGTCACTCGGATTCTTACTGACTTAGTGCTCTTGTTGTCATTCGCTTATGCTATGGAGGTTTATTGCTATTGATGATAAGAGAACACATATAATACACATAACATTTTGATATTTCTAGTCATGGTGCATGGTATGTACACTGAATAAAGTGGGCGGCAGCTTGGATTGAGAGAAAAGTTCTGCGTACGATCTTTGGTCCTGTTTGCGTTGATGGCATTTGGAGGAGAAGGTTCAACCACGAACTGTACGGGCTGTACAGCGGCATGCACCTAGTTGCACCTAAGTCATGTAGAGCGGATGGACACCACAGCTCCGGCCAGAAGAGTCTTCGACACTGAGCCATTGGGACAGCGCAACAGAGGACGTCCTCGCACTAGATGGCGCACGCATGGGAAAAGGATCTCTACCAACTTGGTGTGCGCAGCTGGAGGCAGCTGGCGAAAGATCATGCTCGCTGGAGAGGCTTGTTGGTTGAGGCCCAGGTCCAAGAAGCTTGGTGGTAAAGAGGGAATGGGATTATAGGTTTGGGATATTGATCTGCCAAATGAGTCTCATATAGTCCATACTTAGCGATTATGCATCCATGCTGTAGAGAAGACAACGATTTCGCTGAAAGGAATATCAACCAGCAGAACTTGCGTAGCTTGAAGCTGCCAACACAAGTTGTCAGAGGCCCAGCTTTACTCACGATTGTGGCACAAGTCAAAGAAGATGGTAGAAGAGCTGGTAGCTATGTTTTTAAATCAATTTGTGAACCATCTCTACCAGAGCTGCAGCAACGAGGAGAATCAAAGACTATCCAACAACAACTTTGCCATTGACGATCTCTCCAGAATCACCGCCTAGTTTCGCTAGGCCAGGGAATGCAGACATATCGGTTATGTTAAGATTTATGGAGACCATGGTGTGTTTTCAACCACCATGCGACATGACGTGAAGAATTGCATACTCCACAGTCCACAGTTGAAGGGATTCACAATCGGCCCTTTGCCCTCCGAGTGGGAGTGATGGTCAGACATCACACTTCAGTTCCAAAATCTAACTTAACCTAACTATCTCGGGCATACGACGATTATTGACGAACTGAATTACGTTTTCATCTACTCAATTTGTTTCCGCAATTGAAGATATGGAAGCTGAAGCTAGATTACCATCGTAAGCTTCCGCCGAAGAAAAGAAGATTAAATGTTAATTTCTGTCAATCTAATATTTAGAGGGCTTTATATGTTTGCTTAGCAGTGCTGAAATATACATAAAAGAAACCCTTCACGAGACCAGAGAGGACTCAAAGTCAAGCTAGGCCTCGAAAGTTCCTGCATCTACCCAATAACGAGCATCATACTACACATATTATTTCCTCTTAAACTTGTGATTCACTATAATATGAACAATAAATTGAAAATAAAAATCGCAGATCTTTCCTAAGCCCGATATCATCGTAAATACTTTAACACGTCAACTCTACAGAGACTCTTGATTTCAAGTCCTAGTTCCCAGCGCATTGTCATGTAATAACTTTCTCTCGCGTTTCACTTGAACCCATTTGCCGACATCAAACTCAAGCTCAGCCATGGCGATGACAACTCAGACTCAGATGAGCCGACATACACTTGCTAATGGGCCCAAGTGCTTACCACCTAGAATTCCCACTAACTACAACCTCAAGTGTGCATCATCATTTCAAACGAATGCCCACAAAACTGCCGATTCCCATCCAATCGCTTGCCATAAATTGCCGTAATTATCCCATTAGCCCACCGCACAGTTACATGACGAACAACAAAAGGACATTCCACAAGTGTTCGCACTTTTATCGCCGCCGAGAGTGGACGAGTTGTAAGCTAAAGGCCCGCGCAACTCTACGCGCTGGAGTCGAGTCATCTCGGGGGTCTCTGAACAAGGAGAAGAGACGATCGACATCATGATCAGCGCATCGCGCATCTCACGCATGCGCGCACTCGAACGGGTTAAGTATGACGCAAGGAGCATAAATTAAAACTGACATCTCGATTTGGCGTTTTGTTTTCTGCTTTTTTCGGCGGCTCGCCGTAGAGCGGCATCAGCGGCAGTGCGGCAGTGGTGGCGGCGCGGTGGCTTCTCGTGGCCGAGCTCTCAATAGCTCTTCAGAGGTAAACTGCCGCGGTGTCTAGCATCGGCAAGGCAAAGATGAAGAGGCCTAGGGTACCGCTTCGATGTCTCTTTGTTTTCATATTCCAGTGATGTACTTATCGCTGTGGGCTCTCGGCTCCGTGTGACGATGGTGGTACTTCGAGTCTCCCAGATGGCTGCCCTGTGCGCTTCGAGTGAATAAATCACATTCGGAGCGGCCTATTCCCGCGTGGTCATGATGATGCGAGTGCACACTCAAGTGTGGGCCTTCAAGTGCGAGATGTGGACCCAACGTCAGGGCGAGCTGTGTCCCCAAAACACTGTGTGTGTGCTGTTCCCGGTGCCGGTGACGGTGTGCCCGCGCGCTCACTGGAGCTTTGAGAGGCCACTTCAATCGTACGGGAAACCCCCAGATGAACCCGTCCCGGCATATATCAGATAACACTCACGCCACCCACCGCGTCGGCCATGGTCCATGGACGGATCTAGGAGGGAGAGAGTTCAGGCGGAGCTCTCTATGCTGGAGCCCGCCGCGCTGCACCGTGGACCTATGGGAACGGAAAAAAAATCGGCCAAAAGTACGCAAGAGGTCTCAGAATTGAAATCAAAGACCTCGTCGCGTCGGACTGTTGCCGATGTAGGTGTAGGTACTGGTCGGCCTAGCGAGGCATGGTGCTGCATACATTATGACATGGATGCTGGTGGGGCGGCGGTATCGCGGGTAATTGTGTTGTGCATATGGTTCATGCACCGCGTTATTGGCAGTGTGGTGGTCGATGGTCGATGGTCGATGGTCTTCGCTGCATAAATTTATGTTTCACTTTCAATTAGGCTCTGTCTTGTTATTGCGTAGACTTGTTGCTGGCTGGCGGCGGGGCCGTGTGGGGGCGGGTCAGTGTCTCCGTGCCGATGGAATTATGTTTGCTTGGCTAACAACTTCATATGGAAATTTTTACTCATACAACAAAAAAGAAACACCACCTTAGAGTGGAGAGGAAAATTAAGAACCGCCTTTGTGCCTCAATCGATGTTTTTGATGCATGATGGGATAATTGAGAGGTATGGTAATTTGTTTTTAACGCTGCTTGTTGCAAGGTCTTTTTTTTTCCTCCCTCCATCATTCTCCTCTGCCACTTTCCGTGCCCCCTTGGAGAGGCTTTGTTCTCAATTTATTGTATATTGCGTGCGGTATGACCGCCTTTCGGGACGTACAAGGTGGGAGCTTTGAGCAGCAAATAATGGTATTAACTGGAGTCCGATGCCCCAAGGCTTTGAGCACTCTACAGCTCGTGTGCCGCTGAAACGTTGATTGCTGCTGCGAGCGCAACTTCAAAATTGAGGCCATATCAGCGATTCAGTTAAACTTTAAATTAGCACTTGTGCATAAATTCAAAGTATTTTTATTAGTAATTGATTTCAGTTCAATTGTGCGAACTTATCAGAGATTCATGGGTAACAATGTAGAGGCCAATCAACGAAAGCGTAACAACGTAACGATATGACTAGAGGAAGTTGATGCTGAGTTCAGCTCTGGCTTTTGTTATGCATTTTTTTTAACTATTGAGTGTCTGGTGGTGAAAAGTAAGAAAGCGAACACTACATGGTGGACTTGAGCCTGCAGTCTACAGAATTGAAAAACTGCTGGGAATTGCGTCGGCTTATCTATTTCCACCGATTTGGTTCATACATGTAGTTACTGTGGTGGTATGTAGCATAATAGGGAACTGGTCAAGTTCTATTAGTAGTCGCATTATGAAGCAACTTCTTCTTACCTTCAAAGTGAAGAACTAAATCCAAATCCTTTGGGTATGGGACCTTTAACCCATTTGAAGGTGATTAGCCATGTATTCGAAGCAGACAAATAACATGCAGCACGTGCCGCAACTGGCTCGCTGTAGTGCAACTAGAACATCTGCATGGTTGTTGCCAGTAACAACCTACTTTGTTAAGTTGTGCCATCGCTGAATCGTTAGGTAATGGTAGTTGGGAGAGGAGATGGAAAGCGGAAAGAGTAATGGGGTGGGTGTATGAATATGCGTGAAAATGATGTTTAAAAATTCAACCCAAGGAGGAACAGCATATGTCGAGGGATCTAGTCACTAAAATGCGAACTTGGGTGTCTTGAGAAGCCTAACTTAAAAAAACTGACCGCTTTAAGCTATTGGGTCCATAACTTAATTCGTGCGGTTTTTTGAACGTAGCTTCTCAGCAACCACTCGTGTTGTGTGTGTGTTATTGTTCTCTCACGAATGGAAGGGACCTACAGTTTTACGCCGACTCCGAACGGCCAAGTTTGAGAAATTTTTCTAGACAGGAAATACTCTTTGAGCATTGTCAGTGACTCGAAAGAGGTGAGGTCGTGAAAATTGTTTTCGTCGCTCAGAGTAGGAATCGAACCTACGACGCCGAGATTGGGGTCGACGCACATACCCAAAACGCCACGGGCCACGACGTGGCAATATAATAGTATTTTCAAAGTTCTGACCATCTGGAGCTATGACTTTGCTTATTTTTCTGGCAATTTGCGGGTCCAATCCCAAAAGAACTGCGCCGGTTTGACAGCCAAGAATGAATCAAGCCAATTTTTGATATTCCGCTCTGACTCACTCTCGATGTTCGAAACAAAATTTCAAAGTCAACTTAAAAGCAGTCAAATTGAAATACATGACTCTTATAGCCCTATTCCGCCACACCTCTGCGACATGTCACAAGTTGCAACTGCTTCACAAGAGCAAGGTAAGTCACAAATTGTGAGGTTTTCGTATTCTAAGCAAATCCTCACAACTTATGAGCGTCACAGTAAATATCAAAGTTGTAATAAACGTCGAAGCATATCATAGGATGCTTTGTTGAGCGAAAAGGCGAACAATAAAAGGAATTTTTTAAAATGCCCGACAAGATACGGACAAAATGCAATTGGTTTTATGCAATGAAAATGAGAAAAATTCAAAGGAATTTGCGAGGAATTCCCTCTTCGCATTTTTGTCTCAAACTCAACGGTCTTTTGAGCCCGAGAGGGACAGAGAGATGGTTTCACCACATCGAGATAACTATTATTGTGTTTTTTTATAGAATACCAAGCAACCTCATAAGGGGTTGATTCACAACTTTAGCATCACAGACATTTGTGAGTTGGCACCACATCACAACCAGAAGGGGGCATTAAACGCACAATAGACAACCAGCATGGTCAGGAAAACCCAAAAAAGCTTAATGCAGCTACCAGGAAACTTAATGAACACTTATCTCAAATCACTTGCTCATTTCAGTTGCAGCATATTAGTATACTTTGTGCATGATACCAATGGATGATTCAGTGAATGTCGGCGATAAATCGGCGAAGGGTTTTGCGATTTCTCATCAAGTCATTACCCTTCGTGGGAGTTTTTTAGTGATCCAGAATTTTTTTCATAGACATAGAGTTTTTAGTTGGAATCATATCCATACAAATTTAATTTATTTGACAAATAAATTCACACATGGGGTTAATAAATATATTTTTTTACTCTGTTGTATGTTGGTTATATTTGAGTTTAAAAACACTACAATTTTATTTAGTTCCTTATGTTTAACAAATTATAATTCAATTTATTTTTTAGAAGAATTTTCAAATTTATTTTTTATTTGAATCCGCATGATATTATACAAGAAACTTTTAAATATGTTTTGTAACATTTTATTCTAAAGGGTGATTTTTTAAAAGCTATAGAAAAGTTTTTCAAAAAAAAAACACATACCATTCAGAAAACTGCATGAAATCATTATTTACGTACGGTCCATATAATTTAATGTTTGAAGATTATTTCATGCAAATGTTGACCTTGACTGCTCATCAAACGGTCCATCAGCTTAGTCAATTTTTGGCATACTCTTTCCAATATTTCGGCCGGTATCTCACGAATAAATGCTTCAATGTTGTCTTCCAATGCGTCAATTGAAGCTGGTTGTCTGTATAGACAAGAGCTTTTACGCAGCCCCACAAAAAATAGTCGAAAGGCGTTAAATCGCACGATCTAGGCGGCCAATTGACCGGTCCCGAACGTGAAATAAAATCTTCAATCTGCTGTGTCAGCACGCGCAACAATGGACCTATTGAGAGGCGAGTTCGGTGAAGATTTTATGTGCATGTGGCACCGTCTCGTTGAAACCACATGTCATGCAAGTCAAGCTCTTGCATTTTGGGCAAAAAAGTTGGATACCATTTCACGGTAGCGCTCACCATTCACATTTACGTTACGATTCGCATCATCTTTGAAGAAGTACGGTCCAATGATGCCCATAAACCGCAGCAAAATGTGACTTTTTCTGGATACATTGGTAGCTCCTGCAATGCTTCTGGCTGATATTCACTCCAAAATCGACAATTCTGCCTTTTTACGTGCCCATTGAGCCAAAAATGAGCTTCGTCGCTGAACACAATTTTTCGGAAGTGGCGCGCGATGAACTTTCTTAACAGAGCACGCATTTTGATAATAAAAATCAATAATTTGCAAGCGTTGCTCGTTTGTAAGATGATTCATGTTTAAATTATATACCAAACTGAAGATGTTTGACAGTGAAACAAAACACGAAACGTGAGTCAGCTTTTAAGCCAATGTTGCCAAAAAAAATAGTAACTAAAAATCACGCTTTATATGAGAATGAAGTCTCCGGTTCAACTCTAGAATGGAACTGACTTTGATAGTTGGTGGCTTCACAAAAGATGCCAACATAATTTGTCAACGTTGTTATCAACTAGCGGTGATCTTGGTGCAAATTCTAAAAAAAAAAAAAACGTTTCTGCAAATGGCCATATTAGAAACGCACATTTTTGTAAACAATTGGCAATCCCCACATGGGTAAACAAGTTGTTTGTTCGCCGATTAGCAGTGAATAGCAAACAAAAACTAAACATGGCAGGCATTCCGTAAAATAAATTCTAATGAGGCCATGTTGCAGTATTTGCTGTTCACTTACATCATTGTATATTTCGGGAAAAAATTCTCGAATGTTGCATTCCAAGGCACTGTGTTCAGTAAAAATGTACGCTGTCATAGAAAACAATGCGGACAATTGGAAGTTCTAAGACACCTTTACAGTAAGCAGCGTTTGAATTGCTTCAGTCGATGTAGCAAATGTTGCTTAATTTTTGCTTTTTACTGCTTCGACTGCCGTCAACTTCTTGAAACGAACTCTGACTGCTGCTTATGCTGCTGAAAAAATCGACAGGCACAGTAGAAGTAAAAACACATAACGATCACTGATCAACTCCGCAGCAGCTGCAGCAGTCATCGATTGATCATTTTGCTTTGCTATTGTTTTTATGTCAGCAGCACATGTCAGAGCAGAAGAAATGTGACGACTTCGACAGTCGGCAGCAGTAACATTTCAGATAGTGACTGTAAATTTTTTCAGCAGCAACAGCAGAAGAAATGATGTATCAAACACTGGTATTAAGTAGTCCAAGTCCGCTTAGCACCACTGTGGATGGACAATTACTTCAGGATGCCAAAACTAACAATTAGCAAGTGTACCCACACCATAATCGATTCAAGGTCCTTCCTACATGATGTATGTCATCAGTAGTCTAAAACTATTGATTCAATATGCAAAGTGCAAACACTCAGCATTTTTTCTTGCCGTGGGAGACACACAGTGTCAAGTTCGAAAGTTGAATACCAGTCAATGGTAACACACGATACACTAAGACTGCGGGTATTTTTGATCACCCTGTTATTACTGCTAAGCGAGAACGATTCAGCAGTCTAACCGACACTAGTTAATGTCGTCACGCGGTTGTAGTCATCATCTCAACCGTGAATCCAAGAATAAGTGTGTCTTAAATTTAAATAATGATATAGCTTCTGAAAATTTAAGTTTAAGAAGCTTTTCGACGCGAAATCGAAAGAAATGGAGCTGTGAATTATAAATTGTGCTCCTGTCTGGAAACCCAGAAATCTCAGCGCCTAAGTCAATAAGTCGAATCAACTCCTTCCTGAGCCCCGGCGGCAACTCACTTTAAAATATGTTACAGAAAAAGAAGTAAGGAGAGTATGAGAGTACGTTCTCACGATCAGTTCACATTCATGGAGTGGTCGCCGATCAAAGCTCTAATAAAAATTTATATGAATATTGCAGCGTGTGTCGATGATGATGTTGCTACACACCGTCCTATCGACATGTCTATGAAGGATCTTCTTAAGGGAGATATTGGTTTGGTAATCATGCAAAAGTTGGCGACAGTTTTGTGTGAAATTAAATTAAATATATAAGGCTTTGGTGGTCTTTTATGCATCAAATCCTGACGGGCGTAGGCACTAGATCGGCTTTGCTTTGAAAATAACAATACCACAATTACACTAGTGGTAACGGAAAAAGCTTGCATAAAACCCGACTGTAGTGTCTTTCAAAAATAACCTCAAATCTGTTTGTATCAGGAAATAGAAATAAATATAAAATAGATACTCTTAAGGATATGTGCCCGTAATTGCTGTTTTCAACTGTCATACTGCATCAGCCTTCTGAGCAGGATGCTGAGACTACAATAAATTGTTAAAAGTGATAATTTGTAACAGCGATTCATTTAATTATATTTTATGTGTATTTTATTTTCACATGGCGCTTTGAAATCATCCATGTCCAAATGTCAATCATTCTTGCTTAGTATTCCCATCTATGATTCCTAAGTTGATCAGGCTTGTCATGCCGCGGCCCTTACCAGCAATAGCTGAAATCTTGGCAAGTTTATGGAACAAACATTTACTTGCACAGTAAGCAATGGAAAACTAAACGCTTCGCAGTCAAATGAGTAACATGCAGAAGCCAATTAAAAACCGTTCCATCATCTAGGACCACCCTTGTGCAGATCAATATTCAAATATGAGAATTCCAAATCCTCGAAATGATGCCCTCTAGGCAAACACAACAAACAACGGTTCCATATCTATGCATCTATTCATGGGGCAAAGTCAACCCAAATAATCGAAGAGGTTGTATAATATCCAAGCATATGCATGGTAAATAACGTATTCACCTCATAATTTCAGTGACCCATCTTCTCTCCCTAACAAAGTCATTAAGTCGTCGTTGCTTTTAAAATCAAACTGATAGGCATGTTCTAGTATGTAAAGTATTTGCGCCTGCGGTCGTAGACACGACCCTTTTCACATTATCGCAGCCATTATTGAAATTCTGGATGGCTACTTTCCAAGAGTCGCGCCGCGCCACACTGCGCTCATATTTACAACTTTCTACAACAAAGCTCTTGATTGGAATATCGAAGGACATTAATATTCATAGGCACATCACAACTCATAATAATAACGACCTGCTACTTTTATTTCTAACTGCCGATTATAAATCACTGCAGCGACAACCAGCAAAATAAATATGATCACTTTGACTTCTGATAAGAGTTTCATTTCCATCCAGTCTTGGGGTTTTTATTATTTCACCGTCTCAGATACTTAATGATTAGATCGCGCACTTACGTACGAATGCGTGCGTCGTGCTGGTGTGAATGCGGATACTTATTCATATATTCCGCAGTCGTAGATCGACTGGGATTAGATGCTGTGGTATAAGCTTACAAACACCGGGGGTGAATGCTTACCAACGGCCGATGCCTACTGACTGATGGAAACGAATTAATGAAGCTTTCTCCGTGTGGGTTCTTCCCTAATTGGCTTGCATATCAACGATCCGAAAATGCTTGACATGTCCATACATATTAATAATAGCAATTTGTTTGAGAATATTCAAACAGAATATCGGATTTCATTGGTCCAGTAGTCAAGTCAAGCAACGTCGGTAAACATAAGCTGGGGTAGTCGTCACTACTAATTTCGGATTTTTCACGAAACAGGAATGATTTTAGGAGCCGACGATAAGATCGTACGTTTCGAATGGAAAAGTTTTGGTGAAACTAGGGCCTAACAAGCTTAGCCAGTACAATCTCTTGCGATCCTCCTCAATCTTAACAGTGATCGTTCTTTTCTGAGTTGTGTAGGCCTAGTAATAGTAGAAAGTTGTTCAAACGTGTAATTCTTATGCGCTCTGCATGACGTAGCATCCTTACCCGATCTACCACAAGTCAACCACACAGACTATGCAATTCGTGGTGCCTCCCATTTTGTTCACATTAAGCGTAAATTCACTCTCTTCTTCGTCCGATATGAGTTCAAGTTGTATTCTATTCGGTTGGAAAAACTCACACGACACTCCTTGAAAAAAAAATCCAGAACAGAACTGGTTGATGAATCACGTACATGTTTCAGTGTCATTTCACAATTTGTAGGCCTTTTGATACCATTTCATCGTCGCCGCCATCGATCGAATCGCTACTTCTATATTACTGAAATTATTAAATAATTACACTCTGTCAGCTTAGAGAAGAATACAGAACGACGAACTTTATGGCTTATACAGCGATATTGACCTTGATACAACGAATTCAAGCCTATACCCTCAGTTGATCGTGCAGAGCGCCTGGAGAGTTCAAAACTACGGCAACACCGAAGGACAAGTCAACGAAGGAACTTCTCGCAACCGGTGATGTGCGTAGGTAAGGGACCTTAGCTCAAAGTGTGAAATCAGATGCTTCTGGTTAAAGCCCGTGTCTTTTCGAAATGCATATCGACTGTAGGCCAAATTAAAGGAGGAAACTACCAAGAAGTCAGTTAAGTAAGTAATTTGCTGGCTTAAAGCGTAGGATACTTTTGGGCGTATATCAATAGGAGGACGTGTACCATGTTGTTTTATTTTTCAAGGATCAACCTTCTACCTCATCAAGGAGCACGTATAAATATAACTTGTTGCGCGCAGTTCGAAAGCCAAAGCTTATGGATCAAACATCGAAAGTCGATCAACGAATTTAAACAATTAAAATAAGTTTTAAAAGAAGCGTTTAATTTGGTCAACTCTTCAGACTGCAAAAATTACAATTTTGTTAAATCTACAATGCACACAACGAACTGAGGCATATGTGTATAAATCGATTTGAAATTTATGGACTGATGAACAGACAACTGAAGGGGCCTACTTTGAGCTTACATCAAGAAGAAACAGTCCTAATAAGCTGACAGGTGAAAAAAATACTTTGAATCATCCTAGAGAGGAGCAATACAGCGCCAAGTCTAGTTTTGACATTCCTGTCAAACACATCACTTTGTGCAGGATTACGATATAGAACTCTCGCTGCTACATCAAACTCACATAGACCTTCAATGTCAAAAAGGTTATATTCAAGGCGACACGCTGTCACGCGATTAAGTAACAGAGCCATCTGTTGAAAAACCAAGCCGACTCTATATAATACTCTGATAATCCCTGTGTTGCTCTATGCCGCAGAGACATGGACGAAATTAAAAGCGAATGAAGAGGTTCTTGGCGGTTTTGAGAGAAAAGTTCTGCGTGCGATCTTTGGTCATGTTTGTGTTGATAGCATCTGCAGGAGACGTGCGTCTGCATCCAACGTTTAAAAGCTTCAGGGGGTGGTGAATACCAGAAGACATAAGTCCCAGTGGCAATGACGAGGTTTTGTCCAAAGTATGCACAAAGAGTGTCACCAAATATTGTAATGTTTTTTATATTTGAAGTGAAAGTATATATGAACCGAGTAGCTAAAGGGGATGAGTCTTGTTCACTTATGTACTCGAAAACCAGTTTGTTGCAATCGGAAATGAAGAGGTAAAGTAAGACTAAAGATGGTTTTATATCAGCTTCCAAGCCAAATGTGGCCAAATTTTCTGTTAAAGTTCAATAGCTGATGGGTTGGATCGTAAACGCGAACACTCGCTACTACAAATCGACAGTACGGCTTTCTCACTCTACTTGAAGTTACGTGTGCACACATGTTGTACAACTTTAGTAAATTTTTTTCTCATTCTCCATTCTCTCTGATTGGGATTTGGCGGAGTACACATTGGAGGAATGAAGATGACATCAGATGTGAACTACTACCATTCTTAGTGACAGCCAGGCGGCCATTTCGGCTATAGAAATCAAGTCCGAGCTAGTTGGAAACTGTCGCGTAGAGCTCACGGTTCTTGACTAGGTCCCGGGTCACAAGGGTATAACCAGCAACGAGGTAGCATATGAACTTGGTAGGGAAGGGGCCGAATCCAAACCATCCCAAGTAATCCTATTATTTCATCCACCGCTTGCTGATGTCAAGAGCAAAATGAACAGAAAAATCATGCAACTAGCTAAAAAAAAGTGGGACTCTCTTCCCTGTGAGAACACTTGTATATTATGGCCTAGATATAGTAGCGCCAAAACAGACACACTTCTCCAACGCTGCTGCGGATAGTAGTCGGGACACTAACTGGCCATAATCATCTGAGATACCATGAACAGATAATAGGACTTGCTCATGACACCATAAGCAGAGCCTGAGGGGACGAAGAAGAGATTTGGAATACTTCGCACTACATTTGTCACTGCCCCAGTCATTGCATATGAAGCCAGACAATACTGGGAAATGTATTCTTCCAGAATCGCCAAGACATAGGAGATAAGACAAACGGATGGTTCCTCAAGAACTGTCGTACATCCGAACGCGTCTTTCCAACGTTGATGTTGCTAGAAAGTATTTAAATTGTTTTCAATCATTTTTAGGCCTTATTTCTTTATGTTCCAGTTTCGATCGAATTTAGAGACACTTAATACCACAATCTGTGCACTTGATTCAAATTCCTCACTCAGATGAATACTTTGGTCAGATGTGTGCTAACATCATGTTCTCAACCGGCCAATGCAGATTCCAAGACAAATTCTTCCCCACTGAAGGAAACAATCACTCTCAATTATTGGTTTAATTGTAAGGCAATTATTCAATACCGAGCAACGCTTGATAAATCGATTATGTCAGCAGAAATCCACAAGCGATTCGTTTCATGTTCGACTTTGCACACTCATTGTGGTGTCAACCATTTGTCATTTCAAATGACCTGTCCGGCGTTATGCATTCAACGTCGCGCAACGGATACTCAAGCAATTAGTCCGAAGAGTGAAATAAATGCAAATTTAATACTTTACCTATCAACACACTTACAGCCACCTGAACCACACGTAGGATCAGCGTCAAAACACGGGTTCACAGACTGCCCCAAATGACAGAGTCAACTGAACACCTAGTTCTCGGATATTTATGGGTCTATATCGATTTGGGGCTCTCCTCGTCGATGCCGTATTGGTTTTGAATTTTGATTTTAAATTGAAATTAATAAGGCGCCTTAACAAAATGTTAACCTGATTAGAGACCAGAAATGTCGAGGAATTTGAATTAGGGGCCTGAATTCGAATCAAATCAGCGGCCACGAGTGTGTTTTCGTTTCGCATAGAGAGCTTCGTTAAGACAACCTGATGTGGTTCCTGCGTGCATCGTCATTTGGGACACCATGCTGCCTCATGGGACGATCTTTGCACCACTGCGTGGCGGAAGAATATTCAACATATGTATCTAAACTGGAAGATGGTCAGAAAATAAAACAAAAATCAGAACACAAATCTATGCGAGTTGAAAAATTGGAATCAAATTTATTGCCAATAAAACGCGACGGTGTTTCATTAGCGCTCAACTCTGCAGGGCGCTCGCTCGGCTCTAAGTTTTTCAGTAAGAAATTATGCTTTATAAATATTTTGTTAATTCAAATTCGGAATAATTTTGTGTGTCTTAAGTTTGTTACGTTTTTGATTTGAATCGCCACTGCACCGTTGAGGAGGGCACGAGGAGATGTTTGTTAATTAATTGAAGCGATGATTGATTCGATTTATTTGGTGTTAATTACTGAGGAATTTTATTCGAAATCTAATGCTGTTGAACGGATTTTAAGTGAATATGGATATGGGTTGGCTGGGAATTTATGTAAAGTTTATAATTTGATTTGGTAGTCGATTGGCAAGTCTGTCAGTATAACGGTGAGCATAATTGGAGCGTCTGGTCCGGTTCGGTGGGGATATTCGGCGGTGGTGTGAGCTTGAGAGATTAGATGACAATCCATGGCGCATAGGATTTTTCATGGTATTTTTAACACGCACCAACATGATGAATTGTCTACTCTGCTTTATGGCAGATACCAACAAGTTGTCTTCTTGTCCAATTGTATCGAATCTTTTCTAAGAGCATAGAGATTTCTTCATTCGCTCCTCGGACCTCGTTACTGAGACTGCTTGCATTGTTCAGAGCGATATGGATGTAAACGAAGTTTTATCCCGATGTAGTCTGTCATCTCTTAAAACAACATAAAAACGTAGTTCCCTTATTTACTATTATCAGCCTCAGACCATCCATGAGTTGCTGCTAGCAAGTTAGCAAGCGTTCATTGACTGTCATCAAGCCATTGTTATATGAGTATGTTAACAGTTTAATTTTTAACATTTTGAATATCCTGCTTTAAATATGGTGTTGAAGTATTATTAAAACTTAATTCATGCGGTTTGCTAAGAGATGGCGTATTCTGTATGTATTATTCCATTGGAACATGTATTGGAAAGCTACTGTCATTGAAAAAGTCTTGGATGTATCATACTTAGCATAATACCATTGTACATGTTTCTCTGAAACAAACGCTCAAATTTTCAAAAAAAAAAAAAAGCAGCACGAATTAAGTTATAGACCAAATAGTTTGTAAGCAAAAACTGTGCACGGACATTAATCCTCCAGCAAAGGCGATCATCGAATTCGAACCTCGTTGCTCAAGACGGAAATGAGGAGCGAATCTCAGCTCTAAAGATCAATTAAACGCGAACGCAAGACAGCTTGGTGTCTTCGACTGGAAGCAGCATGCTCATGATCGTCATCGATGGAAGGCAGCTATAGCACAAGGTCGTTGGGCTGTTTAATAAGGGTGTAAGCATATATTGCTGGATTATTGGATCAAGAGTATGATGTCGAAGAAGTAACATGACAGGACTACTATATACAAGAACATAAGCCTTTTAAAGGTATAGTCGCGTTCCCTGCTAATATTGATGGGCAACGAGAACTCTCCATCAATTTCCTGACACAAATTGACTAGTTTTGCAAGTTTACATAAATTTGACCTGGGGATATTTACCAGCACAGTCATCTTGTTCACCAAAGACACAGCTTCTGTCCAAACAAGCTTCGAAGTCAAAATGTCCGATGCTATGCTTTTATTTCCGCTTGGCGGTCGCAGAGGGTGGTAACCGATTTGTTGGTTATATTGCGTTAATGTGTGAGTGCATGCGCGAGTGCTGCTTCGTATATCGCAGCCACTTCAGCTTGGATGACGTGCTCAGTGCCAGTGATTTTCTGGTCATTTTGGTCACAGAAAACACCTGCGCCAGTACCCGCACTCGTGTTTGAGCCGTCGGTATGCGAGAGGAGAGTTCTCCTTCTGTTACTACCATGTACTCCTCCCATTGTTTCCGATCCGGAAAAACGAAAAAAAAGGTAAAAGGTCTTTACCGAAGCTTGCATGCAGTTAACTAGACAGTCGTCAGCTAATTTGGTCATTTGAACTAACAACCAGCACCACTTTACTCGACTGGAGTAGCATAATTGGTATCTGGCTTCGGCCTGTCAATAAGTTTTTTCCAATTTTTCTTATTCTATAACCCTCCAATTTAATACATCTGAATTATAAATAACCTCTGTTAGCTTAAGTCGAAAGACATAGAATAAGATTAGGTTTAGCTTAGAGTGCCCGCCTAGGGCCAGTAAGTTTAAAGTAGAAGCACTGTTCGTCCAACTAGTTTTAAGCATTTTTGTCTAGAATATAAGTATGTCATGAATTAACAAATAAAAATGAATTGAAAATGAAAAAAAAAAAAATGCTTCGGCCAGATTGAGGTGGGGATGGATCCACACTGCCGCTTAAGAGTCTTTTACTGTGGACTCTACGAAAGCCGAATTGTGACGGGATGTCAATATTGGTTGGAGTTTGAGGGAGTTCGACTTAAGGAGAGTTCGATTTTGCGAAGGTCCACTGTATATATAATAATGTACCATATGTATTATTTCTCAAATACTCAGCCGCGACAAAATGAGCAATTGTTAGTTTTCGACCCAAAAGCTTTTGTGCAAACTATGTATGCATTCGATAACTGTGTCACTCTCTGGTGGAATCTCCTTGATTGAGAATTTCTCTTGGTCTTTATTTTTTCTTCAAGAAAAAATTCCATACGTTTGTCAGATACCATATTTCAACACGATGTAGGTTTGGAAACTTCCAACTTTGCCGCACGTGCTAGGTAAAAACTGGTCCAAGATGGGCATTTCGGAATGCAAATAGGTACCTGACCGAAAAAAATTAAAAAGTAATCACATTGACTTTTTTTAAATAAGAAGTACAATCAAAACATTTGTGAATGGAGCTCTACTTCGTTCAGATGGATACCGCGATTTGATTTGTTGGAGCCAATTTTCAGCCACTCGGTAACACATTTCAAACAATGTTGGCTCCGTCCTCTTCCAACGTCTCGGCTTCTTGGCGTAAACCAATTACTCAACGTAGCCCCACAGACAAAAGTCAAGCGGCGTTAAATCGCACGAACTAGGTGACCAATATACTGGCCATTTCTAGAGGGTAAACAGTTTGATGATTAGTGAAAGAGTTCGTTCACAAACTAAATGAAAATATGTCAAGGAAAAATCTTTGCATCAACAAAATCTAAAATTGTGTACAGTTCGTCTGTTATTGAAAACAAAGCGTCGACCTGGAACATAGCTAGCACCCTGCACTCGCCGTGCGTAGTCGCCATTCGGACAAACGTTATGCCTTGCAAATCACCCACCCAATCGACCACAAATAAACAGTCACTTATGCACCAACACCCATTCGCCGTCTCATTCGAGAATATCAACGTAATTAGTCCTGCTTGGCGCATATCAAGACCTATTAAGAGTGCAGGTAATGACATTCACATTCACACCCAACTAAACAGCAAACCAGTCGCGTAGACCCAGAATGGCCGCCACCTCCGTCCATTCGACTTGTATAACAATCTTAATGAATTCCATATAAAGGAAATTCAAATTCAAATCCAACCCGGAATTTTCACAGCCGAACAGAAAAAAAAACAAGCCAACAACGAACAATATCCTCGAGACGACAAGAAAAAGAAACAGAAAATATTCAAATTCGGATTCAGAGGAGACAACCTACTTGCGAAATGGCTAAACGTCTGCATGCAGCGGCTGGGTGCATTTGTCCAACATACCAGTCACACATTCTCTAGTCTCGCAGACACGGCTAGCATGGCACTGGCTCCGAGGGATCCATGCGATCGACCCAGCCAACACCATTCCACTAATTTCGCATGTAAAGTGCCATTTTTGATTCCATTTTGCATTTCGCCAGCCGGGCTCTGAGACGGGAGCAAATTGCAGTGCATGCAATCTGTGGCCAGCAGCGACTACAGTTGCAACGGCCCCAGCGACACCGATTGTCATAGAGAACCAACGAGACTGGAATGGCGGCAAGTGAAGAGGAAAAACTCGCAGCAGAATACGAACGAATTATTTTCATTTCCATTCCGAAAAATTTCCAGTTTTTTCGTCAAGAAACCGAAGTCGAAGCCGAAACAGTTGCATTTGCGATTGCTTTGGTTGATAAGTGGTTGGTTTGTGCAACGCCACGTATAGCAATGGACAATGCAACCCTTTTTCCTTGCAATGGCGACCGCGACGCGGCGAGCAGCCCTTAGGCGGGCGGGCGGAATGTCACTCAACATTCAGGTGAACGTCGCAATCGGATATTAAGTGGTCATGCTGGCGACTGCACCAATGAGGGTCGTTAATCAAAAGTCACTCAGAAGGATAAATCCGTGGATGGGCGGGGGGACCCTGGCCGGATAGGCGGAAGCTCTAAATTTTAAAATTTCAAATATAACAACTTTGTAAAAACTCCGCTTCTGACCACTTGACCAAACGTAGATTGCTTGGGAGATAACGATGTCACACATACTATATGTGGGTTCATAGTCGTGCATGTATCGATTGGATTCGCTTGGTAAATTGAGCGTATGCTTTGAGCCACAACAGGGGAAAGGTTGGCATTGTAGCTCGATTTGAGTGGGATGTTTCGTGGGCCTAAGTGACTATTAACTTGCGTACTTACTAATCAAGCCTGGGAGGCATGAAGGGCTTCAGCCTGCTCAAATGCGATGCCTTCCATCGCTGATGGTTTTCCTCTCCTTTTCAGACAAGACGTCAAGGGGTTCATGTCCTCGATGTGTCCATCTGATGTTTTGCCAATCGCCTAGCTTGCAGTTACAAATAGCAGGACCCCAATATAAGAGTCTTGGAGTACTGTAGAATATGTCTTCCACGTCAGGCTTGTAGACAAATAAATACAGAAAATAAGCTAAATGTGGACAAGACGACCCTGCATTGTTTGTGCACTTCATGTTCGCCCTGAAAAAGAGATAATCCTAATCTGCCTCACAATTGAAGACATATTTTCCCAGGTGGTTTGTGACGGAATGATTCTAGCTCGACAGCATTTTATATCTAGTATGAGCTTGGGGCGAGCTCGATTCGTTTGCTCCTCAATCGCAATGAAAGTTTCGTCTACGGAGCGTTGGAACAAATTATCGATGGCATCGGCGTATTCAAACAGTTGGACTGACTTGCATAAATGCCTTCCGTGTTCAGAGCAGCCGCACTATCATCTTCTTTATAAGATTGGAAAATTGCAACAGAATCGCTCAGAAATTGATAGATTTAGCACATAGTAGAGAAAGGAAGTTTCGTCAGGGCAGAGTAAATACATTAATAGCAACTCATCGGCTGCGAAGGCTTAGTTGGGGAGTCGTAAAAAAGCGTTTTCCAATAAGAACTTGACAACTTATTTTTAAATAAAACGCAAACCATTTGAAATATTTTGAAAACTTTATTATCGGCTTGAAGTACAATCTAAACATTTATGAATGAAACTCGACTTCGTCCATATAACCACTTTGGGCGCCTCCCAATTGTCAACGACTGGGTCACACATTTCGCCCGAAATTACTGATATTTTGCGTTCAATGCTGAGCTCTTTCACCATCATCAGTTTGATGGCATAAACCAATTACTTACCGTAGTCCCACAGAAAAATAATCACAATTCGTTAAATCACGAACAAAGTGGCCAATCGACTGGCCCATTTCTTGAGATAGCACGCTCACCACACTTATTCTTCAATAGATCGAATGTAACTTGTGCGGTCAGACACATGGCACCATCCTGTTGAAACCATATCGTCCAAGTCTATATCTTCCAATATCCAAAATAATCCGTAATCATGGCGCGATAACGCTGACCGTTCACAGTAACGTGACGATCATTATAGTCGACGAAAAAATATGGCCCCGGTATGCAAACCGCACCAAAAAGTTATATTTTGTGGATTCAAGAAGCACACGTGGATTTTTACCCGACGAATAACGCATATTTTGCTTATTGACGGATCCATTGAGCCAAAAATGCGCAAACCGAAAATTGAAGTTAACGGTCCTAAAAGTGCGGTCACCGACTCCGAATTTCGGTGGAAAATTTGTATAGTATGCAGACGTTGCTCGTTCATATGTTGTTTTACTGAAATCTCAAAGGTGTCCCTAGTGGAAAACCCTTTACATTAGCTTGATTGAAAAAAAATCTTTTACTTCTTGTTCTCTCCGTGACAAACTTTTTGCTAGGTTGCTTCAAGAAAGACGTTTTTCACCTCAAAATTCGTGTAAAAATAGTGTGCATTGCTTGTCGTTTCCTCTTCGAGTTCTGCGGCACAGAATACCAAAGGATCTTATTTCATCAATATTTTTCAAACCATCAACCTGAATTTGATTGACTCAACATTTTATTCTTCAACATTCTTGATGACGCGAAAAATATAAGCCTTCGGAACAGACTACACGTTGATATGGAAGTTGTTATGAAGTTCCAACACGTCACACAATTATTCCCTATCTCAGTTGAAGACGAATTTCACATGCGTGATTGTGCGTACGATTTAAGACATTCTAAATACCCACTGTTTACACAAAACTTGAAACAAAAGCATCCGGCCCGATATTTGCCAGTACAACGCTCATGAGTTTTAAGAAGCAACAAAAAGTACCACCTCCATTTTAATTAAAAAGTGCAAAATCACTTAAGGCAATAAGGCATTTGTGTAGATTAAACATTGGATACGCTTATTTTTTCTTTTTTTTGTTTTCTGGCAATTTTATCTTAATGGCTTTTACACCATAAGTTAGCGCTCGCGCCGACAGCAAGAGCAAGCAAACCGTGAAATGGCGCGAAAAAATAAACCACTCGAAGGCGGTTCTCCATTTAGGCCAGTGGCAAGCGAAGGCCGGGGTCCGGACGGCGGCAGCAAAGTGAGAGCATTTCGAAATATTTCCATTTCAATCGTTTCAAATGCAAAAACAGAAGAATAAAATGAAAACAAAAATTCCATTGAATTGTAAATGAAGCTAAACAAAATAAAAATAAGCAAAAGTTTTAAACGCTCGCAAGTGATATTCATATCTGCTCATATTGCAGCCCTTGCCAGAGCGCGAGCGCCCCCCTCTCCCCCGCCACACACAAACAGTCTCCTCCCCCATAAGTATCCACATCCATCATCTGAATTATTTTCAGATTCCAAAACATTTTCATCCCAAAGAGAAAGAAAAAACAAGTATATTTCCTTTTTCTTTTTTTTTTTGTTAAATTTCATGTGAGTTTTTGGAGTTCTTTTTTTTCTGATTTGCTTTTTTTGTTTTGTGTTTTGTACGTTCGTTGGTTCGTCTAATTTCTGTTGTTGTGCTCAGGATGAATTTATCCCAAACACTGGGGCATCATTGAAGCACTCCGCTCCAGCTGTCAGTTCGTTTGATTGGCATTTTGACTTGAGATACATAAACGCTTGCTACACCACACTGACGGCGATCTTCTTGCCGCCATCGCCGCCACTGCCATTGCCAACGCCACCGCCATCCAATGCCGCCACCATAGTCGCTGCCGTTGTCTTCGTCATCATCATCATCGTCATCGTCGACAGTGCTGTACCCTGGGTCCACTGTTGATGCTCTAAAAGTCAGCGGAGTCAATTCTATGGGGCGTCTCATCTGGGGGATTATAGCTGTAATACAAAATGTTGGAATTTCCTCCTCTGAAATGTGTCTCTCATTTCATTTTTCGGATATTTTCCGATTTGTTTCTGCGTATTTTTGTGTTTTTTTATTAATTTCACTTCAGCCGTTCCGATTGCCCGAATGCATATCACGAAGGGCAAAACTTTGCGTCCGGAAAGCCGGTGGTCTCGGGAACTTTTGTTGACAAATGAAATTTAAGTATTGCTCGGTGCCATACGCCCGTGTGTGTTTGTGCTGTCCTTGACATCCATGTGTTTGTCGGGAGGGCTTGACAGCGCACATGGTTTGAAATGTCTTGTGTTTATCTGATACTTGTCGAATGAAAGCATGGCTGCGGGTTGTTGTTTTAGAACTTGATCACATATTCTCGATGTTAACACATCTGTCAAATTAGACATGCATCTCTGCCATGGTGTTTATTTATTCCTGAGGAGAATCGTATTGATGCGGAGACTTAATAAGCATATGTTCGAGGGCAGATTAACGATTTTCACGTTATGCTTTAAAGAGCGTCTCGGTCTGAGAAACTGATTGTGCGAAAATATGATTGAACATCACCCTCAGCATGCCTCAGCACCCTCACAAATTTATTTTGGAAAAACGTTCAAAACTGCATATTTTTGGCAATTTTGGCTCTTTCATTGAATTTTTCACAACAAATTCAGTCCTCCTTCGTTCAGTGCTAGCCCTCCCTATTCTCTGATCAATTATGATTTCTGATTTTTTCAATCGAAGAGCAAATACGTTGAGGGGATAGCAGCATTGTGAGTGATTTTCGATTTCTTAGCTCTGATGTGCATTCCTTGGGAACAAATGCAGAAAGCTGCCATGAGGACAATGTTATTGTTGGTTGACGATCAAGGTTCCGAACACTTTTTCGGACCTCTTTAAGGAAACAATTTCCAATGGCAATGCCTCAAGTCCAATTAGTGCTGACTGGGGTCAATATGCGCGACGTTTTTCCGGCAATAGCAAATCTAATGTGGGCACCGAGCTTGTGCGAATTGGTTGGGCAGTTAGCTTCGACTAAGGACGCCGCTCTTAAAATCGATATTGTCGAGCTCTGACTAGAGCATGGTACGTGATAGAAGTGTCTCCGCCTCATTACGAAATAGTCAAGGACATATGTTGCCGACATGTCTTAATAAGCACCAAATGGGCAAGCTTCGTTGAACAAGTGTGGATTGTGGTTACTCCAAAAAGGCAATTTTGCCTATCCTAGCCGGTGAGCCGCTGAGAAAATGTTTCTAAATTCAGGTCTCCATCCAGTCTAAGCAAAATCGCCATCCTTTCCAGCGTCTTGACGACACATTCATGCACGGATGCATGGCCCAAATGCAACCCAAAAATAAACTGGGTTGAGTCTGTTATGGTGCTCAACTTACCTGACCGTAGCAGCAGCTTCCATTCCGAATCATACTATGTCTGGTAGGTGACTTAAGACTAAATGACTAAGTGATCCGACAAATACCATGTACACTGAATCTACGATGACGACCAGCCTTATGACAAAGTTCACTAAGCGTGTTTACATTGATCCGAAAAGTTTCGCACATTTGGCAATCGCTAAGCAATCCATGATAAAATGGCAATCGTTACAGAATATTTTATTAGTTGAACTTTATTGGGAACTTTGACAGCTGGAAAGGTTCATCGCAGCTTTTCCTCATCTTCTTCTTATGATGCTACAGTCCGGCCTCAGTTAACAAGGCTCTCCAGCCAGCACGATCTTTAGCCAGTTGCCTCTAATTTCGCACGGCAAGTTGAGGTCCTTCGCAACTTGTGTGCGCTATCGGCTTCAAGTTCGCAGTACCCACCATCGTTTAAAAGAATATATTGTATTATGGAACGACATGGATGCAAGCAAGTCGGCATCACCCAAGACAGCGTAACAAATTCACTGAAATGCCGATTTAAGCTTTTTGGCTCACCTTAAATCTAGTCGTTACACATCCGTTGTACTCCTGACTGGAGTCGATGCTATTGTTGCCACTGGCCACTGGTCGACAACCGTTATATTGCTGACTTGTGTTGTTGGCTTTCTAGTACGGCCATAACACAAGCGAAATATAAAGTTCCCACTAGTCCACACTCTTCATGTACGAAACACACTCACAATTGAACAAATATGTGATGAATTTCGTAACAAAAATGACTACGCAGAGCAGAGTGGTGGCGAGAAGATATTTTATTCCATCTCTAATCACAGAAAACATTTCACCCGATTTTAAATGATACCTCGTCCATGCTGATAGGCTTAGAAGGCGCTTCGAGTCTAAAGCCTGAGCGTAAGGCCTTGATTTACCACCAATGTCACACAATTTGTATAACAGTCGCAAGTCCAATTTCCCTCACTAGATATGACTCAGCAAAGTCAACAGTTTAGTGTTGCTAGTTGCGAAAACGACACATTTGCGCAGCAAACATATCATTGAACAACTCTTAAATCCACACATCCCTAAGCAAACTACCATCATCATCACGTCATTCTGGATCAACCGCAAACCGACTGAATCCAACTCCTAGCATGCTTTATAGACTATCCAGCCTTCAGTAGAACAAGCCTAAGAATGAGACCTGCCAAATGGGCACAAAGCATCTTATCATCACCGAATCTAATCTAATCCGCCTCCGCCCCCAATCCGAGTACAATGTCTATTTTTTTCAAATACCGAATAAATATTTGGTAAATATTTCTGGCATCCGTATTTACGTAGAAGCCAACAAAAAACACTGAGTCTGCTGAGTGCTGGGTGTTGGTTGGTTGTTTGAAGGAGAGGGAGCGCTACAAGAAAATTAGGCGCCACTTCGTTTATTTTTGGGCCAACAACGCATCGCGCGATAATCAAAATAAATATTTTCCCAAGCTGTTTCGGGGCTGAAGAGTGTTCTTGTTACGGATTCTGTTGGTTCTGTTGGGGTTTCTTTTGAGATAAAATACTGGCAAAGATAAACCACAAAGTTATCGTATTGAGTGAGGAAATGCTGAATTATACTTTTTTTTGTGTTTAATTGAAAGAGCACCTTTTCACGGTGTACATACAAGGTTGTTTTGGAAAAATTCCCTCCTCTTGGTGTTGCTTCGTGTTTTTGAAGAACACACACAGGTTGGGGTGGCTTTTTGGAATGTCATTGAACTAGTTGGCTTGAAACGAGGATTTGAGTAAGCTTGATTGTACAGCAGGAGGTGTGATTGTCAGCTGCAATTTTATTATTCTTCCGAATTAATCTTTACTTTAACACCTGTTCATTTGAATGAACTCGTTTTTCTTATATATTCCTCGCACATGACTTTGTTGCAAAGTCTTGTATCCACATGAAGCGTTGAGTTCTTTATCACTTAATCACATTAAATCCTCAATGCTTTCCCTTTGTAGAGTCAATTATTTTTTCACTTTTTTGCAAGCCAATTTATTATGTGCTGGATTTAATTGTCATATTTTGCGCCATTCATTCAATCAATTCGCCATTAGTTGAGTTTTATTTACCAGGCAGTCTTTTAAAAAAACGTTTACGATGTAGAACTCAAAGTATAAAAAAACTGGTTTAATTATTAACAATCACTGCACCATTCAGTAAATGTTGTATGATAAGTGAATGATGTCACAAATTTGATGGAGATCACCTCCTTTGTTTATTTATAAAAATATGAAAAACCGTGTGTTTTTCAAATAAACAAGACAAAGAGGTATCCGTGCGACAGTACATCTGTCACATTTGTTATAAATGTATTTTCTGTTGCTCATTTGATCGGTACATGCTTTAACTCAAACAATAACTGACTTAACTAATATATAGTAATTAATAAATACTGCAACTGCGCGCTCGGACGTTCCGACTTTGATATTTTAATCAGGGTACACGTAAATCATTTGTATCAGTGGAAATGAGGCGGTCGCATGCTGTAAGCCTTATATCGTAAGCCAGAGAACAAAATTCTAGGTAGTGCTACTCTAAACTCAGTCTGGCGTTTTGTTGATTGTGAATTAATTTTTCTTTAAATTTATTTCTTTTTGAATTTTTGGAAAATTGATCGATTCATTTTTGGTAGGGATGGTTTTTCGGAATCAGAAATTAAGTACTATAGAGATCTCCGACTTAACAGCTGATTGCCCCCTAACCTATCGACGAATTTATTTTTGCTACTTTATATCTGTTCCGAATATTCGACCTTTTTAAATTTCATTTTGATATGGAAAGCTAAGGTTGCTCTGCTTTTGAGAAAACAGTCTCGTAAAGTCAATAAAACGCTTAGCCACACCTGCCAGAAATCGAACGCGAACGCACCCTTGCGATATGAGCTTAAGGCTTTATCGATATTCTTACTCGCTTCTTATTTGTCAAGCCGGCGACAAGTTCCATCGCTGACGGTTCTCGGTACACAGCTTCTAGTCTTCAAAACTAAGCCGTCTTACATCCGCGATGAATTTGTTTGTATACCGGAGGTTCGTTCTTTATCTCCTTCTCGAACCAGGATGCTCGACCCTCTTAGCTGGAGTGTTGGTGTCCATGCACTCGATGCGACATAGCCAGTGTTGTGTTCCCCATCCTCACAGACGTGATCAAATATCCGACTCGCGAGAATTTTTCTTTGAAAAGCACCAAGAGTCAGCTCTGCAGTCTCGCAGTTTTCTTGTATTTTGAAGACATCAGTTATTACTCCGTCTTTAAATTATAATATACATCCAGTTTAGGAGATAAAATGTATACTGTCTACGCAGATTGTTAAAGCTTTTCTCTGCTATCGATCATCCATAGCAGCAGTCTCAAATCATATCGCGGCATAACCGCCCAATTATCGTGAGCGGTTGTTTAACCAAAAATGGATTACAGGTTGATTGTTTTTTTCATCATTTCGCATCACTGTTTTTTTTATTGGTAAAGTATTCCAGTTACAAATATCAGAGAAAACAACATTTATCGTAAACGACATTTACATGTTTCTTAACTTCTTGTTTAATGTTCATTTTGTCGTTTATGACATCTCATATACATCTCATAATGTATCCATTCTCCAATATTGTCTCTTATTCGTTTATCACCTCTCAATTTCTTTGTAAAGCTTAATTATTTCATCTGTCAAGTGCATACATTTGTGTTCGCTTCTTTATTGCCATAGAAACTCTGTGTTACTTTAATAAGCGATCACGGCCTTAGACATAAGTTATAAATGAATAAAAGTGTGTATATGGTAGATAGTGATATTTTAATAATCGCCTATTCCAGCGGTCCCTTGAAAACGCCAGGCCTTACTTCTTCAGAGATTATTCTAGATGACTAAAACTGAACTAACTGAACTAAAAACGCCTGGACGTATCGTGTTTATTAAATTTATTACTTATTAGAAGACCGAAGTAGAAAATAAATATTCTGATCTCTGAGCTCGAAACTAACTAAAATATGAACGAGATTTACGATTCAGTCCTTCTGGCCATCGGGTCGTGGCAAAGGTGCCTCGGCTCGTACGCTGAGTGCCATAGTTCAACTTCTGCTAATCGCTTTTTATACAATTCACTACTCAAGTTCTGTCGGCTTACTAAGAATGGTCAGTGAGCTTCTCAAAACCTTAAGCTGTTGATCCGTAGAACAACTTAGTGAAGGATTCCGTTTATCAGACCACTTGCTGGCGCTCTTGGTTATGTGGTAGGTATCTAGTTATTAAATCTGTTCCAGTCACAATTTGTTTTTCGGATAAAATTAACCGCATTACCACCGAAGTTGTCAATCAGCGGTGCGCTTGACCCTCAACCCAGTGGAAGGTAATAGACTCTACGAGAATTGCTGGCACAATATATTCAGGTGCATAAATGTTTCTACTACACCAGAATGGTATCGCATCGCACTGGGATCAGCTGCTTCGTTCCCAATTCCCTAATGAAAGTGATGAGTCTGCATACTAGACGATGGGAACGGCGGCTTCCTACATGAAGCCAAGTAGCTCTAAGTTTAGTCTAAGTTTTGACTTGTTATAGATCGGTTCATAAAATAAAATCAATGCTAGAGAAAAATAACACTTTGTTTCCGGAATATTAGGTCGGACATTTGACATATGAGGGAAGGCTCAGCCCCTGACGAATAGAATCATACTGGAGAGAAAAACACTTAAAACTTTGCGGTGCTTTATATGGTTAATTGGTGTGATCGTTGTGTTTTCAGAAATGAATATGGTCAAAAGGTTCAGGCGGAATGGAGTTTTACCACCGTCATTTTACGCGCAACACTTGCAACTAGGAGTCAATATTCGACCAGCTATTGCCAAAGTACAACTTGATGTACCTCGAAGAGTAAGTTAGGTTTGTGCACAGACGCGATGGGGCCACGTCTCACTTAGGCGCTATTGGTGCCAATGTACCGTAATCACATGAACAGTAAGTAAAAGTGAATCTGTACGTTAGGCAATGTAAGCAACAGTGTCGGCAGTCACAGTGCCATCAAATTATTTTTATGTGTTTTATTTCAATGTAAAATTCTCCGCCAAGGAACAAAAATTAATCATTGGATTTGAAGCGTAGGTTCTGGGATGGTGTTGGCGTTGAATGGAGGATTTCATTAAGCATGTGAAAGGTTTGCTTGTCCTTGTCTTAAAGTGACTAGATGCAGTGAAACGAACGGTCGTCAATGATTTGAGAGCGGTGAGCAGAAGGCAGTGGACCGTCGACAAGTTGAAAGATATACAACTCAACTTTGTATGTTTGGCGGTGAATGTGATTTATGCTGAGGTATGTAGTTTCTGCTTGAGACTCAAATTTCCTATTAATGACTGTGGCCTTATCCAAAGGAGTTTCTTGTATCCTTCACTTTGGTAGAGTGGTACAACAACCAACAAATACGAATTTGACATCAGGAGCAGTCCTATTTAAAAAATTCCTGAGAATCTTTATTCAATTTCATTTAGTAAAGAATGTCTTAATAATAATAATAATAACATGGGTGGCGCAACAGCACATAGATTTTCAGGGCCTAGCTTCTCAGTAAACACTCGTGTTGTGCGTGCTATTGTTCTCTGGCGAGTGGATGGGACCTACGAGTTCTATGCAAACCCCGAACGGCCGACAAGTTTCAGAAGCTTTTTGTAGACCGAACTACTCTTTGGGCATTGTCAGTGACTCGAAAGAGGTGAAGCCGTGAACATTATTTTTGTCGTATAGACCAGGGAGAATGTCTCAACAAATTATTAATTCAAAGACTGCATGCAGTTACAAAAACGTGTCAAATATTAAACGTTATTACTTTGTACGCAAATGAAACACCAAAGGACTGTAAGATATCGCTCGCAATATTTTGTATTCCACACAAACTTACCATAAGCATGCCGTGCCGGTATTACTAATTCTTCTTTTGCTGGCTTTGTCTTGACTGCTTGTCTGGATGACACCACCAATATTCGGCGTGAATTTAATGATCTTTTTTGCAAGAAGCGTCGAAAATCTGGCGTAAGTATGCGCCCATTGATTACCAAATACCACGCAAGCACTTGCATTTCCTATTCATCTCTAAATAGGTTAAGTTCCAGGCATTACATCGTTTTACAAAAAACAACACATATCATTTGTGCACATCAACTTTCACCTTACCTTCGTTACATTATACAAACCTCTTACCCCAGTTAGCGGAAAAACCCATTTAACCTCATCAGAGCGCTCTTTAAGTGTATTTCTCCATCAACCGAAGTGCATCATCGTCACCTTATCCAAACTAATTAATTCCAGCCAAAATACATTACTCTTATCCTTACTCACACTCGGCCGCAAGGAGATTGTGCGTCGTGGTCCCTTCTCTCTGTGTCGCTCAGCGTTCTCAGTCGCCCGCAGTACAAAGCTTACTTTGTATTTTAATTTAACTGATAACTTTATCATCGAACGCCGGTCGCACTAAGCTATAAAGTGTGTATCCGTGCCACGGCGCGCCGGTATCTGGCCGCCCGCTCCTTCTCTGGCGAATTGAAATGCACTTTTATCACTTTAACAAGAAATTAACAACAATCTCGAGCAGAGGGCTCGTAAAGTTGTGCCCGTAAAAGCCTAGTCTCTACTCGGAGACTGGGCTCCGCGACGGAGTTCATAAATTCTTTAACATTTCGGTGGTTGCATCATGTCGACGGTGCACATGGATGCGAATTTTGATGAGAGATCGAACGGCGAACTCGAGCCTGAACTCTTTGATCTCGGTGCTGAACCCGTGGAGGGCGACCCCGTGTTCAGCGACAGCGACAGAATATGAAACGTTGTTCGCATAAATTTCCTGAAAACCACGCAAGTAAGGTGAGACACCGATAAACGGAACACAGACAACACCAGCAATCCCATTATCGCACCTGAGATTGAGGATCAGACACTCGAGGGTAGAGTTGGCGCATCTCTCCCCGCCCGGCCGTCCGGCAACCGCCAACCGGACACAAGACTTCTTCGGAAATCATGTCGTGTCCATGGCCCAGCTAGGGCTGTTCATTTATCATAATTGCCTCGGCCGCAATCGGGCGACCAGCAGGAATTCATCATTCCAATATCCTGTATCTGTGGATCGCAAATTCGCTGTAGTTAGGTGCATATTACATTTCGCAGTGGCGGTGGCGGCAGCGCACGAGATATTTATGCCCGTTTGCCCATCCGCTTGTGGCTGTGTGCATGGTGGCGCGCGCGCGCCAATGCCAACTCTGCGCGCCCATATGCGCCCAAGTGATAAACTTCAACCGGGGGCTCAATAAAATATCGAATTTATGGGGCATAAGTGTCTGGCGGGCAGAAATTTGCAATTTTCGCCCCGGAGTGTAAGAGAGCTGATCTTCCTCGTGCCGGGCATCTTCGTTGCGGGCCTGGCCGACGCGACTCGGTCAACGGTCGGTTCGATTTGGCAGGCAATCGGATTCAAATCGCATTGCGGCTCACGTTGATTTGGTCTTTTTTTCACTTCTGCGCGCCAATCTCTTACTCTCTCGCACGCACTCTCGTCCGCGTCCGCGTCCGCGACTGGTCCGGGACCGACCTCATTCAAAATGCTAAGTTATGAGCTGCATATCGAACGAGAACTGATTGGAGGACACCATCAGAACAACATTTCTAATTTGGGACACAAAAGATAAACTTGCAATGTGCCAATAATTTGGTGGATTTCATTCGAGGGCACAGACGCTGCGCTTCCCTTTGCGAACGGGAACTCCTTGCACCGTGCACCGTGGCACCGTGGAGGAGGTTAGCGAGAGTATTTTAAGGCTTAAGCGGACGAAGGACATCATTTTGTAATTTTATCGATCCGAATGGTGAATGTAAATGCAAATTCTGCATCGACGAGGTAAATGGAGAGTGTCCATGGCACTTGGCTGTGTGGAATCAATTTTCGCTCTTCCTTGACTGAGGAGACGGAAACACCGGCGGAAATGACGTGGACAGGAGAAACGAATGTGCAATAATTTAGTTTCCACTTTGACAGTATGCTCGTAGTTTGTTTGAAAGCTATGCTGCAATTTTTATTCTCTTGTCACTGCTGGAATGCGAAAGGAATGATCTGTGTGATATAAGTTTCTGATGCCGCCGGATAAGGCCGCTAATCGAGGTACAATGTGCCGAGGCAAAACGACATCTTTTTTTTCTTTCATGTTGGATTCTTAATTTAATTTCAAACTTGTTTCCTTTTCCTTTGGCCATTGGTTGAATGGGAAATTGTCAGCCGCTCAAGTATGTCAGATCGCTACTTTTTTGTAAAACAAAAACTGTGACATGGCTGCGGCATTAGGTTACCAGATTTTAATACATTAGCTCTTCGAAGAACACCCACAGTGGGCATGCAGCCCAAGATGAAATGGGTCTAGCTCCTACAAAAACCACCACCTAATACTGAGAATGATAGCACTTCTCAAACTACATTCGAAGGAGACCTATAATTTGATGCGGACTACGAACGGCAAAATTTCAGCAGTTTTTCTGGACAGTTACAGTCTGTTAGTTTTTCAGGAGTCGAAGCACATATCCACGACGAAGGCGTTATAAAATTAAAAAGGTTCAAAAGTCTTTTAGGCGAGCCCTCCATATTCTTATTGATACGGGCAACACAAGAGACTGTGGTTTCTACGATTGGGAACAACGAACTGCCTAGGCTTCGGTGCCTACATAGAATCGTTTGAAAACAGAAATCAGTCAGAAAATGGATGTATGACTGTTGACTTCATTGTAGGATTTTAGTTGGCAACATAAACACTAAAATCTATTTCGTGTCACCATACGTGACAAAAAGCACCATGTACCGGGAAGACGTGCTTTTCATTCTTCAATTCATAGACTTTTCTGATATCTGAATCAAAAAAAGGATCGAATTTGTTCGAAAATTAACTGAGAACACAGTCCGGTATTAAAAACAAGCGAGATCTGGCTTCGACACTATAAATGTGGTGTGGAGCAATCTTAATTCGAAAAAGGAAGACTTGGCCAAGATGAAGGCTTAAAGTCTCTACTCACCGAGGAGTAAGATAAGCTGGCAGAGTTGATGCGAATTATACAAGCAGAATCCTCCAAGCTTACGAAATGCATATAAAAACAATAAATCCAAAGGAATCAGCGACTAGATATGATTGCTTGATTTCCCATCATTGCTCGTTAGGTTGTTACTCGGTTAAAGAAAATATTTATACAACCGTGGATGGGAAGTCTTATCGCACTAGTCCTACACCATTTCGATTTCACTTGTTTGTCAATTCATAGTCCACAGTCAATAAATCACAGCAATTGCTTACTATCCGCCGATGATATGAACATTTATGAGAGCATAAAAGAATAATCCACCATTTTAACATCCATCTTAGTTCAATGGAATAGTCATACATGTAATCGACTAAGTGCTGATAGCCTAGGCAAAATATTAAACCAGATTTTATTTTAATGTTCAAATTTTTCTCCGCGCTTATTATGAAAGGTCACAGATAATAATCAACTGGAGGCCTCTCGAAACCATTTTTCAAATAATTAAATCTGTTGGGCTTTAAAATTTTGTTGGGCTACATTTATGTAAAGCTGATGAATAATTGTTTCTGGTTAGATTGCCATTAAATTAGGAAATGTATTGTCATCTATCTAAAGGGATGTCTAAGAACTCAAACGTGGTATGTACTACTTTATGCAGTTACTTTTATTATATCAAAGTATAATTGTGTACATAGCTTATTGTATCCATTCATTATGATACAGATACTGGGCAGTATTGGGCATCGCTCGTTTAAGACTTACTTTCGATATACTATCGACACCTATCATAAGGACGCTAGTAGGTTTCCGGGCAATTCTTTTGCTCCATTCGTCTGATCGTTTCTTTATTTCAGGGCGATGGAGAATCGTCGGATGGCCATTTTTGTAGACTTGAACTTTCTTGATCTCTTTAATCTGGTAATAACAACAGTCTCACTTTCAATTATATTTACTAAGTCAACCTTTACCATACAATTCGACCACTCCATTTGTTCGGCTAGTCTTTCCAAAGTAAATTCTGTTAAAGACTTAGGAATAGTGTTGAAATCATAATTTTCATCACAGTAATATAGTATATAATGCTTGCTTAATTAACAAGGTTGGAATACACCAGCGGCTATCATTTTCTCAAAGGACTTTTGGGCATCGTAGTTCTTGTAGAATTCTGCCTAGGCCTTCTTCTTTAGGTCGTTTAACCAAAATTGTATATGGTGTTGTGATCGCGGTGACCAAACACAAGGCGACGATTAAGTTCCTCTTGATGGCGGCGTTATGCAATCCTTTCTACTTGCCCACTAGGCCACTAGACATTAGCTATTTAAACAATTTCATAACAATGAGTGCAGTTCTACTGCATGATCATGAACCTCTTACAAGGGTAATCGGAGTATTCAACGAATATTCACACAATCTAGACTTATCGCAGAGTAGACTGGAATTTAAAAATAAATTATTAAGCCTATTTACGTTCTTGTTATTGTAGGTGATATAACTTAATTCGTGCAGAGAGAGTGCGTTAGGGCAGAATATCAAAAATTGGCTTGGTTCATTCTTGACTGCCAAGTCGGCGCAGTTCCTTTGGGATGTGATCCACAAATTGCCAGAAAGATTGGAAAAAAGTCATAGTTTCAGATGGGCAATACATGGATAATACTATTGTACATGTTTCCCCATGTATATTGCACTTAATGTAAAATCTGTCAGTGCGTAAGTATCTTGTAGATAAAGAAATAAATTCAGAATATTCATCCAAGAATCAGCATCTGAAATTGGGTCAAGATATTTATCAACAATACTTTCTATTCATGTTTAAAATCATATCCAAGAAAAGCCCTGATGCTTAGATTGGCAGTCAGTATCAATGTCTATAGCAAACAAGAATGTAAAGAACTAGAAGCGAACAAGAAACGTTTCAAATATCTCGCCCTTCGCCTTTAAATTTTAGTCATTGTGATCAAGATATCTAGGTTGTGGATGTAGGGCTGTGTTTTGTTTTATTTTTTGTGGGTATTGTAATATGGATCCCATAATTTTTATAATTATATGAAGAACAATAGACGAACGTCTTTTGTCGTTCTGTAAACACAAGGGACATGAAAGTAATTATAGAAGAGGCGTTGAAGAGAATTTGGGTTAATTTTCGCTTATGATATGATTTCCAAGTCCATGGTTGGATTTGGGTTCCATCAAGGACTTTCAACGTAAGTCCATGACATTACAACACGGATAGGCAGCTCATCTAGGAGAACTACAAATTCTCAGACAACATTTCTGTCGATAACCTTAATATCATGGTATTCTAATTGCTTGTCTTTCGTTCACTGAAAGAAAATATTATCAACATCAGCTGAATTCAATTATATCCTTCCTTTAAGGAGGTAACGCTTGAATATTGAACGAATGTCCAGTGAGTAAGGAATATGAAAATTAAAACAAAAACAGCAAAAGACTACTAGTAACCAGAGATGAGAATCTACTTCATATGTAGTTGACCTACTTCATAATTTAATTTTTATGCATTTGCTACGTAGCAACTTATTTCTACATCGTTTATTTTGACTCTATTCTATTTTGGGTTCGCATTTTATAATACTTATATATCGTCGCAAAAATCTGCCACATTCCGTAACACCTCTTCTATAGCCAAGACGCCGTAGGCTCTTTGGACCATAGCCCACAGACTGGATCGACCTATGGCTTGAAATTAAACACATGCAGTAGTAAGCGAGGACTTTTTTAGCTATTTGGCGGTAACGTGAGGACACTTATGGTAATCATCAGTTTTCAAATAAATATTTAGTTTTTTTTTTGTATAACTGCTTCACCTTTTGTAAATCTTCTTCGATTTTTCTGGCAATTTACTTTACTTTTTGGGCTCTTCATTCTCATCCCTGCTAGTAACTAGCAGCCAATCCTGTTTTATTTTGTAATGACATCGATGTTGAGGAGTCTGATAAAATGCACATCCGACTGAGTTATTGCATTGGGAAGTGGTCGATCCAGTACGGTTTTCTCAACAAAAATAACAATGAACATCGAAATCATATCCAATAATGTTGAGATGTATGCTTTCTTCCTCCCCGATGAGCTTGACTTTCATTACCTATTATATTCCCATCAGCACTCGAAAGCCTCCTTATCCTCCTTTCAAAGCATTACTCTGCAGATTTGGTACCCCACATTTTTTTAGAGCAAAAATTCCAAAAATGTGGCTACTTTTCAAACAGGATCGTTCTAAAAAAATTGCTGATCACATGCAAATAGTAATCGCAACGTCTCTTTCCAATTTTTGGAAAGGTCAGAAATAACGTTAAGTCACTGAGAAAGAGCATCAAGAAATTTGACTCCTTTCCAATTCGTCGCACTGACAATATCAATTCATGGGCATAACCCAACCAAATACATCAATCGCATGTCAATTCCTTTCCGCAATCTTCAATCCAACACTCTAGTCACTCCGACACGCATTGGTCGCACGTGGTTATCATCGAGCGATATCAAATTTATTGCAAATCATGCCAAAGCCCAACAGAATGCTACCCTCGTGCCAGTCGAAAGACCGCTGTCAAGTCGTAGAACTTGCGATGTGTGATCTATACGCGCTCCTACCTACAAAGCTGCTGAAATGTGAAATTTATCACAGCGATACAGTTGTCAATTCAGCGGGAACATATTTCTAAAACCAACTTCTTCCTCCAGTTCCATTGTTGCAGCACTCCTCCAGGTCGCCACGCAATAAATTAGATTTCGCTTAGAAACGCAACACCTAGCCCTCAGGTGACATCGAAAGGGGAAAAAATAAAACAGAACAACTTTCCTCAAACCGATGGCAGCGCGATTGTCGGCGACTAGACGAACTGCGGCCGGCTGTCACTATTTGCATTTCATCATCATTACAACGCACAGCACTCGTGCTTTCTCTCTCATCGCCAACTGACTGACACCAGCGGCAGCAGCAACGGCAGCAGACGCTCTACATATTGGCCGCCCGTCCACCGGCGTCACAGCGTGTGTGCGCGCACATCCATCCCATTCCCATCACCGTCATCGTCCGCATCAACATCGCCGTCGTTGCTGTCTTCGTCTCACATCTCTTTCTCAACTGAAGTGGTTCATGCGTCGTGGTTGGTGTCGTCGTCGCTGTTCGGCACCGTCTGCTGTACTCTGTGCGCCGTGTAGTGGTATAGTGCCTGGTGGATTCATCTCTGGAGCTGCCCAGTTTTCAATATGGCCTGACATGTGATTGGCCCTCAGATAATGACAGGAGGCGGTGCTAGGGTTATTTTTGGGCAACGAAACTGGAGTGGCTGCCATCGATATGGTGTGTGCACACTCTGGGCAGGCAATGCGTGCGAGTGGGACACGACGAACCGGGGAACTCGTCCTCCCTGTTGACGAAAATGGGAATCGATTTTGAAGAGTTTTCTTCGACGTGGGATTGAGATTTTAAGTGAATAGAATTGCTTTTCCTACTGACAAGGTCAAAAGTTGAAACTGCTTGGAGAAAATGTACTAGATAAGTTATTGATGTCAGTTAAATTCGTTTTGCGATGAAGTGTAGGCAGGCTGAGTGGACAACAATCCCTCAGTTATTTCCGTGTAAATTTGGTTGTTGAAAATATGGAAACAAAAATTCGTGGAGATGGTTAGACGGATCGGAATGAGATATGATGTAAATTACTTTAAGGCTTGACTTATAAATAAAAAAAAAGACAGGCTCATTATTCACAAATGTTGACGGCAACAGATTTGGTAAGGCAAGTCCTTTTTCGAACAGCCTCGAATGTTCTTTTCACAACAATGTATTCCCTTTTTGAGCTCGGCTTAAATGTGTAGAAATATAATTCTTATCGTATAATTTTCTATAAGAGCAGAGGTTGAAGTTGTTTTCGGCTTCGCTTAGTTTGACAAACGTCTGGGATATTGCTTCTTTTTTCTCTTGAATATCATAAAGTTGTCTGGACAAATATTTCCCGTCCAACAGACTAAGTGAAACATAGAAGAAGAACTTCCAAAACTAAACTAAACATGTCCCATACTCTGGTTATAATCATTTGTTGCAATTATATAGCATCTTCTTCCTATCCAAGCTAACAAGCCTCTCTAGCTGGCACGATCCTTAGCCAGGTGTCTCCAATTTCGCACGTCAATTTGGTTGAGGTCCTTCTCCACTTGATTCTTCTTCTCCAGAAACCGTCAACGCAAACAGGACCAAAGGTTGAAAGATTGAGCCCGACTTCGAGCCATCCAGGCTGTTGTTAGGTATAGGATAGGATGTAGTGGCTGGTTGCTATTTGAGACATAGGCCAGACACAGGGACTTGCTCCTCGCAATTGTAGAGCCATTTGCAGCTTTTAATAAAGTTAATTGTGTTGTTCGTTCACTCAGATTATTGAAAACAGTAGCCTCGAGTCATGACTTTTCACCATAGTCGGAGCACTGTATAAGCGGAGAAAGTGATGAGAGATCTTCCTTCCTCCTCTGCATGTGTGAAGCTTCTGCAGAACTGATTATATGGACCACTAATCCTTGAGTGCTAATTGCACAGTGCACAGTCCAAGCAGACAGAGTGATCTTGTAAGATTGAATGCTGCCCATATTTGGTTTGTTTTAAGACAGTTGGTAAGGCATAACTTACATATCATTGGTTCTGTTTGCGTTGATGGCGTTTGGAGGAGAAGGTTTAACCACGAACTGTACGGGCTATACAGCGGCATACACCTAGCTAAGCGTCTTCGGATCCAACGCTTAAGATGGCTAGGTCATGTAGAACGGATGGACACCACAACTCCGGCCCGAAGAGTCTTCGACACCGAGCCATTGGGTCAGCGCAACAGAGGACGTCCTCGCACTAGATGGCGCACACAAGTGGAAAAGGACTTCAACCAACTTGGTGTGCGCAGCTGGAGGCAGCTGGCAAAAGATCGTGCTGGCTGGAGAGGCATGTTGGTTGAGGCCTAGGTCCACCCCGGACTGTAGCGCCAATCAAAGAAGAAGAAGGTAAGGTATACCACTTGTGGCTGGTTGTTTTGGCTGTACATATGTTTTTAGAGCATCGTGGGCGGTAGCGAAAGTCATAGAGGGTGCGAGAGGAGAGAGACATAGCAAGTTCCTTGTTTTTTTAGTCCAATGCTTGATGAATTAATAGCAATTTATATGATGGGTTCAAATGTTAGGTTACAGAGATGAAGGCTGTTCGAGAAATTCAAAATCTCAAGATAGGTTCGGCAAGACCGCATAGATTCACCAATACAATATTTCTATTGGTTACTAGCGATGTCCTGCATGCGGCAACGGAAAATAGAGGAGTTTGGTGGACTTTTAAATCCGAACTCAAACATCTTGACTGCGTCGACGATGTATGCTTACAGTCTTACAGAATAATGGCTCTCACCAAATGACAGCAAACGTGGAGGAGAAACTCATCAGCTTATATAGTAAATCTTGAGTATGTATATTCTGGGAACGGACTATGCACATAAACGCACAACGATATGACGACGCATTTACATATACGACTCAATAACAGTTTATATCATATAACATCACTGCAACATTTTCCACTATACGGAGAATTAGATAGACGCTTTGTCTTTTAAATATCCTCATACAAAATCGGGCGCAATTAAATCTGCTGTATGAGGGTACCAAGGAAAATCTTTGTTCTACAAACAATTTACGTAGCAATCCATATTCTTGACTATTACTGTAGGTGGTCTTGTTAAAACGTTTTATCCTCATTCTTTCGGCAACCCAAGATCTACAGTTTTGCTCCAAATCATAAAGGCTGTAGCAAACAAAAATTCGGATGCCCTCAACTTTAACTTATCGACATATAGAGTAACCAAGTTTAAGCTTCGATCGGATATGCAATATAGGAATAGGAATAGTGTAACATAGTTCTTTAAATCTTAACATTTCTAAATGTAAAATGTTTCATGGCGTATAGAATAACATATCGGATTCTTCTTCCTGGGCCTCAGCCAATAAGCCTCTCTAACTGGCACGATCCTTAGCCAACTCCATCCAATTTCGCACCCCAAGTTGGTTGAGGTCATTCTCCACTTGAGTGCGCCATCGGCTTCGTAGTCGTCCTCTATTGCGTTGTCCCACTGGTTCGGAGTGGAAGAAGTTCAGGCATGGGCTTGTGCATTCAGGGCAAAGCTGTTGATTGCTCTCAACTTGTCGAGATGCCAGCAACGATCCCTGTGAATGCACAGATCAAGTTGACATACAGACTCCACGCGGCGCACTCTCTCTGCATGGCCTCTACTTCAACCGCTTAGAGGTGAACCAATATATGCAGCGGCCCCTTGTCCAGGGGTTTAAACCAGGACCCAGTCCTCCAATATCGTGGGTTCCGCGTGGAACTAACTTCCCTACCGTATAAAATACACCTTAGCTACAAGCCTCGTACTTCATAAACAATCATAGACTCAAACGCCTAGAAGAAGTTGAAGATATCGGTGCAATTCTTGACCTCAAGTTGAATTTTTCGTTACATTACATTTTCGTTACATACATATGATTACACTATTACGTTAGTCTAAGAGTTGACCAGAAGTAGTAAAGACTTCTGGGATATATCTAGTTTAAAGTGCATCTATAGTTCGAGTACTGCGAGTACAAACATGACAGCCAAGATACGACCACACAAGTTTTTTTGTCCACAGATTTAATCGAAAAGCTTTAGTTATAATCAACTTGATGAGTTGTATTAATTCCACAAACAGGTCCTAAAAACGCTTCTAAAGAAAACATCAGAAAGTCGTTCCAACAAGCTGGTCACGAGTGTAGAATATGGCCTGAAGCTATGACCGAACTTCCATTGAAAACATGCACATGTAGCCGCAAAAGATGCTGCACAATAAAGTCAAGGTCTTATCAATCAATGCTGTTGTTAATCCATTGATTACCGAGTAATCGTGATTACACAGCATTCCTTAAGTTGAAACCGACAGCATCTTGTCTTGAGAAATTGAAGAAAATTCCACAGCAAAAAATTCCACAGGCGTCTAGCATGCCTGTTTGAAGTAATTATATGTTGTCGCAACTCGCAGGAACACGCCTCTATTTGGGTTGTTTTAAAGAAGCTTCGAAGTTGCCTTGCTTCTGATACTTGCAGATGAAGAACAGTCTCATTTATCGGTAGGGTGTTCTAATAAGTGGTTATTGTTTAAGCAATTGGTTTTTAATTTTTAAAAAGTGTACAGAGAAAACTCATTCTTTACCTAAGTTGCTAAGACAATACTTGACGCTTGTTACAGATAATTTTATGATAACGTTGCGACTATGTCTTAAGTGGGCGATGCGAAGAGTTATGTCTACGACAACATAGGGTCATTTGCTTCCGTAATTATGTGTAATCGGCATATACGGGTGATTTGACGACTTTCCGGAGAAAGTGAAAAGTAACGAATATAGAAAGGATTATAGTTTCTTTGCATTGGAATATTTTCTGATCAAAAAAATAGAACAAATTGGATTATGATCGTAAAGACCTCCATGATAAAATGGCAATCGAGGATATACTCACTATATCTTACTACGGCACACGTGACGAATAATACATGAGCTGTCAAAAATACACTTAACAGAAGAAAACATTGTTTTTTTATAAAGGATCCACAAAAGATGTAATTGTCGGATTGCAAAAAACTGCCCAATGAATCCGGTAACTTCGTCGAAATGCCTGCACTGAAAAGGAGACATTTCGCTTATGGCCCACATTCGTTTTCGCTTTTCCTCCCTTTAGTTCTTATAAGTTATCAATATTTTGACCGCAACGGTTTGTATAGGTTTGGACCCAATGTCTAAACTTCTATAACCATTTTGAAGTAATGTAGGAATGTGATACGTATGTTTATACTCCTTAGTTCTTTTTTCAAATCATGGTGAACTTTCTGATAACTTAGTGGACGTACAATGTTTCTAATTCTAATTTACTGGGCCTCGGCGGGCTCTCTAAGCTAAACTTCACTTTAAGCTATGTCTTTCAACTTAACCAAACAACGCATGTGCTATGGCAAAAAGTTAATTTGGTTATACAACTTAAGATTAAGAAAAGTATGACAAAACAGAATTTGTTTTTATATAAAAAACTTATGTACTAACTTGTATAGTATACTATTATGCTCTCCAGTTATTTGAAGCTCAAGGCCAAGCATTACGAAACGTACTCGACAGCTGCCGATAAATCAATAATTACTTAGGTATTTCACTCAAGAAGCGCAAGAAAAGATTGTGTTAAATTGGTGGTCTAGCTTCACGTTTAACGAAGGTTCATTCACTGAGAGGTGTCATTTTAAACTTTGGGTCACTGTTGAACTAGAAGTACTAAACTGACACTGCGAAGTAATTTCATAAGTGAATTTTGTACACACACACTTGTTTTTTAAAGCAGACATCCGTTCTCTTTGAGATCTTCCTTAAGACCAGCTTATCTCACATCCTTGCTTCGTAATATTACCGCCACTACGATACATTTCTGTTATCAACTCCATAGTGGATGGTTTATTGCTTTATTGCGGAAGTGGCCAAACGGTTCAGTGTTTTTAAAGGATCGCGACGATCGCATGTGCATTATATTATTTTCAGTATTTACTACCTATGCTATTTTTATGGCAACATATTGTAACACATACTTCAAGATTCTGATCTGGTCTGGCACGGCTGCCAAGGAAAGGCGACATAAGTACGACAATCTCCTGTGTTTGCTTCTTGAGCCAGCTATTAGAGAACGACTAATAGCTCAAACAGATGGGCTGGAAAATGTTGATGCGCATTTGGACCATCAGTTAGAGTGACGGGGCGCGTGGCATATTTTGTATGCTCAAAAGGATAAGATGTCCTGCAGACCATGCACGGTACCTTGCTTTAATCGATTGGGCATTGGAAATGAACAACAAGGATAAATTTGTGCACACAAAAATATTGTGAGTAATGAAGGTGATTTGCATTTGACTAACAAGAGTTGGGTGACTGTGTTTTTTAGTTATGTGTGTTTTTTAGTTATACCCAAAATTGTGACAATTTGTTTATGATCCGGACAAGTCCCAGATTTATTTTATTTTTTGATTTTATACCTTAAGGTGTCTTCTAATCCGGGAAAAAAGACCGCGTGTACCGTGTTGCGCTTGTCGGAGTTATTTGGAATTTAGTGAGACCACGTTATTTGCTCGATTTATCACGTATAATGTGGAATTGTGCAAATCGATTTGTCATTGATGTTCTGTTTTTATTAAGGTGTGAGTGTTTCATCTAAGTGATTATGTCAAAGCGTGTGATATCATTTCACCAAAACAGTTACCCCATATTATCAAATTATATAATTTTACTGATTCTTGCTGATTTTAAGTTATTTGAATTGTTAAAAATTTAATTTGTAACAAAATACTACATATTGAGAGAGAAGAGAAGGAATAAAAACCCGAACGAAGGTGGAGAAGAACATGTACCCAAATGGAAGCAGCTATCCCGAGCTTGTTTATTTAGTCCAGGTTCACCAGGAACTGTAGCGGCTATACAAAACAGATTAAGGAACCAGCACAAATTCATACATTAAAGGACCTGCTATTCGTACAATTCAAAATACAATCCAGGCTTCAATTCGTGAGTGAGGTCAAATTTATAAAGATGTAGTTTCTAATCAAAATGTATGATACGACCTAATGTATGGTAAGACAAGCCCACATGAGGTGCAGTTCAACACTCTTACTTACGGGCTACGGCGGCAATAGTTACTGTAGAGCGTGCATTTCTGGTCTACAGACGTGAATGAGAGAAAAATTAAAATGAACTATTTATATGTTGGTACCTCACTATTTTGTTGGCCAGTTCGTCTGTCATTATTGTAAAACGGCAGTTTTTATACTAAACATATACCGCCGCGGACGGCTGCTCATATAAATGTAAATATCAGAAAAGTGCATGAAATTGAATCTAATCCCAAAATTAATAAGAAACACTGAAGAAGAAACTTAACTGACGGGCTTTAAGATCGGCATAAAATTAAGCTAAAAATTCGTTTGAAATTCACACGCAAATCAAATCAAAATTCAATTGGCAAAATAAATACCCACGGTTCCCACGATCGTAGGTTTCTCCATCAATAGATGACCAAGTAACCCGCCTACTTATCTAACCGCACACAATAGTATGAGGAGATCAACCCGGACCACTATTTACATATGCCTCCAGTCGACGATATAAGAGCACTAATCAAGTTCTGTAAATAATGAAACTTCATAACTCAAACTTTCACAAAGGAAGGTGCACTCAATTCCTTAGTTAATGGAAAAACTACGCCCCTGGTGACATCGTTAAACCCGCGATTTAGTATCAATACCGATCAGATCACATGTGAGCGCATCAACGAAGAATCGTTTTCTCTTCAAAATATGGTCTAGGGACACGCCCTCAAAGGGCAACACCGTCTCCGCCGACACAAACGAAGATTTCTTTTGTCCGCCAGTCGACCAAAACCGCCCAAGATGTCCCCTTGCGCAAATCACAATCCCTGGCAAATTAAGCTCAACTCTGAGCGATTGACCATAAATTGGAATTATGCCAGTTCCGCAGAGATGGCGAGAGAGAACTGTCCGAAATCAGAGAAAAACGCAGTCGCAGCCACAGTCACAGCCACTCCCCGCCAGGCAATGGGATATTGTTATTAAAATAATTATTAACCCCCTTGGTTATGGCCATAATAAGATAAGGTTCTGCGGTGCACCTCGCCTGAAACTGCCAACCCGATTAATGCTGCACTCAATATCCACATCAAGGTACCGGGCGGAGGCCCTTCGTCGTCACTCGAAGGCTCTTCAGCTGCCCTTGCATACTTCGCACCCGGTTCCGTCACGGAGAGGGGGCAAACAAAGACGACGACAAATTTATTTCGAATTCGCAATTAAATTCGCTGCAGGCGATTTTTATGTAATTTTTATGGATTGACTTTGGTTACTGCGCCCGGGCCGGTCTGCATCGTCGCTGCGCATAGTGCAGAGGATTCCTTGAGAGTCGGAGCATCTCGCTCAAAGGAGACATGCGCTCGGCTATGGAGATGGAGGCACGGACTCCGATTTGGAATGATGATTAATGCAACAGAAATTGGTCGCGCGAGCATATCTCATTATAATGTGATCATGTCTGCTCCTGAGGTTGGTCGGGGATTTCCTCGAGGATGGGATGCTTTCCTGAATTTCGATTTAAGAAGCGCTTGGATGCGGAGGGTTGGGAGGGTCCGCGGGGATCTCTCACATATTGGATTGTTTTGCCATGCAACGCAGACGTAATCATGACTTGAGAATTTCCAGAGTCAGACTCAGACTCGTGCGATGCATTTGGCAGGAGGAATGCTGCAATTGAGGGCATTTAGTGGAATGGGAGCACTATGCTATGATCGGCCGCATCCGAGAGGACGACCGCATTGCCGGTAATAACGAATAAAAATTCAATTTCGATCGTTTTGCGGCAGATTGTCATTGGGAGGTGGATGCAAACTTAATCTTTGCCATTCGAACTTGGAAATTATTTTTCATCGATTCGATTGGTTCCCGAGATTGCCAATAAATTATGCCAAGTGATAAAGTGACCGAGGGCGTGCTACATTGTTTCATGAAAGGACACAAAAGATGTATTCCTTTCCAGTGTATTGTGCGCGTTCCAAGGTATGAAAATAGAATGAATGAAAACCATAAGGGAAATCAGACAAACGACGAAAAGAACAGCATCAAATCAAATGTTCATTCTCAGTGTGTACTCTTGACATATTGTACAACAGCGTAAAAATTGCCTGATATGCTGTCAAATTACAATTAAGGTCACGTTGTGCCACCCTTAACTGAAAACACACACTTCGGAAATGACTACAGAGGAAAACAATGGGAATAATTAATAAAAACGTTGCGAGTGAAGCAAAGGGTAGACATCCCGTTTCATGCCATTTAAAGGTTCTAGTTAGTTATTGTGGCTTAGTAGTGATGATGATTCCCCAGCAGGGAAGGTTGTACTGCTGGCTCCGTTTTCGTTATTTCCTCTGCTGCAAATTCCTGACATACCATATCAGTGAATAATCCGTAGAAACAAGCCATCGGCCGCTGGATGAGATGATGGAAAACTTTGGTATTTGCTGTTCGTACTGTAGGGCGCTGAAAATTTGTTTGCGGGCGCAGTCACATTTCTGTTCCAAAATCCAACCGCAGAGGAGCAACCACCAACAAGACCTACAACACTATGATCTTGTTTAGCCTTAGACAAAGATGGCTTCACTCCAATTTGTTCTTCTGAGTAGCCAAAGTTGGCAATATTGTAGTTTTCATCGCAAGACACAAAACGTTCACAGAAACGAACAAAACAAATTCAGGAAGAAGATGAAATGTTAGCCGCTTACCCCAATGCCCTACAAGTGTTGAATGCTATAGATATTTTATCTAAAAGTCTGACTGCTCAAATTCAAAACTTGAAACAATACCGCCTGTAGTCGTCTTTCAAGTATAACCGACTTGTTCCGTCAACTAGTTGTAATCGACAGACTTGCATTTATAAAAACTGTACCGAAGGATAGGGATTTTTCACTCAGAAGTTACGTCATGTGCTGTAGGTTTCCTTCGGTGGCTATGCAGATGGTGTATAGTCAATGTTTTAAATTTCTCATTTTCAAAGCATCAACAATCACAATAATACGAGCATCCTTGTTCGAAGCCTTTTTATCATGATAATCCTAAACACATTTCTTTAAGCAGTGGCAATTTAATTGATCTAGAAAAGTTCTGCGTTCAATCTTTGGTCCTGTTTTCGTTGAAGGTTCTTGGAGAAGAAGATTCAACCACGAACTGTACGGGCTGTACAGCGACATGAGTCTAGTCAGGCGTCTACGGATTGAACGGCTAAGATGGCTAGGCCATGTTGAGCGCATGGACAACACTGCTCCAGTCCGAAGAGTCTTCGATTCCGAACCAGTGGGACAACGCAATAGAGGACGACCACGAACCCGATGGCGCACTCAAGTGGAGAAGGCCCTCAACCCACTTGGAGTGCGAAATTGGAAGCAGCTGGCTAAAGATCGTGCCAGCTGGAGAGGATTGTTGACCGAGGCCCAGATTCACCCCGGACTGGAGCGCCACAAGGAGAAGAAGAAGAATTTAATTGATCTCATCAGCTTAGGAACTGTGCCAACCAAAGGCTAGTTTTGGGCGAGGTTCTGCTAAAACATGTCTAATAAAATTCAATCTGTATTTGAATTTTTTACACAAAGACAGTGACTAAATACGGTAAGACATAAAACGTTGTACGAATGAGCGGTGCAATTTCATTGGAGAGTAATGTTTTAAAAACAAGGCATCCGAAACTGCTAAAGTTCTCAAACTTTTTTCTAAAAAACGAGTGATTGTCGAGAAACACTTCCACAATGCCTCTCTCCTTTAAGCATCTCTCTTCTCAGATTACATTAGATTTAATTTTTTCTTATAACATAAGTACATACTATAACTATAATTTCTTACTTACTTAGGTCGCGCTACAGTTTCGGGGAACCTGGGACTCAACTAACAAGCTTCCCCAGCACGGTTCTTAACTAGCCATCTCTATTTGCGCACTCCAAGCCAGTTGAGGCCTCAACGCGCCACCTAAGGTGAGATCTTCATCTACTGCGTTTTCCATTCGGGCTAGATTCGCAGATTCTGCGGGTCAGAGCCTTGGTGTCCATTCGCACTACTAGCCCTAGTTTAGTTTTAAAAAGAAATTAAGATAGTAAGAAAAATGCTAAAATAAATATAAAAATAATAAGAAAAAAACGTGGAATTATTTTCTAGGCGTGGACTACTTGTAGTACATTTGTACATGGTTATTATCAAACCATTTCTAACCATCTCCAGCGACCGATGAGCAGTGACTAGGTCAATTTCGCATAATTCAGGCCCAAAATAGAATCCGGTGCGTGCGTTGCGTCTTGTCAAAAAATTGACAACTCATAAGAGCTTATAAGAGGGAGCGAGACAAAGAGTGTGGGCTATATGTGGAATACATCAGAATGCATGAAGTTGGCGAACTTTTAACTTTTCCGTTTGACAGTTTATTCCCACATGTGTATGTGTATCATTTTACTCTCATGGTCGTGTGGGATTGTATGTATGTATATATATTTCGGACGTAACGCTCGTATTTCATTTGGCACCTCTTTGCAGTCCGGCAAATACGATTTTTGTGGATGTCAACTGCAACGCACGCAACGGATTATTGGGCTTGGGCCTTTCGTTGTGGAATTTCCCCCTCCTACCATCATCCGTTTTCAACAATGCATATGCTTCAGCGGCATACAGTAGAACTGAGATAATCAATGTCGTATACAGGATCTTCTTAGTTTTTCGAGATAGGGCCTTAATACTCAATTGCATTCTCAGCCCAAAGAAACAGGGATTGGCAAGAGCAATTCTTCGTTTTATCTCAGCCAAGGTATTGTTATAAGTGTTTCTAGCAGAGCTGAAATAGAATGGTCCCCTTACTACCACAAAGTAATAGCTGTCGATTGTGCCGTCCTGCCCAATTCGTTGATTTTGCGTTTCCCTTGTTATACTTGGTTTTGCCCTCATTTACTGATAAACCCATTTTGACAACTACCGTATTGAGACAAGTGACAGCCCGCTGTTTTCTGCTAATTATATCAAAATCGACGGCGTACGCTAGTAGTTGCACAGACTTTTGAAAGATTGTGGCTGAGGTGTTGTCGCTAAAAAAAGCAGATGACAGAACGTCACCTTGTCTAAGTCATCTTTTCACATCAAAGGTCTCGGTAAGGTCGTTACTGACCTTTAACGTGCTGCGAGTATTCTCCATTTTCATCCTGCACAACCTGACCAGTTTGGTAGAAATGTCTAAGCTAGACTAAGCTTTGTATAGTTCTCTATAAACACTGCCATATGCGGCTTTTAAATCGATGAACACATGTTGGGAATTGAAGTCCAAATTCTTGCGTTGTTTGATTTAGTGCAAAAATGTAATATAATTTGGAGTTTCCTCGCCTCAAACCGCACTTTAGGGGCCAAACAGGTTGATGGCAGGAAGTTTTAGGAGTTCACACAATATGACAGATAATATCTTGTATACGCGCCTCTTAATCTGCGTCATTGGGGAGGTCTACTTTCTTGTGCATCGAGAAAACGATACGAGGATTCCATTCATTAGGCGTACACTCATCTGACTAAATCTTGGAAATGTGTTGGTGCACACTTTCTATCTCTAACTAATTTAAACAGTTCAATCTGAGGGCCATTAGGTCCGGGCGCCTTGTTGCATTTAAGTCCATCGGTCATTTTAACCGAATGCTCCATAACTAATAATAAATATATTTGCTAAGATGATAATAACCATTGTAGCAGGTGCAATGTTATGCGTTGGTTTACTTAGTATTGAGCCTCCATGTTTGATCAGGTCCTATAGCCCAGAACCTAGCTTCTCAGCAACCACTCGTGTTGTTCGTGCTATTGTTCTCTCACGAGTGGAAGGCATCTATAGTTTTAAGCCGAGTCCGAGCGGGCAATTTTGAGAAGCTGTTTTCAAGACAGGACTCTTTCGAGACGATGGCCACATTGAAGAAGTTGCACACATTTAATTTATTGGAAACTTCTTCCACGGAGAAAATGTTATCCGTAAATGTCTTCATGGCCAGTGTCCAAGTGCCAATGTAAACGTCGCTTTCATCTTTTCAGCCTAATTTGTTTTCAGGTGACGATTCAGAAGATGATCGGTAAACCGACTGAATATTGTGAAACAGAACTTATGGCAGGAGTAGATATGTACATTTGTTCTGGAGTGGTAAATTCTCAGCGGTGTTTTCATTTTTCGTCTCTAGTTTGGTAATTTCCATTTATAAATACTGACTGCTTAACATCGCTTATAAAATACTCTCTGCCGTTCTGTGTGAACGCCTGAAACCCTTTGTCAACAACCTGATAGGTCCTTATCAGTGCGGTTTCAGGCCAGGAAAGTCCACAATAGACCAAATATTTACACTCCGGCAGATCCTGGAAAAGACTCAAGAGATGCAGATCGACACCCACCACCTATTTGTCGATTTCAAGGCCGCATATGACAGCGTGCATAGAGACGAGCTATACAGCGCCATGTCTAGTTTTGACATTCCTGCCAAACTCGTCAGGCTGTGCAGGATGACGATGGAGAACTCTCGCTGCTCCATCAAGGTCGGTAACGAACTCACCGAGACCTTCAATGTCAAAAAAGGTTTTAGGCAAGGCGACACGCTGTCATGTGACTTCTTTAACATCATACTTGAGAAGATCGTGCGAAACTCTAACGTCAACACCCGAGGCACGATCTTCCAAAAGTCCGTTCAACTGCTTGCATACGCGGACGACATTGACGTGATTGGACGAACACAGCGAGCCGTCAATGAGGCGTTTGCTGGCATTGAAGCGGAAGCGGCTAAAATGGGTCTAGCGGTAAACCAGGGCAAAACAAAGTACATGCTGTCATCACGAAAGGACGCACAACACCGACGTCTCGCACAGAGCGTCATATTGGGCAGCAGAAACTTTGAGGTAGTCAAGGACTTCGTCTACCTAGGCTCCGGAGTAAATAGGGACAACAACACCAGTACCGAGATCAAGCGCAGAATTACTCTTGCCAATCGCTGTTTCTTTGGGGTCAAGAGGCAATTGAGTAACAGAGCCATCTCTCGAAACACCAAATTGACTTTGTATAAAACCCTGATCATCCCAGTCCTGCTCTATGGCGCAGAGACATGGACGCTATTGAAAGCGGATGAAGAAGCTCTTGGTTGTTTTGAGAGAAAAGTTCTGCGTACGATCTTTGGTCCTGTTTGCGTTGATGGCGTTTGGAGGAGAAGGTTCAACCACGAACTATACGGGCTGTACAGCGGCATGCACCTAGTTAAGCGTCTTCGGATCCAACGCTTAAGATGGCTAGGTCATGTAGAGCGGATGGACACCACAGCTCCGGCCCGAAGAGTCTTCGACACCGAGCCATTGGGACAGCGCAACAGAGGACGTCCTCGCACTAGATGGCGCACACAAGTGGAAAAGGACCTCAACCAACTTGGTGTGCGCAACTGGAGGCAGCTGGCGAAAGATCGTGCTGGCTGGAGAGGCATGTTGGTTGAGGCCCAGGTCCACCCCGGACTGTAGCGCCAATCGAAGAATAAATACTGACTGCACTGATTTGTACTTTATCATTGCTTGGTGGCTGCAGTATGAGGGTGTCGCCTTGCAATGATGGAGTCGCTATTTCTTCGGTGAGCTGACCATTCAGCAATTACAGTCTCTATTTCCATCCATTTAATAGACTATATTTTCTTCTTTTCTGATTCCTTTATATGCCGTTTTCGTTTTCGTCGACGCGTTCTTTGGCATTGCTGCATTTCTCAGTATGCAGTAATCTTACAAAAATCCTTGAGAGTAGTTGGACGTACAGTGATTCTGCTTCAAACTTACTGGCCATCGGCTGCCAGATATTCATCATAAAACCAGTCGCTCTTTCTTTCTTGCACGACTGCCTAAGACGGAAATAGCGGTTCATAATTACTTTATGCGTGCCCATTTCACTCTTACGTCAGAAACTTTGGTAGCAGGACTTATGTGTCTTATGTTCATTCTCGTGGCTTTATCGAATATGGCATCTGTGTAGTTGGGGACACTCTTTGTTTATATATGAACAAATATAAAATAAAGTGAAATGTCAAATAAAAACACTATAGCAATAAACTTCAAAGCAGTAGTACGGTGTTTTGAAATTGAGAACAAATTGGAACATGAACAACAATTCGTTGTTTTTGTGCAAAATATGCATTATTGTTTTAAGGCGATGATGCGCCATTTCTTACAGCCTAACAGTGGCACCATCCTGCACCCACTCAATGCCACTGCACATTTGTCATCACTATAGGATTTTTAGGTTCATTTCGGTCTTCAATGGTGTAAAGTGTGCCTAGGAAAAGTACTTCTACTGGTGGTTATAGGATCACTGAGCACGGATGTGATCCTAGGCGATAATTTATGAGCACAACTAATGGATCCACTAAGCATATTATTATCTTTGGTTACAAGCAGTTATGAACATAAAGTCGATCGAGCACAGTTGACAGCGATTCAACGAAAAGCCTATATTCGCGGGCCATAGTTAAGCTAGTTTTAAAAATTAATTAAAATAGTAAGTGTATGCTAAAGTTAAAAAAAAAAGAAGAAATTATTTTCTGGACGTCGACTACTTGTGGTTGTTAACAACGATTTCGGCCATAAAACATGATTAACAAACCATTATTATTCTTCCCTTTTGCGTAGCTCTACAGTCGGAGTAGAACATGGGAATCATTAACTTATTGCTAGGTGCCACCAAACATTTATCCGAAGAACGACCAATCTTCGATTAACAACAAGATCGCCTCAGGCAAGACTTGATTAAGCAAAGATCTATGCTTCCCATCAGCGACCCTTATTTGGTGAAGACTTATTGTCCATTTTGTAGAACAACTGCAAAACGATCCCGTCTGCATGGCAGTCCAACCGCTTAGCCGCATTCAATCGAAGCATGAAATTGAATTCCCGCTTCAGATGGCCTCTACCACTCGGTGAAAAATACAAATTGCAGACTGCCTCAAAAATTAATTATCCATCCGATGCCAAATTGAAAATTCAAACCCCATCCCAGCCCATTTGTATCCACCGAGCAGCAGCAGCACCACCACCACCAGCAGATCAACAGGAACCAAAATAAGACTCATTCGATACGTTCGCCCATTGAAAATAATTTATTCCATCCCTCAAATGGGGATTGTTTATTGCAGTGCCCAAGACAACGGAGCCAAGAAATCAAAGTCTGCTTTCCAAGTGCAGCAAATGCCGCACCAGTAGCAGCCATTTTCTTGGGATCTGGATCTGGGATCCAGGAAAAACGTTCTGTGATTCGTCAACAGCGTCGCGAGGCCATGTGCATCGGCATCGGCATTGGCATCGACATCACCGACAGCACCGCAGCAGCAGAAGCAGAAGCAGTAGCTGCAGCAACAACGACGGCGGCGTCGGCTTCCATTTGTATACACCGCATCGACACAGGAATAAATGGTTCATTGTGTGATCCACAATGGAGTGGCCATAAATCTTCATCAACAAGATTTCGGAATTCACCAGCCACAGCAGAAGATCTCCGATCGAGTACTGTCGCCGCGCGGCATCACTGACATTTTCAGCGGTTGCACGCTGGTCTATCTTTTGATTGATGCTAAACGATTTTTATTACAATGCCAACCAGACGAGATGCAGCAACACCAGGAGCGGATAAGACTCCGCCCAGGAGGAAAATTACCCATTCCCGTGTAGCGTTGCTCTCCGAGCGAGGAGGCATAATTTATGCGCGCCTTGCAGTGCTCGGCTCGACGCGGCTCGGGCCCGAAGAAAACGCGGTAGCCGGGATGTTGGCATACTTATTATCCATCAATTTCGCCAAAGAACCGCCATCATCATCTGTACGCGGCCGACTGGCCATTGTTTCATCCTCGTGGATCGCCGAAAAAAGAGAAGAGCCCGCCGCGCCACTGCCTGTTCCAGTGCCAGGGTGCAGCAGTGCAACAACTGGACGGACATGTATCTACATATGGATAGTTTTTCTGGCAGTCGTTGCTGCGGTTGCGACTGCTCCCTGCAGCTTTGTCAGTCAATCTAACTGCGGGGTAAACAGCCCCGGCCAGCCAGCCAACCAGACGTTCTTGGACCGACGCGCGGAGCCTGGCTCTGGGCCACCACAGCGCTTAATTGTATGAAAATTTGTTGATTGTTGATAAAATTCAATTGTGCTGCTGGTTCTGGAGCTGGTGCTCTTGGTGCTGGTGCTGGTACTTTGTATCTTCGCTGGTGTGGTTCTGCATTCACTGAGCGATGGTCGACTGGCTGGCCGGTATGTTGGTCGATTGGGTTGGCTGGCCAGCCTCTGCGGGCTCGTATGAGTTGCGTGGTTTTTCCTTCGCTTCTATGTCATGGGATGTCGGTAGCCAGCGATCGGATCAAGCGCGCGCTCTGTGATCCGAATAAGGGCTACTGCACCGCCTTGCTGCGGTGCATCTTGTGTAATCCTTTCCGAGGTATTATATGGCTTGATGTTTTATAGCTCGTTACATGTTTGGTCTGACTTTGATGTTGTGCCGGTGATTTTTATGCAGTATCCACCATATTTGCAGTATCCACCGTAGTGGCGGTGACGGCGCGGCGGCGGTGAGGTCCACCTCCCGGCACACAATTGGGAAAGCTAGTGTCATTGATGTGGTCCCGCTGATGGAAGCCATCGCATTCTGAGCCTCTTGTTATTTTGTTCTCCCTCTGTCCGCTTCGTTTGTTCTGACAGCAACAAAAAAAATGTCAAAATTGACAGCCGCTGTTGGTTCGCTTTGAGAGGTGGAATTCCTGGGAGCCCTTGATGCATAGCATCCTGCTGGTTGCTGGTGAAAAACATGCAAACAACGACGTCGACAACGTCATCGCAGATAACAACTCTGTTGTGCGGATTGGTCAAGGGAGCACCGAACGGGGCCACAGAATTGAAAGGAGACGTTATCGCTGCGGTGCAATCACGAGGTCGGGGCATTGTTCTTAAATTATTTTCCAGTTGCTCAGTAATTAGACTGGAAATATGGAACAAGACATTAATCAACGTTCAGACATAGAATCACGAATGGAGGTGAATTCTATTGGGGATTCTTTTGCCTTTAATGGGCATAAAGGGAGAAGTAAACGATTTCGGACAGATGCCGCAGATATAATCGCAAATCTTTTTGGGGACTAATTGTGGGAATGACATGGGTAGAGGTTGAACCATAGACAACGGCGGCAGACGAAAAACCGCTTAAGGAAGCTGTGCACACGTGTATGTTTGAACGCAGAGGTTGTGGGAAAGTTCACTGATGTGGGATCGATGGAATGGGAATCAGTGTTTCTAAGGTTCGGGGCAATGACTTAATGACGTTTTAATCGGATTGAAGTGAAGAATCATCTGCTTATACAAAATGTGTGCTTTTTATGCTGATTAACGACAGAAGGTTCTGAAGTGCTTGAAGCTTGGAAGGAACGACTGAGTAGTTAGACGAGCAAAGACGACTATATTATTGTGCGAGAGGTAATTTATGAATTATTTATTAGAAATACTCATTCGCAAGAGAATTGGAAGATTGCCAAGATCAAACAGTGGACAGCTCTGTCATTAGGAAGATTATAAAGACGAACACAAGACGGGCGAGATCGTTGACACAAGATTAAAGCCCATTCGGCATCGTCAAATAATTTTGTCAAGATGTACATCAACTTCAAATTTCATCATCATAGGTAGTAGAGGAATCCGCTGTTAATTTTGCGTCAAGAGACAATTAAGTAATGATAGCCCTCTTTCAAGGACCCAAGCTTACTTTATATAAGACATTGATTATTGCAGTACTAATTCACGATGCGGAGGCATAGATCATCCTGAAACAACGATAAAGAACTCCTTAGTCCTTTTGTGGTAACAGATGGTGTTCGATAGGTACTTGAACCTACCCCTCCTCTTTCAAATCATTGACAACGCTTAAAGAGTATTTACATTATAGGAAGAACTTCACGAACTCTTAGCATAAAACTGAAGCACGGCTCCACTTGTACAATCACAGTGCAAGTGGCTGCTGTAAAGTTGAGCTCTGGCCTTCTAGGACTGTCTCAGATTATATTATTACTAAAAGAAAAACCGGTCAAATAAAAAAATAGCTAAAGCCAGATTCTAACACAGAAATTGCATGCAAAAAGTGTGAGCAACGCACCAACATACATACATAGCGTTTCATTATATTCAGGTCATGGTCGATTCGGGAGAAATATTCTGCATGTGATCTTCTTTTCCTTTATTTATATCTGAAGGAGTTTCAATGAGAACATGTACAGACAAAATACAGCGACATGAGTCTAGCCATTAGTCCTATTTAACTGAAATGGTCTTCGCTTGTCCCAAAGCGCCTTCAAAGGCCCCGAATGTCTTGCTATAGGACAGCATGTATTTAGAGATGAATACAGGCAGCTAAAATGAAGGAACCGAATAGAAACCTGGAACAAAGTTCATAGCATGAAGGTTAGCTCTTCTTCTACTTCTTTTCTTCTAATCAGCATCATCAAATGAAAGGCTAGTGGGGGTCAACCACTCACTAAAGATCTCTAGGTTACTCGATCCGCCGCTACCGACTCTTACCCATCATGCCTTCCTGATTTAGGTGCACTTCGGAGGTTGTGATGATGGAGACATTTGTGGGAAGGAAGCGTAGCTCTTGCCGTTCGGAAAAAAAGGTGCTCAACATTGAGTTCTTCGCGTACTGCCGTGTTTCTCATCCTATCCCGGCGATTAGACCGAAGCTTTCGGTCATTACCCAAATTGCATGACCATAGATGGAACAAATATTGAATTGAAAACTTTTGAGCTATGCCTTTCTGTTTATAGACTTTACAAGCTGTTTTAATATTCAATCAGGTTTGCCTATCCAAAGGCTAAGGCATTACTCCTTCCATCAGTAGTCAAAACGACGTACCTTCTAAACCTGCTTCAACGGGACTCGACTTACACGTAGATTGGCATGAAACTCTTAGGTCAATACAACAGTTTTAGGATAGGAATGTATCAAAATGAGCAAAAGCAAATTTCGTTTCCTAACAGCCTAACAGACACTGTATGCTCAGCGATCATGTTAAAAAACTATGCAGATCAGTTTCAGCACATTCTGTGGAGAATTGAATGAAATTAAATCATTAAGCAAGCAAACACTACCAATCCTAGCAAATTCTGAAAAAAATGCGTTTAAAATTTTGTAAAAGTATAAATGTTGAAATGGAAGTATTTTTAAGTTGAAGATAAGATACTGACACTTATACAGTAGATCGTCGATTGTCAGAATGTCAATTAACTGAAACGTGAGTTGTCTGAACGTAACATCATAAGCAAATGGAAGTAACTTATCCGAAGTCCAATCAGCGGTCAATTATCCGAACGAACGGTGTGCTTCAACCCATGCATTGTACCTAGGATTCATGTGAATCAGTGATGGAAAAAGGCGCATAATTGTACTCAAAATATAATTTTCTGACTATGCAAGTATATCTTTGCCATTTTCAGCACAATTTTGAATTGTTTGTGCTAAATTTATTTCCGTGATTAATTTAGCTTTAGCTAATCAAGTCTATTTCAATTGTTGATATCTTGATATGTACATACAACAAATAAATTGTTTTTGTTATTTGTTAATATACACATTTTATTTTTAAATTTGTTTATTTGCATCTATTTCCAGTGCCCAGTACTGTTTGGTCTTTTTCGGTACATTTTTGTTTCAAAGCTCAGTATCAGCTTACTTTTATTCGATTATCCGAATATTCAAATTTGATTATCCGAACCACCCTCGGTTGTACGCTAATATGTTTCTGAGCTACAGTCAATGTTAGTAGATTAATGGACTAGGTGTCATCTCAACAAGTCTATACTGTAACTTAGTCTGCATGGGGGCTTGATAACGTTAGCCGTCTGTAAAAATCCATTTTTTTCTAAGAATAAGAATAAAACTAGACCCACTACTGAACCCTGTGTAACTTCATTTGGATATAATGGGACACAACAATCTTGGACATTTGTCGTCTGTTTTTATGATAGGATGCAAACCAGCTAATCAAAAAACATCTAAAGCCACACCTTTTTAATTTCGTTGGTAACATTTGTATTAACAATGTATGTACAGCGCTTATGAGCTAGTATAGAACCAGTATTACAACCAGACCAGTAATTAGTGGTTCGAGTTGACCTTTCATTTCTCTTAGGCAAGTTTTTCTGATAGTTTAACAAGCGAATTCCAATTTCCCACTGCTAGCTAAGGCGGCATTTTATGGACTGTTTTGAGTTATCGACAACTGCCAAATTATTCTTGTATATTCCGCCGAAAACAAATTCCATTCCATTCCAAATACCAGCAAAACCATACCCGAATCAACGTGTCATTAGACCGTGTCTGTACTTTCCCACTTTTATTCAGTGCTTCTCACAAACTACTCTATACACGCAAAACAGCGAGCCATGACAAAATCGACAACAACCCCCGCAGGAATTGTGTGTCGCTCATTGCATTTGCGACATGCAACGCCGCTGCGGGATTACCTAGGAGACATCCTGTCCCGAACAGTGATTCTGCGCAAAAAGTACTGTTAATTAGTACTGCTTTGGGAGAAATTAATTTATGACAACTCAACATATGGTCGAACGCATGTTGCACTCTTTGAGCGGCAGCAGCCACGCAAAATAAATTCCATTTTGCAACAAGTTTCCAAACACGAACACAACATCAGTGCCCCCAAGAGGCCAAGGCAGTGTGCGCCAGTGCACGCTCGATATGGAATCTCGAAAATTTCCAACTCAGCACAGCAGACAGCCGAAGGTATGGGAGGGCGCTGCAACAGCCAACAGCTGGATATGGAGTTGAGGCTGAAGCTGATGCTGAGGTAATCAAATTGATCCCGCTTGGCTTTGCCGAGGTTTATTGCGACGATGACGATGTCGACGACGCACATAAATTTTCACGAAGGCTCATCGTCCTCCGCGAGTGGTGCGGCAAATCGACGGGGCGGCAGAAGGACGGACGCCCTCTAGCGTCCATTACAGCTAGTGTAATTTATGACTCTGCGTTGTCATAATTGCAGTCGGGTTAAGCACTAATAGGATGTTAATTTGAAATTCGACTCGTGTATCTTGGTCAAAGGGAGCGGTCTTTTGTAGACAAAGTCACCGCCGCCGCCGACGTCGCTTTTGGGGATAGGTATTGATTTGTTGGTTCATATTAGGCACGCAGTACTGATCTGAGGTTTGGAGAATTGCGAACTATGTGTTACCGAAGTGTTTTAAAGCACAAGTAGGTCACAGCATCGTATGCACGAACAGATTGTGGCTGCTGTGGAAGTGGAAGTTAACTCATCAACATTCAAGTGCGGATCTTCTTGTGTTACCACACGCAATTCTGTTGTTACAAATTGAAGAAGAAACAAGAGAGATACGAACCATCAAGAATAACGCAGCACGCCAGTGAGAAGCCCTGATGCATAAAGTATGACGTCAATTTCCGACAGCTCAATTAGATAATTGAAGGGAAATTTGCCTGGCGTGGTGTCTGTGCAAGAACATAGTTGCATCCATTTTCTCATCGTTGCATCCTCTGCAGAATTAATTATAGGAAGCACCTGCCTAGTAGCCTGTGTCCAATGATCCCGTTTATAGTGAATCTGCATTGGGAACTATATGAGGACTCTTAAGATATATTGCAGACCGTGCCGGTTTTCATACTTACCAATTAGTTTCCTAAATGGCTTCCTCGAGTAGTTCTAACGAAAAAAGGATAGGAACCGTGAACTATTAACACCGCCAGTCTACTTGGCTTTTAACAGAAGATGTCCAATGTGTAGATCGGGTCAGATATCATTGGGCAAAGACAACAAAGCCATCAAGCCTAGATCGATCAGCTCAGATATGCTATTGATAGAGTAGAGGAATGTCTTTGAATTATCGAAACTGCGCGTACTCAACACATTGCAGTTTCTTGGCTTCAATTTGAACTCGAACTCCTGCGTAACTCCAGGTGACATTCGGCCACGAAATAGAAACCATTACTGATAGACGGAATGACAGTGGGTTACTGCCTCTCAGATAAAAGGCGGCACAGCTTTAGAATAGAACTGTTTAATATGGAACGATATTTTTATCTTTCATTCTTTTACTGAAGAAATGGAGTCCTTAAGATCAGATCACAATAATTAAACAGATCTGCGTGTGCAACTATATACGTTAGTGTAATGCATGTATACAACTGGTCTGTATCCTGGCCACGAATTTCTAAAGCTCGAGTTGTTCACCCTGAACAAACGTTTATACAGCCGTGCGGAGAGTGACAGCACTTTGTTAAATGGGTGTACTTAACATGGAGAATGATTATAGGATCGTGAAATGTGCTTTTTCTCATTTATACATGCTTACCGAATTACGCAATAAACACTTAGATAGTTTCATTTTCTTTTAGGGGTAAGAGGAACCATAATTGACTCAAAACTTGGGTGCGCCACCTTAAACGCGGGCGTCCTCTGTTGCGTTGCCCGACAGGTTCGGGTTCGAAGATTCTTCGGGCCGGAGCTGTGGTGTCCATACGCTCTACATGACCTAGCCACCGTAGGCGTTAGATCCGTAGACGCCTAACTAGGCTCATGTCGCTGTACAGCCCGTACAGTTCGTGATTGAATCTTCTCCTCCAGAACCCGTCAACACAAACAGGACTAAAGATCGTACGTAGAACTTTCCTCTCAAAGAGACCAAGGACTTCTTCATCCGCTTTCGAGATTGTCCATGCCTCCGCGCCGTATAGCAGGACTGGGATGATCAGTTTCTTGTATAGAGTCAACTTGGTTCTTCGAGAGAGGGCTCTATTACTCAATTGCCTCTTGAGCCCGGAAAAACAGCGGTTGGCAAGAGTTATCCTACGCTTGATCTCGGTACTGATGTTATATGTACATTTTAATACGGAGCCGAGGTAAGTGAATTCCTTGACTACCTCGAAGTTATAGCTGCCCATTATGATTATGATCTTCTGGAAGATCGTATCTCTAGTGTTGGCGTGTGAGTTTCGCACGATCTTTTCCAGGACGATGTTAAAGAAATCACATGACAGCGCGTCGCCTTATCTAAAACCTTTTTTGACATTGAAGGTCTCGGTGAGTTCGTTATCGACCGGAGTAGCGAGAGTTCTCCATCGTCATCCTGCACAGCCTGACGAGTTTGGCAGGAATGTCAAAACTAGAAATGGCGTTGTATAGCTCGTCTCTATGCACGCTGTCATATGCGGCCTTGAAATCGACGAACAGATGGTGAGTGGCGATTTGCATTTCTTGGGTCTTTTCCAGGATCTGCCGTAGTGTGAAGATTTGGTCTGTTTTTTGCAATTACGAAACGAAAAATAATAACAGTTCAACTATGTATAATAGGACAGAATTGAATGGACCGATAATGCTGAAATTTCATTTGGGATGAAGTACTTCGCATATCTCGCATAGAATAAACCGATGTTCCGTACAGTTAGTCGCACACACACGTTACATCTGAGACGGTTTTTTGTAGTTGGCTGATCCAATGGTGGCCCTTGAATTCGTGGGTATGTGCGTCGACCCCAATGCACTTGTACCTCTAGGTCTTGTTTCGATCCCTAAAAGATAAAATTATTTTCACGGCTTTTCAAACTTGGCCGTTCGAATTCGCCATAAGATTGCATGTCCCTTCCACACGTGAAAGAACAATACGAGTGGTTACTGAGCCGGTAGGGTCTGACCCTCTAACCCTCGCTGAGACTCTAGCGTTTAACAACATCACTACAAATCTTAGCTTGCTTATTTGAAAATAAAGAACTGTGTCATATTGACACTAAAAATAGATAAGTGGTATTGCACGTGGATATCACATTTATGTCAGCAAGAATTTAACGAAGCTCTACGAAACTTTTGACTGTATAGCCAATATGGTCAGGTCCTTTGATTTCTTACATGACTTACAAACTTTATGTTTGGAAATCAATAGATCAATAGCTGCGCTTAACGAAAGAGAAAAAAAAGTTGTAAGCAAAATATCGATTCGTCTTAACTTAATGAGGTTTTTCCAAAATCGAGCTTTCGGTCTCGATTGTTGTAAAAGAACGCCTTTCTTACGAGTGGCGAAGACCTAGATTTGTATACGACTTTTGCCGAAAAGTTTTTGAAATTTTTTGTAGACATGCCATATGGTGTACTACATTGTAGAGGATACCTATCATACAATATGTATACTCAACAATTTCTGTCTGTGACTGAGAGGTGCTCCCGAGAATTTTTGTGAGTTCTTCATTTCGGAAATTAAACCTTGTGAACGCACTCATTAGCTAATGACTAAAGCCTATATTATAGACTGTTGACAGTAAACAGAGGTGAAAAACATTCAATGAATTGAAGCAAAAGCTCATAAGCTCTCTTTCAAGTCACAGAGGTTATGAGAGTGCTCTAGCGGCGCTTTCCAAGCGAACTTGGTTGCAGAAGTCAGTGGGTTATAGAAAGATAGTCCAGCATGGACCGCAAACTGCTTTAGTTATAACGTGGGACACAACGTTGGTAACTAGAACTTGATCCGTAAGTTTGTTAAAAGATTTTAACCTAAGTTCTCTCTCATTTATTGCAAATGTCCATAAACAGCGAACTGAAAAAAACTAACAAATTGAAAAAGCATCATGTGCGTGGTTGCTTCATTAAGCACTGGATACTTACACATAGTTGTTTTCAGCACTATTTGACTTCTAGATTCAACCCAGGAAATAGTGGATAAATATGAGTAGAAGGGTCGGCAAAGATTCGTCGACTACACTGGTTAGGCCACATCGAGTGCATGGACACCAACGCTCCAGCTAAGATTGTTTTGAATGCGAGCCATCTGGTTCGAGAAGTAGAGGAAGACCGAACCAGGACCAAATCATCGCGTAAAGCGACAGCTGGGCTTGAAGCCTTGAAGCAGCGTGCCCAGGACCGTCAGCTATGGAAGGTAGTAATTACTGTATAGTAGGTATCGTTTATGGCGTTCGTCATTAGGTTAGGTTAGGTTTTAGTGGCTGACTGCTAAGGGCAATCACACTTAGGCCATAGTAGACCCATTGTGATATCACGCGGATTGACTTCTCCTAAGATCGGAGCCAGTTGGTGCTTGTAAAGAAACGATTTAGCTGGCCTATGCTGGCGCTGTTTAGCCCATTGAGGTTATCGAAGCAGTAGACCTATAGGACTACGACTAGTCAGAGCGCTGCAAGAGCAGAAAAGGTGATGAGTGTTTTCTACCTCCTCTTCGTCCATGCAGCTTTTGCAGAAATCATTACAAGGGGCACCCATCCTGCGAAAATGAGTGCCAATTGCACAGTACCCGGTTATGACTCCAATGAGGGTCCTTAATAAGTGCTTGCTGAGTTTTAGTAGATTGAGTGACCGTTTTAGGTTAAGTGATGGCCAGATGTCTTTTGTTTTAAGACAGGTGGTGCCTTCTAGCCATTCTAGTCATTAGAAGCGATTTTTATGCCTTCAGTGCGGGGTGGGGTGTACCCAGTACTGTACCACTGTGGTCAAAAATTTTTCGCTGCTTCTTGCTCCTCCTCTTAACTAATACTGCCTGTCTAACTCTTAACTCAGTCAATAAAATATCTGATCGAGTTCATGGACTCTTGCCCATTTGATAGCTAAGAATTAAACACACTTGTTGCCAAAAGTTTTAGACTTTATTGAAGTAATCGCTTATACCTAGTGCAACATCTGAATATTTGCTTATGTTAAATAAGTGCAAGTCTGAACCTTACAGTCTAAATCACAAAACGTTCGGAGAGCAAGCCAACACTCGTACACAAGATCCTTTACCAGCCGGATTTTTCACGTTGCAGAATATGCTTGTAAATCGGAACTGGAACTGCATAGGGTCTTGGAATGGGGATCTCGATCTTCTTGATGATCTCGACGGGATAGGGTTTCTCGATCTCGATTGGGTATGGTTTCTCGACTGGATAGGGAATCCGCCTCTCAGTGTATTCAGGCACCACTTTATACACCGGAACCTCGATCTCTTGCTGGACGGGAATGTGCACGGCATATGGCTCGGGTATTTGAATTCTGATGTAATTCGGCACTGAGACGGGCACCGGATGGGGAATGGCAACTGGGACCTTTTCAATCACCGGAACTGGAACCGCTTTAGAGACCTCAGAGTGCGTGGTCTCAATGTCGCCGTCATGTCCTTGATAGTAGCTCGAGGACGCAACGTAATTGATTGCAATTGAAATAGTCACCAAGAAGAGTTTCTGAAAAGAAAAAAGTGGAGTGATTAGTGACGAAACGATGAAGGCAACAACAAGGCTACAAACCATTTTGTGAAAGTAAGTGTGTGTCTTCAACGGTGCACTTGTGATAGACGAATGAATCAATGTCAGTCTTTATGGACTGAGCTCGCAGCACTGATGGCAAATTCATCTTGTTGTTCCGTTTTTATATCGGAACCACGGCTATGAATCGCATTTGAAAGGCAGTTTTCCATTTCCTCATTTCCTCATTTCCCATTTTCCAAGTTCCTCTCTCGCATTGGAGCGCCGACTCTTTGAAACGAAAGATGAAAGTAATCGACGGGCATTATTAAAATGTTACCCTTCGTCTCAGACCCTAAAACGTGTGGGGACACCGTGCCGGCGCATGAAAAAAAGCAGCAGTAGCACTGGGCACCTGGGCGAAGAGAGATTGTCTTACCCACTGCGAAACCGAGTTAAGTCAAATCGAGTGCAACCGAATCGCTGTAGATGGTAATCGGATCCCTGAACAATTATCTGTCTACTTCCTTGGGGTCGGATTCGATTTACAATGCAAGCCTAGCCTTGGCATTTGTGTCTTCTCTTTGGGGTCCGAAGCGAAATGTGTTCATATTGTTCCGAAGTGTGCGCTGCCGGCATCCCTCTTACGCTCGACTCTTTCGGAATCATGCTGTGATTCTGATACTGTTGATGGTGTGCTGCCTGTTCATGGTGTGCCGTTGGATGCTGAATATGCCACAGTCCGGATGTGGTATAAGCCATTTGGGTCTTTGGCATTTTCAGTTAACAACATAATTGCATGGCTTCGAGGTGAATGCAACAAACAATCACGGGCGCTACGTTGTGCATTGTCGGACTTACGAGAAGGCGAGAAGTAAGATCGTCTGTGTCTATCCCACCTGCGTGTCGTGGCGATTATATAACATGCGAACGATGCTCCAGATATTGTTATAATTTGAGCCAAGCACAGCACCACCGCAGCAGTTCGGTCGAGAGGCCATTTACTTGGCTGACTTTAAAAGGGAAATGCACTGCAATTTAGCGTGCGGTTATTTGAGTTCGTCTTGCGGTTCAACTGCGGGGTGTACGTGCTCTAACATACTGCATTTGCGACGCTTACTTGGATAATTAGACAATTTCGATTGTTGCGTGTAATGTAGTGATAGTGGGTTGAGGTTAAGATATGGTAAGCTTGTCGCACTCTTTCAAGGCTATCGGTTTCAGGGGAGAGATCCTAATGATAATGGATGCATTGAGTGTGCCATTGTCAGTGTCAATGGCGATAAAGGAGTTTGTTGTTTGGTTGGTAATACAGTGACAAGGTTAATTATTTTTAAAATTTTTAGGAATGTGATTATTTACTGAAAAACGAAGCAAAACCCGTACATTTTTTTTAAAAATCTGATCACTTTTGCATGTCAAATCAAACAATAAATGGAAAATTATGACAGTTCGTTGCGCGTACTAGGTTAGGTATCTCACTGGCTGTGATCGTCGAAATGGTGATTCGTGCGATTGCTCTCTGAACAAGCATTGACTCAGCACAACAGCCCTCTATTTAGTTTGTGAAGACCGAGCCCCGATGAATCTCAAATCAAACAATAGGGAAAATTATGACAGTTCGTTTTGTGTACTAGATCAGGCGTAGCGCTGGCTGTGATTATCAAAAACTTTAGCCAATTCGATAATTTTATTCATTCTGGACTTAGGCATACTTTATCTTCTGTAGGTTACTCTGCCTGCGGGTTGCACTCAGCTCGAGTCGGACCCCGAAAACGGCACATAGATTAAATCTGATCAATGCTGCATGTCAAAACAAATAATAGAGAAAGCTATGACTATGTAGTAGATTAGACATGCCAGTGGCTGTGATTGTCAAAACCCACACTTATGTGATTCTTGCGATTTGTCGCTGAAAACTTACTGACCCAACACAAAAGCCGATTTTATTTTAGACCATGGACACCCGACTAATCTCAAATCAAACCACAGGGAAAAATATGACAATTCGTTTTGTGTACTAGATCATGCGTGGCGCTGGCGGTGATTGTCAAAAACCAAAACTTTAGTACTAGATTCGATCATTTTTCACGACTTAGACATATTTCATCTCCTGTAGGTTACGCTGCCTTCGGGTTGTACTCAGCTCAAATCACACATCAAAACCGGCAATAGCACCCCAGAAGGAGTAATTTATCTCAAAACAGCCGCACTTATGACTTAAACTGCAAAAAAAAATCACCACAGTCGAACCTCACATAGATAGACTGTTGGATTCCCAACAGTGCCCATTTGCATTTCCAATTTACCTTCACCAAACGGCATTCAGGTCCCCATGTCATCGGGTGAACAATCTCTCAGACCTCATTCATGACCAAGGAGGAGGACAACAATCACGCTGTTGCCCGATCTAAAGAAAGATACATGGCCCACTGTCAATATTATTCAAAATCTACTTCTGTGAGAACTAGAAACTGTTAAAATCAAAACCAAGACCCAACTTTAGTGCAGTCGCAAGCACACCACAGACTCGTTTCAGCTATCATGCTGCCCCCAAAATGACTGACGGGTCTATGCAAATTCACGATGCGGTTCGCCTTTACTTTCCGTTTATGCACATTTTGACATACAATAGAGTCCTGCCATGTCATGATTGAGTCTAGTGCTACCAAGCGAAACACCGGTAGCACTGTGTGTCTGTTCTACTTGAAATTGAATGGATTCGGCGAGCTGGTGCCACCAGTGAGGCAACATTGCAGCAACAGTTTGCTACTGCTTCTGCTTCTGCTTCTGACTCTGCCTCTGCCACTGCTTGTGCATGTACTGTTTCTCCTGCCGTGTGCAAAATAAAGTGAAGGTACACGTACATATATTTCGTTTGCTCCTGCGGTAACCGGCAACCAGCAGTGAGTGGTGGTTCTGGCCACTGTTTTATGGCACTTTGTATCTGTCGCGGACTATTAACATTCCCATAGATATTCTTCGCTTGCTGAACGTCAATTTTATGCATCAAAAGCAGCAAGCGCAGTGCCTACATATGGATTTCTAATAAGAAGAAAAAATCACATTCACCAGATGCACTCAGATATGTTTATGCCATGTGATAACGGTGGGATAGTAGTCAACTGCAGGAGTGCATATCCGACAAGATATTTATTCAGCTTTTCTTGGATTAATGTTAGGTTCGGCAAGGAGTATGTACGCCGAAGCAAGGTAATTAAATCATTTCATTTTGTTGACAATGATTGAACTGCGCCTTGTCACCGATACATAAAATAGCTTCTAAGTCACGGTCCTTCGAGAGGTATTTTAATGAAGCTCTACAAAACACCTCAACCAAAGGCTTCGAATGGACCATGTCTTAATGACTGTGACCCAGGTAACTACACAGTATACACACATACCAATGTCAGCTACGGCAAGTTCCTTCGAGTTAGAACTCTATTACTCAACTCCGGCTTGAGCCCAGAAGCAAAACAATTCTACGTTTGATCTCGGCATTGATGTTGGTAAAGAGTGTATTTTTAAGGAGGGCAATTCAAAATTGGCAACACTGTTTTTTATTTCTGCTGATTTGACAGTTTGACAATTCGCTGAAGCAACTATTTTAATTCATTTCACAACTACATAGCTAATCAATAAAATTAAATAAAATGCTTACTAACGCCATTGTCGAACAAAAATTGCATCAGAAAAAAATCAATGATTGGTTGTATTTATATACCCATGGTGTTGGTAACATTGGTTGCATGCCCTCAAAATAATTATGTTCAAATCGTACGCAACTATGAGCGGTACACACACAACAACAAACTGTTAATATTTGTTCCCGACTTGCAAACCAACATCCGTCGCATTATTGCCGATACAGCCTGATGTATTGCGAAGAGAATGTGCAAGCTTCACTCAAAAATGATGGAATGTCTAGACTAGTCCGTCTCAGTGGTCACATGCACGAAACCATATTTAAAAATGAATACTAAAAATATTATTGGAAAAAAGGGGACAAAAAATTAATTCAGTATACATATTCAAAGGCCAAGGTAGCAATATCAAGACTGAAGTCGAACAAATCTGCTGGAGCGGACGGATTGTCCGCTGAAATATTTAAGGCAGCTGGAGATGATCTGGTAGGGCGCATGCACCAGCTCATCTACAAGATATGGTCTGAGGAAAGCATGCCCGACGAAGAGAATCTCAGTATCGTTTGCCCAATCCACAAGAAAGGAGGCCCCTTCAACTGCGCCAACTATCGAGGGATCAGTCTCCTTAACATCGCGTATAAGATCTTCTCTGCCGTTTTGTGTACCCGCCTGAAGCCGTTCATTAATAATCTGATAGGTCCATATCAGTGTGGCTTCAGGCCAGGAAAGTCCAAAACAGACCAAATCTTCACACTACGGCAGATCCTGCAGAAGACCCAAGAAATGCAAATCGACACTCACCATCTGTTTTTCAAGGCCGCATATGACAGCGTGCATAGAGACGAGCTATACAACGCCATTTCTAGTTTTGACATTCCTGCCAAACTCGTCAGGCTGTGCAGGATGACGATGGAGAACTCTGGCTACTCCGGTCGATAACGAACTCACCGAGACCTTCAATGTCAAAAAAGTTTTTAGACAAGGCGACGCGCTGTCATGTGATTTCTTTAACATCGTCCTGGAAAAGATCGTGCGAAACTCACACGCCAACACTAGAGGTACGATCTTCCAGAAGTCCGTGCAATTGTTAGCATACGCCGATGACATTGACGTGATTGGCAGAACTCAGCGAGCCGTCAGTGAGGCTTTTGCTAACATTGAAACGGAAGTGGCTAAAATGGGTCTGGTGGTGAATGAGGGCAAAACGAAGTATATGCTGTCCTCAAAAAAGGACATACAACATCGACGTCTTGGACAGAGCGTCACAATGGGCAGCTATAACTTCGAGGTAGTCAAGGACTTCACTTACCTCGGCTCCGGAGTAAACTGTATAAATAACATCAGTACCGAGATCAAGCGTAGGATAACTCTTTCCAACCGCTCTTTCTTCGGGCTCAAGAGGCAATTGAGTAATAGAGCCCTCTCTCGAAGAACCAAGTTGACTCTATAAAAGACACTGATCATCCCAGTCCTGCTATACGACGCGGAGGCATGGACAATGTCGAAAGCGGATGAAGAAGTCCTTGGTCTCTTTGAGAGAAAAGTTATACGTACGATCTTTGGTCCTGTTTGTGTTGACGGGTTCTGGAGGAGAAGATTCAATCACGAACTGTACGGGCTCTACAGCGACATGAGCCTAGTTAGGCGTCTACGGATCCAACGCCTACGGTGGCTAGGTCATGTAGAGCGTATGGACACCACAGCTCCGGCCCGAAGAATCTTCGAATCCGAACATGTCGGGCAACGCAACAGAGGACGCCCGCGTTTAAGGTGGCGCACCCAAGTGGAGAAGGACCTCAACCAACTTGGTTTGCGAAACTGGAGACAGCTAGCCAGGGATCGCGCTAATTGGAGAGGCATGTTGGTTGAGGCCCAGGTCCACCCCGGAATTTAGCGCCACACAAAGAAGAAGAAGAAACACATTCAAACTTTGATAACTCGAATATTGTTTTATGGCAAATGATGTTTCGTGTTATCGAACTTCAACTGTGTACCATTTTTCATTTTCTCTTAGCTCTAAAATTTCAAAACGAATTTTGCATCCAACGTGAAAGTTATACAATTTTGGAGCCATTTAAATTAAAGCATGCATTTCATCTGTTTATTGCCATGAAGAGAAGATCTCTTCCCGCGACTGTATCTCTCCGATGCCTGGTAAATGAAAGTGCTGAATATACACCTATGTAGAAGCAGTAGGCATGTTCTTATTCTACGTCAATAAAAACCGTTTGATACATTTACTCAAATTGAGTGTGTGTATCAATTACAAGGTACTGCTCCTCTCTACATCGACACCGAACGAGATCAAGTAAAGAATAAATTGTTGAACAAGACAAGTTAATTGGCGAGCGATTGAACCCGATCAGCAGCCAATCACCTATTCAGAGATGAAAAGAAAATGTTTAATTTTAGAAACTCTCGTCACAGTCACCTCATTAATCTCGACGTTACTACTTTAGAAGCGGCAACAAATTGTTCAGTGTTTACAAACAATCTTGAAGATGCCACATATCTTTACGCAGAGTCCTTGAAAAGACCACCAACCTGGCTGCAAGACACCCACCCAGTTCGGTAACAGTTTAGCATTATTAATTCCAATTTATGAACGCCCAAAAGATAAACAGTAATTAATATCCCGCCTAGATAAACATCCTTCGGCTTCACTTTCACTTGCGATAGAGAAAGGCACAAAAATGAAATCTCAAGTGGTAGCAGAAGCTGCTGCCGAGACCCCACACCGTGAGCGTTTTGTATCAAGTGAATGTAATATCCTACCCTCAAAAGGCGGATAATTCATATTTCTCATACTCATACTCCGACGAATGCATCTCCTGCTTTCACAAAAAACAACATCCTGAAAGAACATGTGACACTTTGAACGGGCAAACACTACAAGAGAACGTTGGCGGTTTTCCTTTTTGAAGCCATGGCGATTCTTTCAATAATAACTCCGTCCTTCGCCGGTAGGTGCCAGCCAAAGGGACACCACTCTCGTCTCCTCTCATTGTGTTTGAAGTAAAATTAACCTAAATGCCGGAGAGATTAGCATATGACCATAACAGCAGGACAACGATTCCACCGATACGGAAGGTCACTCGACGAACAGGAACCCACCATTATCAGCAATGCGAGACCGGTACCCGTGAGGCTAGTGTTGCTCTGGTCGCATTGTGTCCATTGTAGTGGTGTTCTGCATGTCGCAAATCCGAAAGGTGGGTGCATCTCGGCTTGCGGACTGTCATCTGGTTCAAGATCATTGTGCACAGTGTGTACGCAGTTTGGTGGTATAAATCAATTGGACACGGTCGTCTTGTCTCCTGCGTAGTTGTCGTCTTGGCCGTCAATCTGTTGTTGCGTTCCTTCGTACGTTCGTACTTCAAAAGTGAAATCAGGCCTTTGTTCTTTTGCGCATCGAAGCGTAACCAAAGAAAAGTTGAGTCAAAACAAATGTTTTTCTTTTTTTTTTTTCGTCTTCTTTTGTGTTCAGGTGGTTCTGGTTGATCTTTGTTGTTCCTGTTGACTCAAAAAGGCTGACACACATCACGTGCCTTTGGTCAGTTGTATGGGTTTATTAGATCACTTAAATTTGGGCTAGATGAGAATGGATGAATGGAATACGATTTAGCCAATTGTGTTAGGTTTATATGTAAAGAGGTTTGCCATGGAAGACAAGAGACATCGTAGATGGTTCAGATTGCCAAGAGTTTACCTGCATTTTCGAAAAAAAACAAGGAAATGATTTATAAATTCACTGCGAAAAAAAAAGAAAAATTTAACAGTTGGATTAGAGAAAGTATAATAATATCTCAAAAATAATTCAAACTTCGATAAGTCGAATATTTGATAACTGTAAGGAAAATGGTTGGCAAAATCACCAACACTGAAAATTGCAAGCAATTTTTTTTCGATAACTTGAATGTCTTGATAACTCGTAGAGATTATTTGGCATCTTCTTCGATAAGTCGAATTTTGAGTGGATATTGTCGTCTGGCTTAACATAAATACTACGTGCTGTTACAAGTTTTATAATGGATCGCTTTCAGGGGCATTATGACTTATTTTTCTTTGGGCTCCTAGTAGTTCGTTATGAGTAAGTAACAGCAGTAAGAACACAAATTACTCTTTAGGTTGGTATATTGATTGATACGAACTCAAAGCTGTATTTTTATTTTTGAAAAAATTAGTACGCGCCTAAGAAAACACAAAGATGAAGAGCAAGTACACAGGATGTAGAAACGTATGAAGAGTGCAGTGCGTATTTTTTAGTTGAATCGAATAAGTACAGCTCAAAAATAACATGACAGCGACAGTAATTTCATATACACAAATTGGAGGATGATTCAACCGCTTTCAAGCATAGTGATCGGAACTTCGTTAAGCATTTTGAATTTATATTTAAAGGAAAATGAAGGAAACAATCGACTGATTATATAATGGTTTAAATTCTATTTAAGAATAAACGCAATTAAAAATCTCCTTTGTAGTCAATTATTTTTTCACAAACAAATGCATGCAATATTTAAATTTTGCATTTTACTTAATAACTCGGAATCTTGATAACTCGAACAGTTTTTTCGTTGCAATAGTTCGCGTTGTTGACTGGCGCGTCTGACTGTAATAGTTTTAAAATGTTCTGACATGAAGGGTGATTTTTTAGCTATTATCTTTTTGGCAACACTGGTTTAAACAGCTGACTCACGTTTCGTGTTTTGTTTCACTGTCAAACATCTTCAGTTTGGTCTATAATCTAACCATGAATCGTCTTACAAACGACCAACGCTTGCAAATTATTGAATTTTATTATCAAAATGCGTGCTCTGTTAAGAAAGTTCAACGCGCGCTTCTTCCGAAAAATTGTGTTCAGCGACGAAGCTCATTTTTGCCTCAATCGGTACGTAAATAAGCAGAATTGTCGATTTTGGAGGCAATAGCAGCAGAAGCATTGCAAGAGCTACCAATGTATCCAGAAAAAGTCTCAGTTTGGTGCGGTTTATGGGCTGGTGGTATCATTGGACTGTACTTCTTCAAAGATGATGCGAATCGTCACGTAACTGTGAATGGTGAGCGCTACCGTAAGATGATATCCAACTTTTGTTTGCCCAAAATGCTTGACTTGCATGACATGTGGTTCAACAAGACGGTGCCACATGCCACACAGCACGCTCAACAATGTACCTATTGAGAGGCGAGTTCGGTGAACATATTATTTTACGTTCGGGACCTAGATCGTGCGATTTAACGCCTTTAGACTATTTTTTGTGGGGCTACGTTAAAGCTCTTGTCTATATAGACAAGCCCGCTTCAATAGACGCATTGGAAGACAACATTGAAGCATTTATTCGTGAGATACCGGCCGAAATGTTGGAAAGAGTATGCCAAAATTGAACTAAGCGGATGGACAATCGATTCAAATAAAGATTTCATGCATTTTTCTGAAATTTATGTTTATTTTTTTTTGAAAAACGTTCCTATAGCTTATAAAAAATCACCCTTTATTAAGGTTGGAATAGAATTTTAATTTTGTCAACTATGATTGTAATTTTTATTGTATATTGTAAGAAAACCAGTCGTTAAAAAACAGCAGCGAGTGATAGTTTTTTTTAAGTGTTGGTTTTTAATGTCGATGATAAGGATTAAAAAATAAACTCAGAAGCTATATAGCTATACAGCATATACTTTGAGCGGAATTTAACTACAGTCCCTGAAACAATTCAAATACTGCATGAACAATTTCCTGGTATGGTCCTGTACTCTCTCGTTTCGATGATCAACATTTGTCCCCAAATCACGTCATTTAACACCATTAGGTTTCTTTTAATCGGTTTATTTGAATTCAAATGTCTACATCGATAAGCTTATTCCACAAGTTCACAAGCCCATGCATTGCAGGAGGACTTAAAACGCTGCGTCAACGAATATTGTCATATTTATCTACGCAAGATTTCGACAAAAAGAGGTGGTATGTCCTAGCAAGGACTTTAAGGCATTTTGTCCCATCTAAATATTTGACCATAGTAGCCGACGTATGATACATAGGTTTTAAGTAAGTTTTAAGATTTTTAAGTTTGGTTAAACCAAGTTTTTCAAAGTTTTCTTTGTAATTTAAAATTTAAAATCAAATGTCTATTAAGACTACAAAATTGTGGACATTTTCGTTATTAAATGGAGCGACTCTAGACGGGGGGCATGGGCTTATGTACACAGGGCAAAGTTGCTGACTGCACCCAACCTGGTAGGATGCCAGCGCGATCCCTGTTTGTGCATAAGTCAAGTTGACATACAGCCTCCTCGTGGCGCCCCTGGATAGCCATCACAACAACCGTTGTGCGGTGAACTAATGTATGCAGCGATCCCCCTCTGCCCGAGGGTCAAATAATGGGCCTGGCCTACCAGTTGTAGGTTGTGCGTGAGGTTGACTCCCTCACCACACAAAAAACCAACGGTTACGAACCGACAACAGGCCTCGGATATGGACGGATTCAAAGTTGACGACCCCAGCAAACGATCAAAGGACAATGATTTTCGGTTCTGCACGTGGAATGTGAGGTCCCTGAACAGACCACGTGCAGCCGATGAACTCGCGGAGGCCCTAGACTGCTACAAAGCAGATGTCACCGCCATCCAGGAGATGCGATGGGATGGGCCGGGCAAAAGGAAGATGAGAAACTGCGACATCTACTACGGTGATTGCTACAAAGAGGGAAGGCAGCGCTTATTTGGATGCGGATTCGTTGTTCGAGGCAGACTTAGGCAAAAAGTCTTAAGCTTTGATTATATCAGCGAGCGCCTCATAACAATCCGCATCAAGGCTAAATTCGGGAACATCAGCCTGATTTGCGCACACGCCCCGACGGAGGAGAAGGATGACTATAGCAAGGATGACTTCTATGATCTCCTAGAAAGAACATACGATCGATGCCCCAGCTATGACACCAAGATCGTTCTAGGAGATTTCAACGCACAGCTGGGCAAGGAAGAAATCTTTGCTAGAGTCATCGGAAAACACAGCCTGCACGACAACACATCCGGAAACGGACTCAGGCTGGTAGATTTCGCCTCGGGGCGTAACCTCTCTGTGATGAGCACGCGGTTCCCACACCTCAACATCCATAAGGGGACCTGGCGGTCTCCTGATCAATCAACCGTCAACCAGATTGATCACGTTGCGATCGACGTCAGACACTCCTCCAATATTCTCGATGTCCGAACGTTCCGAGGAGCCAACATCGACTCGGACCATTTCCTTGTTGTAGCCAAGGTAAGGATGAGGATATCGAGAGAAGTACGGAGTCGAGAAAGAACATTACGGTTTGACGTCGGAAAGCTACAATCGCAATCGACCGCTAGGAACTTTGCCGACCGAGTCTCCCTGAAACTCTCTGAAAGTTCGACGCTGCCTGCACATTCAATAGAAGAAGAATGGAAACGTTGTCAAAAAGCCATCAAAGAAGCTGCCACTGATGTGCTGGGTTTCACGACACCACCCAGAAGGAACCCATGGTTTGACGACGAGTGCAGGCAGGTACATGCAGCCAAGCAGGAGGCCTACAAGGCAACGCTGCATCGAACAACGAGAGCTGTTCGTGAGCTCTATGAACAGAAGAGAAGGGAAGAGCACCGGCTTCTCAGAAAGAAAAAGAAAGAGCATGAGAAGCGCGCGGTCGTGGAGATGGAGAGGTGTTACGACAGGAAGGAGGTCCGAAAGTTTTACCAAAAGGTAAAACAAGTATCAGGAAGATATAGACCTCGGACCGAAGCCTGCAGGGACGAAAATGGACAACTAGTAGTAGAATCGCAGTCGATGCTGAGAATTTGGAAAAATCATTTCTGTAGACTGTTAAACGGCGATGACGACACAAATTCCGCTGTCAGGCAGAATGTTTCACTCAATTTGGACGATGATGAACACGAATTCCGTCCCCCCGACTTAGACGAAGTTAAGATAGCGATATCTAGACTGAAGTCGAACAAAGCTGCTGGAGCGGACGGATTGTCCGCGGAATTGTTTAAGGCAGCTGGAGATGACCTGGTTGGGCGCATGCACCAGCTCATCTGTAAGATATGGTCGGAGGAAAGCATGCCCGATGAGTGGAATCTCAGCGTCGTTTGTCCGGTCCACAAGAAAGGAGACCCCTTTGACTGCGCCAACTATAGAGGGATCAGCCTCCTTAACATCGCTTATAAAATACTCTCTGCCGTTCTGTGTGAACGCCTGAAACCCTTTGTCAACAACCTGATAGGTCCTTATCAGTGCGGTTTCAGGCCAGGAAAGTCCACAATAGACCAAATATTTACACTCCGGCAGATCCTGGAAAAGACTCAAGAGATGCAGATCGACACCCACCACCTATTTGTCGATTTCAAGGCCGCATATGACAGCGTGCATAGAGACGAGCTATACAGCGCCATGTCTAGTTTTGACATTCCTGCCAAACTCGTCAGGCTGTGCAGGATGACGATGGAGAACTCTCGCTGCTCCATCAAGGTCGGTAACGAACTCACCGAGACCTTCAATGTCAAAAAAGGTTTTAGGCAAGGCGACACGCTGTCATGTGACTTCTTTAACATCATACTTGAGAAGATCGTGCGAAACTCTAACGTCAACACCCGAGGCACGATCTTCCAAAAGTCCGTTCAACTGCTTGCATACGCGGACGACATTGACGTGATTGGACGAACACAGCGAGCCGTCAATGAGGCGTTTGCTGGCATTGAAGCGGAAGCGGCTAAAATGGGTCTAGCGGTAAACCAGGGCAAAACAAAGTACATGCTGTCATCACGAAAGGACGCACAACACCGACGTCTCGCACAGAGCGTCATATTGGGCAGCAGAAACTTTGAGGTAGTCAAGGACTTCGTCTACCTAGGCTCCGGAGTAAATAGGGACAACAACACCAGTACCGAGATCAAGCGCAGAATTACTCTTGCCAATCGCTGTTTCTTTGGGCTCAAGAGGCAATTGAGTAACAGAGCCATCTCTCGAAACACCAAATTGAGCTTGTATAAAACCCTGATCATCCCAGTCCTGCTCTATGGCGCAGAGACATGGACGCTATTGAAAGCGGATGAAGAAGCTCTTGGTTGTTTTGAGAGAAAAGTTCTGCGTACGATCTTTGGTCCTGTTTGCGTTGATGGCGTTTGGAGGAGAAGGTTCAACCACGAACTATACGGGCTGTACAGCGGCATGCACCTAGTTAAGCGTCTTCGGATCCAACGCTTAAGATGGCTAGGTCATGTAGAGCGGATGGACACCACAGCTCCGGCCCGAAGAGTCTTCGACACCGAGCCATTGGGACAGCGCAACAGAGGACGTCCTCGCACTAGATGGCGCACACAAGTGGAAAAGGACCTCAACCAACTTGGTGTGCGCAACTGGAGGCAGCTGGCGAAAGATCGTGCTGGCTGGAGAGGCATGTTGGTTGAGGCCCAGGTCCACCCCGGACTGTAGCGCCAATCGAAGAAGAAGAAGAAGAAGACTCTAGACGCTCTAGAAATCGATGACGCCTTTGCATCACGCAAATGAACGGAAATATTGACATCGTAAGAGTAAAACGTTAATTCAAGCATCAAACCTGAAACATTTGAGTATCGTTAAATAACCTGACGCGTTGTTGTTTTTTTATTCATACGAAATGTGAATATTGCAAACAATTTCGCAGACAGTTTTGAAAAATGGAGGAAGCATTCTAAAAGGAATGAATAAAAACATCGTAAGGATATTTTTGATTACATAATTCTGAACTTTCGGCATTATTTTCATCATGAAAAACGCTTCAACGCTTTCTCCTTGCGCATAATTATTGTCAATTATAATTTTACTAGGACGATTTTCAATGTCCACATTGGCACCAAAATTCTTAACATTGTCAATGCATTCAGAAACGGCAGCGATTATTTCAATCAATATCATTGCTGAAGCATTTGCTTGATGGTCCGGAACAGATTTGCTAAATTTATTTGTTCAACTACAAAAGCGTTCAATGTAAATAAAAGCGCATGACCTTCTCCCAACATCAATGTTCAAGACAGGCGCCTCAAAACTTAGAGTTGTATTCTACGATGCAGTCTATTCTACATGCTATCTATTCGCACTTGCGACCTTGCCATTCTAAGGTGTGTCCTAATTTCCTACCAGTTGTTCTCAGCAACCGAGAGATAACATTTTTAAAACTAGATTACATAACTATTTTGATTTGTCTTGCTCACCTCAATAATAATATGGGTGGCGCTACAGCCCTTAAAGGCACAGGGCTTAGCTTCTCAGCAATCACTCTATTGTTCCCTCACGAGTGAGAGAAAGGACCTGGTGTTTTAATTTAAGAAGCATTTTCAAGACAGGAATACTCAGCATTGTCAGTGACTTGAAAGCGATGGGACCGTGAAAATTATCTTTCTCCTACAGACCAGGCATCGAACTTATGTCGAGGTTCAAGTGCATTGGAGTCGACGCACATACTCACAACGCCACAGGCCACTACTTTCTTTTACCTTCAATTAATGTATGTCCTTCACCATAAACTAAATTTGTTAAGTAACCATGAATAAATGTAGTTCCTTTGTCCAGGAGAGACTGGCTAGCAGAATTCAATCTAATGAACCGGACTGAAATCACCTCGTGAAAATGGAAGATAAACGATCAAGTGGAATGCTTCAGGAGGAATAATGTCTTTAAAGTGCAGTTATGTATCACGGTACATAATTTTGGTTTAGTAAGACCCAACGATTCGAATCTTGCAAGATATTCCCTCAGAGCAGAGGCCACCGTCTTCAAGTTTGCCTCGTTTTACAATTCATCGTTAGAATAGAACTTCTTTTACTGAGCCTCTGATTTACAAAGGGAGGTACAGCCGAAGGCTCTGTCTCTCCAACAACCTAATCTTTTTCATCAGGGATTCATTTTGAAAAACATTGGACACCCATACGAAAATCTTGTAGTAGCAAAGGCATTCTTAAATTCCACCAGAGCAAAGAGGAGGAAAACCATTGCACATTGTCTGCAATCGGAGCGCCCTGTCCTGCCAAAAAAGATTTCTTCAGTAAGCTGGCCGACCCGGGCAGTATTAAAATCATTCATTTAGCCATCTTCATCGCTTTTTCAAGACCACCAACTGGCTTGCGGATTAAGATCGACTGAGATCAGTGATGACTTTAACCAAACCTAGCCTAGTTTTCGTCTCCAAACAGCTTAACTGATAAAGCAATCATTTGAGAACTGATGACAGAGCACTTACCAAATCGTTTCTGTACAATTTTTGACGCCGTTCCAAATATTATGTAGATGCCAAGTTCCTTGATTGTTCAAAACAACTTTTGTAAACACAGTCCAAGAAAATACAGTTTCCTTCCAAGATGACATCGAAAAGCTTCTACGCCCAATAAACGCAATCTCTAACAGTAAACAAACTAGCCCAGGACCCACTAGAGCCAGACGACGGCGACCCAAACAAAGGAACTCTGTTTTCGAAACACCAACCCCAACCTGAATCCCGAATTCCGATGTTTACTTTTCCCAACCCAACCCAACACACAGCAATTAAATTGGTGGCGCCAATATTGAAATACTTTATTGTGCCCTCCAGAAACTTAAGCCAGCCGCCAACGTCTCGGCCCCCAATCAAGTGATGGCAACAAATCGAAAACATAAATTTTTCATTTTTTACCTCCAATTAGACTTGATTCCGCATGGAGGAGCGTTGCATAGCCCGCATACACACTCGCATTCACCCCCGAGACGCCGAAATCTAAACAAAAATTCAATCCCCGACGATAATTTATCGAATCGTAAATAAAGTTGGACGATGAGATGCAGAAGAAGGACGTGTGGCTGGTCTAGCGCCGCCACCACCACCATGGTGTGGCTCTGGGCCATCCGACTCGGATTGTTTTGAATGTTTAGAACGGATACCGACCACGATTGAGGAATTAATTATTTTTTGGCCGCAAGCAATTAGTGTGACGTGGCGGGGAGTCATCAGACAGGTGTTTACGTGTCCCGCTTTCGTTTCAATCACAGACGATGATGATGATGGGGTTGGATGGGGCGTCGGCTATCGTCGTTGTGGTCGTCGCTCTTCACTCTTGTCGGCAAAAGATACAATGGGCGCATTATGTTTTATTTCAGGCGAAACTCGTGTTTTCCTCTTCAATCTTCACTTGGTGAAATGTTGGGGTTGGGGGAAGATGTACAAAGCTCAAAACACCCATCCACCCCGACTGGGATGCGTGGCGCACGATCGCATCAACTCAAGTGTATGATCAAAGTAGTTTTGGGGTATTTTCGGCTGGTCGGCGGTGATGAGAACTCACTGATCAACATGCAAAGAATTGAGGAAGGCTTCCCCCGTTGATCATGGTATTGGGGTGTCGGTGATGACGCCGCGCCACCACACCACGGCACGGCGCCAGATGATCATCATCATTTGGTCTCGAAGTGAGTGCCCGAATGGGCCGGGAATTATTATTTATTTCCCAATCGATTTGCGATGCAAATTTTCAATCAACATTCGGAAGAGTTGAAAGTATGCCGCTAGCCTTTTCAGCGGTCTCTTCACGCGGCCCGGTCTAAAGCAAATAGCTCACCATTAAGTGATTGTTGTCGGGCCTCGTCATTAGCACCGAGCAAGAGTTATTGCTCTTTGAGAGTACAGCCGCTGGTGATGCTTCCAGCGAGTTTTGGAATCTTTCAATTGCACAGACAGCCGAGTGGAGTATGGAACTCATCGTTGGAATATGATCGGTGCTGCTAAACGGATTTCTAAGTGATTTGTGACACAGATACGTGTGCACGTTGGCTACGTACAAAGAGAATGTGGGGAAGCTGACCTCCTTTGTAAATTACTTTTAGAAAACCATTTGAGCGAACTGTTGGTTAACTTACTTTGGAGATCTTTTAGCAGACAATGGCTGCACGTTGGAGGTCTGAGATCTTTTGTCTGAAATGATTTCTTTTGACTTTGAGTAGTGTAGATGAGGTCAAGGAAGTGCTGTGCGTCATCGGGTGTACGTCTGGTTTGATGATTCCTCTGTCATTAAATGAATTTTGTTCTGTGATGAATACTTCATCGAGCTATTTTTTATGTCAACAAATTTAAGATTTAGTAGTCGAACACGTTCAGCAACGATCGAAATTTTACATAAGACTTACGCAAGTGATTTGTCTAAAGCTTTATGGGTCGAGTGTGATGAATTTCACATGAATACAAGTTTTGACAAAAATATAACAAAGTCAGCAACCAATATATGTGCACAATCATAAGCCATCGTACAGGCGAGTAAGTGTCCAACGTGATCTCCAGCTATAGGGATTATACATGAAGGCTCCTACACTTTGGATCATTTTTCGAGGCTGGCCTTCAGTTGGAATCTCAAGTACCAAGTTCAGAAATAAGCTTATGAACATTTTTCCCCATCCTGGTAGGTTGATGAGACCCATCTAACATGTCTACTTCTCTTTGGATTGTAGCACACGGTTGTTTCATTTGAAGCTCCAAACAAACTTGCATAAATAACTTCACATCTCCTAGTCTTGCGACCATCGCCGTAATAGGCAAGATCAATTCCCACCAAAGTACTTGGGAATCAACCTCAAGCGATCAGCCTGAGGCCTATACGGTTCTCAGGGGATCATTCCTGAGCTCTGGTGGCACCAGACTATAGCCTGCCAATGAGATGCCATGACATCCCAGGTCTGGCTGCCAATGTTATAAACAGCCGCTGTCTGACAGTTTAAGATCTATATAAGAATGCAGCACTTTCGATGTATTGGCTTATGAGTTTAAGACCGTTGTTTTTAACTAGCACTGGAATAGATTGATTCCTTAAACCGGTAGCACTTAGCTCAGGATTTTAGTCACCTGTTAATACACGCTGTTTTGCCGCGGGTATATTCTACAACCCCTAAACGAAGTAATAAAACCACGGCAAATCGCATTACAACATCAAGTCATTAAAAAAAATATTTTGAATTTTAAGACTTGTTTTAAGACCTACTATCTACAGTTTGGTCACCGCACAGTTGTTCAGCAATTCTGGAGTGTTTTCTTCATTCACTTGGTCAAATCACGGCACATGAATTTGTTCAGCTAAATTATTTTGAAAAACGCGAAAATCGAAGTTTCAAATATTCGGACATTCTGTGTGAACTTTGTAAGTGCAATTTTTAGCAATTGATTAGTCTCAGTTGATTCTATATATTAATACAACTTATTTCATATCTCTTGGGTTTATAGACTTAAAGCATTTGTTGATGTTTGGACAAATAAAACAAAAAAGAAGAAAACGATATACGTTAAGTTCCAAGTGACGATAAAACAACGCTGCCAGAATATTTTCTCCCCCAGTCGTTAAATTTTCCATCATTGTATACATCAATTTGACCTTTCGTTTGAAAATTAATTGAAAAACTAAAATCTTTGGCAGTGAAAATGCTATAAAAGTGTACCAAGTTTTTCTCCCAAAACCGATAAACTCCATTCCGTTCCTTATGACATTTTTGAGTTAGCGAACATACGCATACAAAATAAGGAGCTTTTGTTGTAAAAATCAACTTGGATATGATTTAAGCTTGTTACTTTACCTTAGCGCTAGGAAGCCGACGGGATGTAATACGTAAGATGTATAGACTCTTGCGTTGAGTATTCAGTACCACGGTTTGTTAACATTGTTCGACACGCAATTTCAAAAATTAAAAATACGTTTTTTAATAAAAGGCTTTGAAAGTAGCCTTTATTCAATAAAGTCATTGCAAGTGTTTAAAAGAAATAATAATTTTGTGTATGCGGTTTCCGTGGCCCAACATTACTTACTTACTTTACTTAGGGCCACCTATCAAGCTACAGTCCGGATTGGACCTGAGCCTCAACCAGTTTCCATGTTAAGCTATTTCCTCCAATTTCGCATTCCTATTTGATTGAGGTCCCTTTCCACTTGCATGCGCCACCCGAATCGTAGTCTTCATCTACTACGTCGTCCCTAGAGGATGGATTTGATGACTTCTATGGCGTGAGCTCTTCATGACCTACCTATCTCAATCGTTGGATCATATCTCTGCTGGCTAAGTCGATCGTGCTGAGCAACTAGTCGTCGTTATATCTTCTCTTCAACTCACCAGCTATGCAAACGGCACTCGAAGAATTTTCCTCAAACGAGAGCACCATCATTCGCTTTTGACAAAATCCATGCCATAGGACACTGATAACTATTGTCTCACAGAGGATCACTTTGGTTGTTCGGGAGAGGGCTGTTTATCAGTTTCTTTTTTAGTCGTCCAAAACGTCGGTGTCGGAAGTCAGTCCTCGTTGACAGCAAATACTTGGTCTTACCCTCATTTCGAGATAAATCCATCTTCGCTCCGTTGCAATACTCACAAAAATACCGTTCACATCACGCTTTTGGACGATTTGGACAGAATTCTAAATGATTGTTCCTCTGGTGTTCCTCTCTAAAACAGAATTGCTCAATTGCTTTCAGCATCGTGTCGCCTTGTCTAAATCTTTTCTTGACATCATCATCTGACCATCCTACCCAAATGGATGAGTTTGCAGGGATATCTAAACTAGACATTGCTTAGTGCAGCTCGTCCATAAACGTTGCCTTAAAATTTATGATTTTATCCAATATTTGCCGTAGAGTTAATATTTAATCGTTGATTCAGCAACGAAATTTCACTGATTTCCCATGCAACTGATTAACGAAAACACAAACCACGCCCAAGGCTATTTTCATCACAAACAACGCAAGCAAAAAAAACACAAGACTCCAATCATTTCCTGGCGTCGAAAAGGAATTCATTTCAATCAATCTCCGAACAAGAAAAATGATCCCCATTTGACTACGCCGCCAACTTTATTTTCCCTCGAATGCACACAGCTTCTGCCAAGATAAAATGTGGTAATTAAAACAGAAAACGAAAATCAACAGAGACAAATACGCGTACAGGAGCGCAGAGTGGACCAACCCAGTCCGGCGAGATCTTCGAGAACAAAATTGACCCTTGTTAATTATCAATCAATTGCTAATTACCGATAGTAACGCGATTGTCGTCCCATCATGTCTGAAGTATCCTCGCAGCCCACACTCCGCTCGGTTTAATCTTGACAATCGAAATTGTATACAGCGATATACTGTCCGGCAAACAGGACGCTTTTCGGCGATCCTAAAGCTACCGGCACACTGCCTACGATGACGATGGACAAAGATAAATCCGCACGATAGTCGCTGTAAACTGCGAAGGCCACAAGAGCAACAGCAGCAGCAGCAGAAGAAGAGCCATCATCAACTGGCTTGCAGCAAAGGCAACAGCAGCAGCAGTGCTACATCACGACCGAAGGATGAAATCGCGGGAGCCTGTCGCATCGTAACAACACTAACCGCACCTGCAGCACCAGCAGAGGCAGCAGCAGAAATTTTGCGATTTGTCCATCTTTTCTCTCTCAGTTCAAAATAATTAGTGGAGAAGTCCTTCTTAATTAGCCTGACGAGCGCCATATATGTCACAGCGTGGCATACTATGAATCCACTGAACGAGTGCGCAATGAACGAAACGAGGATGGGGCGGGCGATGCGATTATTCCGATGCTCCTTGCGAAATCCGCACGCCGATTCTCGTATTTCGACGATTACCGGTATCAGTTGACAACAAATGGTTTGGGTTGGGTCAAATTAATGGGGACAGGCGGACAGACGGATGCACGCGATGTCATTGTCGTGCTGACAGTGACGTGAACTGGCCGCGGAACTGGCGACTGCGACGGCGGCGGCAGTTTTGCAGAATTGCCAGGATGCGGTTCTCATGTTGATTGTCACAAGAAATGCGTAGTTCTAGAAATTCCATTGATCTCGTGCTGGACGTCATATCACAATCAAGTCCGGCGAGCACTCGGCTAATCGTGATGTGATTGCGGTAGACTTTGAAAAATTCAAAGAACGTCGATTGAAACAATGACAAATCGACAGCGACCGTACAGCATGGCGCATCCTAATGGAACAGAACTTCGTCGGAATTAGTTTTTGACGTGGAATTTACTGTCGGTGTCTGTCGGCGTTGAAATGCGAGCTTAATTATTCTGCTGAGAGCACTATCAATTGAATTGCCTAGCATTCGAACTTTGACGATGCTGGATTTTAGAGGAAACTCGCAAGCAATTCGCAAAAATATGTCAAACAAGGAGTTGCTCCAGTCGATGATCAATGGTCAATGGTCATTCCGGGCAATGTATTTCAACGAATATGGGCATTGGCAGCATATTTACGTGGCAGTCTATTTGTTCCGAGGGTTATCGCTACGAACACGTACATGTATTTTCAGATGATATCCGAAGTTGCAATGATCCGATCTTCTCCGTCGGGTGATGCCACGGCCCGAAGCGGAGCTGGGCCTATTTCGCTAACCTTCTTCCGTTGTACGAGTCGCACGTATGGATGGAAATACCTTCGACGTAATTATGGAAGCTTCTTTTGGCGGATATATTTTCTAAGCGTTGCCAGTGACCCCAGAGAGCAGATATTTTTTGCTCACATCCGAACCCAGTCTTTTAGTTTAGGAGTCGGTGTACATACATGTATGTTGAAATGAACCGACTAAATACTACATGTACATACTATACTTGTAATATTTTATCATAGCATTACTACATTACACGTCACCATAGGCAGCAACAAATTCGAGATAGTAAAGGACTTCATCTACCTTGGCTCCCACGTTAATAGTACGAACAACACCAGTACCAAGATTAAACGCAGAATAACTTTTGCCAACCGCTGTTTCTTTGGGCTCAAGAGGCAATTGAGTAGTAGAGCCATCTCTCGAAAGACCAAGCTCACATTATATAAGACTTTGATCATCCCTGTCCTGTTGTATGGCGCGGAAGCCTGGACTATCTCAAGAGCGGATGAAGACGCACTTGGTCTCTTTGAGAGAAAAGTTCTCATCTTTGGTCCTGTTTGCGTTGAAGGTTTCTGGAGAAGAAGATTCAACCACAAACTGAACGGGCTGTACAGCGACATGGGTCTAGTCAGGCATCTACGGATTCAACGCCCAAAATGGGTAGGCCATGTAGAGCTCATGGGCAACACTGCTCCAGCCCGAAGAGTAGTCGATTCCGAACCAGTGGGACAACGCAATAGAGGACGGCCATGAACCCTATGGCGCACTCAGGTGGAGAAGGACCTCAACCAACTTGGAGTGCGAAATTGGAGTGAGCTGGCTAGGGATCGTGGCAGCTGGAGAGGATTGTTGACTGAGGCCCAGGTTTACCCCGGACTATAGCGCCACAAGAAGAAGAATTACTATATTATCAAGTGACAGTTGAAAGCGGCCGTGGTGTAAGGAATATAACGTGGGCTTGGCAATTCTACTGAGGCCCTGCTTAACGTCATCGCAGGAGTTTTTATGTAAGCAGAAACAATTATTACATGCATTTTTCACATGCTTAGAAACCAAGAACTGATTTCTTTTCAGCATTTTTCTACTCGTATTTTCTGCAAACTTTGTTGCATTTGCCAATGTAACTCAAATTACGATCGAAGTAAATCCTTCCATCTTGCAACAATTTGGAATTGAATTCCTGTTTTTCACCCTTAATTTTTTATTATACAAAATTGAATTGTGATGCGATACATCTGTCCAGTGGCTGAAACAGGCCCTGAGTGACGTCAAAAAACAAAAAGATGGCGGTTTTGACAAGCTGTCCAGCACAGCTCCATGATAGCGGCCATATTGCTTAATCTGTCAAATTGGCTGTCATATATTCAGTCTGTTTTTCCAAATAATCATGGGCGGACGCATATAAAGTTCAACAACACGTGCAAATGTTAAAATTGTTTTATCAAAATAGGTGTTCTGTTAGGGCAACGTCACAGGCGCTTCGCTTCAAAGAATCATCTTTAGCGATGGTGCCCATTTCTAAATGTATCTTATGTTGACATGGCAAATCGTCGAATTTGAGCACCTGAGACTATACCAATCCACATGAGATCCCAGATCGTGCTATGGATGACGATAAAACTGGATGACAGCGTCGTCGGTTCTTAGCAATTCCAAAGCATGGTCATCTCGGGTAGGAGTAGAACAAACTGGCCACCGTGATCAACCAAGATCGGCCTTGCTAGGAATAATAGTTTTGGCAACGAGGTCTTTCCACGACCTTTTTGATCTGAGGCTGGGAGTGGAGAGTTCTTGGAAGGAACTATATACATAAAGTTTGGACACCTACAGACTACAAGACGAACACAATGCTTACCACCAACCACAGCCTTGGAGAAGAGTTTCCATCAACCCGGATTAGAAACAATCGCAAGAGCAAATGGTCTCCACTCTAGCCAATACTTCTATGATTTCTTCGCACTATGAGACGACTGCATAATCTTTCAAATCGGAGTGACTTCGATGCACGAGGCAGTCCCAGGTTTGGGCGATCGCAGCGTAGTGGACAAATGGATTAGCATATACAGGCCGTCTTGCAAAAAGTATTCGGAGCTGGAAGAATTTCTAGCGAACGCGAATACGTATGGAGCTCGATGCGTTGGTCTGGGTATCACAGGAAAAGCAAGACCGTGAGGCCGACACGGAGCTAAAAGAGATCGACATCATTAATCGGCTTTAGTCGCAAGAAAGTACGCATGCCAATAAGAGTCCCTACTATGCCAGAGGTACTCATGTAATTCATCTGAACGTAGCTCATAACGACTTTAGCATAAGCTGCAGAAACAAGGAATAAACAGAAGCTTTATATGTATAATCTACTCCTCAAATGCCTGGCCTGAATAAAGCAAATGAGACAGTTCCTAGGACTTCTTTGCACAGCTAGGGGATTCAAGGATGTTGAATTGAAAACCTACTAAGATTCAAATGTGAATATTTGGATGGTTTTAGCCCTAAAAGGAGGTCTCACGAAAGTAATTCATTCTTTTACAAGGTCTAGGTGAGCTACGGCCATAACTTTGTGATTATCTATTCAATTTACTGCACTTGATTAATATCGTTCATCTTCTTCAATAGCTGGTTCTGGTGATTAGTAGTGGATCAGTAAAAGTTCCTAACCGTCAACATCGATACCGATTCATTTGCCATGTCAGATGCAATGGATGTCTATAATTTTCATATATCGGCGCGGCGTTATGCGTGCTTATGTTTATTGGATGGGATGTTGAGTGTCTTTATTAAAAAATTCACATTCAGCAGCACCTCTTAAAATCAGTGACAGCGCCCAGAAAGTAGAGACAAATGAAAAACACTTAGTGTTCCACCACAACAAGAATGATTCCTGTAGAATTTTCCTCATGGTTCATCCCGCTTGTGTAAAGAATACATTCCACTTGATGATATGATATTCAACTAGTCTTCCAACAGCACTACCATGCTTGCAAATACTTCATGTTATCTAAACTCAAAATTCCACGTTAAACTATATGACTACAAATACCCTTCAAAAGTAGCATGTGTCATACTTTCTTGCATATGCTATAGTCCATAGCATCCATTCCCGGTAATAATTGGAAAAAAATACCATTCCACCACCATTGCCATTGAAACCAACCGTGCATGAATAGTTGGCTCAAATCTCAATCCACTTGTCCGCAGATACCGCCCAAACGAACGGAAATTAAAAATATATCTCCGGTTTGTGGGCGGACACTTCCGCATGGATATCTGCATCAAAAACTTCTCCCCACACACAGTCGCCGGGCGATCATCAAATCGCCAGTCAAGCCGAATGACATAACAAATGAAAACCCTGACTCATTTTACAATTCATTCGTGTCGACGAGATAGATCTCGAGGATATGCAAAAATATCCACAAACTCCCACGACTGAAAGAGAGAGGAAACTAAAAAGGATGACGACGCGACGCGGCGCTGAAGGGACGAGCGACGACGAGCGCTCGGCTCAAGTCCAATGGGAGATTGAATGGGGGGTAAACCCATGGCAATCAACGCCAGAAGGGGATGGTCCACTTGAATGTCCTGGATTTATGCGCGATGAGTGACAGAATTTGAATGCCTCCATGGTGGCGTGTTTCAGTTTCTTTTCTTCGTTTCCGTACGTGTGTCAACGCTGAGTGTGAGGATATCAGGATATCCTGGATGGGACGCTGCAGAAAAGGATGTGTATTCCTCAAAGAGATTTATGGACATTTTTCACTGTTCAACGGAAAATGACGTGGATTGTGATTTGTTGTGACAAAAGAAGATTCATAACCTTGATTTTGGAGAGTTGCTCCTAAGTGAAGTGGCGATGATGTGATGTTTGGGTGTTCCTGGAAGTGCAAGTTAATTTATGGCCTTATACAAATTACTGTACATTACTCATTACTAGACAAACACAAATTGTGTTGCTGGATTATCACTGGGGCTACAATCAGGATGTGTACAATGCGGAGGAGTGACGTCTTGCCTAGAAATACATTTTTGGTGTAGTACTGTTTTTTGTTCTCATTGAAAGCGTACTTGTAGTGTACTTTTGAACTGTTATTCAACAGATATCTGTTCTGGCAGTTGACCAACAGTGACTATGCCGCCTCAACTTGTAAACATTTTTTTGCTTTGTCGCACTGTGCGGAATAGTTGCAGGTACTCCGCGTTGGAGTGTTTCTAAGCCAGATCAGAATTGTGATCACTAAATACAGTTAAATCTCTATAAATCGAGTCTTCACAATCTCTGTGAAAGTAAGCATTCTAACAGATGAATGAAGAAATCTCTGTATGTCGAAGAAATCTCTGTAAATCGAGTAAAATCTATACAACTTCTCCCCTTCATGCCACATGTCATGAAAACCGCTCCAAATCGAACATGATGACATTTTATTACCTATATAGTTCGTATCCAAGCTTAGTACTTGGCACTTTGTGAGGCATAAAAACAAATGCTTGAGAGATTATTGTGTCCTGTGAATTCACACGGAAAGGTTTGTCGATGATTGAGAGTAGTTTGCCATTCTTCACTACAGACCTAAGGGATACAAGTACACATACTTCCATCTGAGAACGACATAATGATAGACTAGTTCACTAGAACATACAACACTACTAACATTTTTAAAGAAAGATGTCGCCAAAATTTCTGTTTATAAATTTTTGTACCGCCGTAATTCATAAACTCTTGTAAGTCATAGTTTTCACATACCCGACGAATTCTCGAGAGTTCGCCCTTTTAGGCTAGCCATCATTAAGAGATGTCCTCTCCACCAATCCAAATAAACGGAATGCATTTGTATCATATCATCGGCAGTGGAAAAGAATTTAAAGATCATTTAGAAATTTTCGAAAAAATGTCGGACCTAAAACCTAACCTTGTGGTACCTCATCGCATATTTTGTGGAGTTAACAGGAATTTATACCAACCAACTTGAATGAAACGTTCTTTAGATATTCATCAATAGTTGAATCCACAGGAAGGTATCCAATATAAAATGATTCCAATTTCACTTCACCAAAATGTAAACGCTGATTTTCGGGCACCAAATCGTATGTTCTTGTTCTCATGAATTGAGAACATTTTAACAAATACTAAGGCACCATCTGGACATGAACCGTGGCCAGTCTATGAACAAGACTTCAAAAAAAAATATCAATTATGCGACATGACATGAGCTCTGTTGAAATCAGAAATAAAGTGCACCGTAACATTTTTTGACACCATTCGGATAACGTTTTCTCAAACACAACTGACCAATCAGAGAATGCAATTTACATGATTTCCTGAATAACCGTAAAGAAGTCATAAATAACTGACAGAAAGTCTCAAATCGCGGTGTAAGATGTGCCGGACAGCTTCTCAAGACCTCTATATTTTGTTTTGTGACATTATTCAGAGCCCGTTTCTGTCACTGACCCGATTCACTTAAGATCACATCACAGTTCAATTTCGTATATCAAAAAATTAAGAATGAAAGAGATTAACTGCATTCCAAACAGTAAGTAAGATTAAAAGTTTGACTTCATTTATTGTTCGTGTTATATAGAAAAATGAAACAAAGGTTGCTGAAACTATAATGAGTAAGAAAATGTTGGAAAGAAATCGTTTGTTTTTTTATGTGTGAAAAATATTTACATACATATGTATCTGCTTCCGCCTTTAAGTTTCTGTTGACATAAAAACCCCTGCGATGACTTCACGTATCAGTAGAACTTTCCACTTTTCCACCATATATTTATTTTTATACAATGCTCCCAAATTCTTCAATGCGAAAGTGTCCAATCAGTTGTGAAGAAATATCTTCAATAAATAATCACTAAGAATGCCATTTCGTGGAGCATCGTTTGGTTAACGTGCGAAATCTATTAAGCAGCCCATACACGATTCAATTCGATTGTAAACTGAGTTGTCAACTGAATTGATACTTGGCCACACACTTTATGAACTGAATTGAAAGACTGCTTCTACTGTCAAAAATATTATCATTATTTGTTTACGGTGGTACGATACGGTGTGCAATTTTAAATGATTTCACAATGAATTTATGCTTCTTATTCTTCAATTTGACAGCTTGTCAATCGTTTTGCCCACACACGATTCAATCAAGTTGAAAAACTTGCTAGTCAACTTCATAAAATGAAAATCTTTAGATTTTTCATCAACCAAACCGTCAACCGTCAAATCGATCAAATGACAAGGCCACACACGAGTTGATTTTTGAAAAAACCGACTGAGTTGACAAGTGAGTCGAACCGTGTATGGGCTGCTTTAAAAAATCGAACTTCTTTCTCAAATTCATTCAGTCAAATATATTGTGAATTGACACCATGACTTCACTGTGCGGTACCGTGTTATATGTCTATTCGGCACCTAGCACCTCAATTTGGAATCCATCACAATTACTTTTTTTTTTCATTTTCAATCCACTTCTATTTTATACTTCATGACATACTTATATACTAGACAAAAATGCTTAAGATTAGTTAGACGAACAGTATTTCTACACCAAACTAACTGGCTCTTGGCGGGCACACTTAGCTAAACCTAATCTTGTTGTATGTCTTTTGACTTGGTCATGATCACGTATAGACCTACGTTAAGCGATTTTCTGTAGCCTGAGCTCTAACATTTGGTTTCACCAAGACGGTAAGATGCTACATGATGATCCAACAACACAACGCTCAAAGTTGCGAAAAAGAAAATTTGGCGACTGAACGTACATCTCACGGAGAACGTTCGTCTCTGGGGTTAGCTCAAGTCCACCCAAACAAGCCAACCTCTTTGGAGACTACACATATTGGACCGAGTTGTCACAACTTGACCCGACCGTTTAAAATACAACCAGTGGAGTCGAGTCGCGCACTTGAATTATGTGCTACACCATCCATTTCTGGAATGAGTGTAGCTTTGACCAATATGCAAAACCGACATACTCATAGGTCTATGATCCTCCAAGAGTCTGTACAGTATCGTTAGCATACGCGCATCATTTTGACGTGATTAGTCGAACTCAGAGAGCTGTTCATAAGGCGGCTGTCTGCTTTCACAAGAAAACGGCTGAAATGACTCTGAGGAATATACCTCTTGAGAATAGACGCAGAATTTAACAATAAAATGGTGTTAATTCGAGTTAGTCAAGGACCTAGTGTAGCTCTGCCTCAATTGTAGACAATATCCCGCCGAGAGAACAAGAAGGGGGGCCAACTATGTAACTCGATTCTAATTCTGATTCTACTCGAAAGTTGTTTCCGATTCTACACTACATTGATACCATGTGAAAGTAGAATCGAATGCCAGTTATGCCAAGTATTTTGGGCAAAAAAAACATTTAATGTCGAACAATTTAATCGAAATTTAGTTGATTTTGATATTGGTAGTGTATAATCATGGTACGAGATATGCGAAAAGGAAACGACACAAAACTTGGCAGGACTTGATTATTTCGACTATAGCAGAATAAAATTTGTAATATAAATACATGGTACTGACTTTTCGAATTCGAACAATAATTTTGTAGAATCGGGCCTTTCCGAGCAAAATGTACAATCCTTTTAACGCCCCCATAATCTCTTTTCTGGCCTAAACCTTACCACATTCTATTATAAGACTAAAATAACTCTCTTCCTCCTGACATTATATACAAGCTTACCGATCTTTTGTATAAACGGACGAATTCTTGTACGTAATTTGGCTTGATAGGAAATATATTCGTTTAGACAGGATTTAGAAACACATACAGTCTCCACAATGCGCCCTGTGCTTTTCCACATCTTGTATATAAATGATGGGCCCAACCCTGGGCATGAACGTTAGTACATATTTGTCATATTAAACAGATGTCCACCACTGATAGTAGCCGTTTCTATTGAGTTAAAAGATATAGCAGTGAGCCTCTCTGAAAAGGACGATTTGGATACAACTGTCGCACGATCGCGAATGACTGATTGCTTGTTGATGATCAGGTCCACCCAGCACTAATGCGGTGTACGCAGAAGACGGCAGTTCTAAAAATTGCTACTGTGCTTCTAACAGTACCTAACTCCTTCTAATCGAAATATCAAAAAGATCCCCTCACTAAGATTATTTGCATTCCTTGTAATCAATTCTAGCAACTTGTCAGTCTTGAAATAGCAGCAAGCACTCTTGTGACGGAAAAACTGGTGTGAACTAATTGGTCTGCTATCAACTCATGCGTGCTATGAACTCCCAATGCAGTTAGACATGTAATCTACAAAACAATTTGATGGACACTCGGACACTCTGACACTCCCGCAAATCGCAGACATTCTCACTCAAGCATTCCGCGCACAGAATCCATCAGAAGTCGCCACAAACTCGTTTCGGGCAGGAATCATCTTGAAAGAGTAGAGCCTATCATCCATTTGTATCAGTAAACAACATCAGATGTCCCGCTGTTACCAATCCCGTGTATCTATCAGTTGCAGTCCCAGCCCCATTGCGGGGTATGCAAATGTCCATTTACACATCGATGGGCACAAATTCATTCCAATTAAATCTCCAAACAAATGGTCACTTGCCTGCTAATGATGCCAAACTAATCGAGCGATTCTCTTAATGGGCCTGCCAGAGAGGTGCGCACATACGCCTTTCGGCGTGCTCGTCCGCCCAACCCTGTGCTGTGGCCTCTGTGCCTGCTTTACCTGTGAGCGTAGCCGAAGAAATATTCGCCTACTTAATTTTGAGAAGTAAGTAAGGAAAAGCCAATTGCTCCAAAGGAGTCAATAACAAAGGGCTCCACACCAGCAGCAGCGGCAGAACACTCGTGTGCCTAGATTGCCTGCAGAGACGAAGGACCCCAATAATCAGGAGCGGCGGCGTGCATTCCTTTTAACACGGCGCATAAATATTCGATATTATGTCGTGTATCTAAATGCGGATTGAATGCGTATAATTGCTCGAGACCACTTTAGGCATCGTGCGCAACTAGACTCATTTGACACTCGGTTATTAATCTTAGTCCGGCGGCTGCGCGGATCAGCGATACTGCGCGCGGAAGAGGTGCGCAAAGTGCACGTGGACTGGACTGGACGTCCTGGCAAAATGCTAGAAGCGGATCGAATTGATTCGAACTACCGAGCGGGTTTCACGTTGTTGCCTTGGCCAAATGGAAATCCAATTGCTGATGCACTCTCGCGGTCTCCTCGCCGTTTCTCCTTGAATGACGAAGCGACCAGCAGTGATGATGATGCTGACGATGACGCGAACGCGGACGCTGATGCTGATGATGATGGGAATGGCGGTGATGGTGATGTGGATGATGGCAATGGCGATGAGGAGGCAGGCTACACGGCTACAACCGTCTCCCCTTGCTGTTACTGGCAACATGAAAGAAACATTGCAGGCAATTAACGCAACGTAATAAATTAATCAGAATGGCATTGAGGAGGGGGGGAACGATGCTGCACTCGGCACTGGGCACTCGATACGCTGTATCCCTTTTAAGCGGCCCGGGCGGGAATTGTGTGCGGATCATTCGATTTGCGGATCTGTGCGGAATTTTTATAATTTATTTGGCTAATTTGAGCCAATCGACATGAGATCTTGTTTATTAAACGTTGCGCAAATTCTACATGAAAACGCGTTCCAGGTATGGGTGCGTGGAGCCGGCGAGCGGGGCGGAGGCGTTCGCAAATGATGCGATTAACTTGGCTTTTAGGGTCGATCCGAAGATTTATGGCCGTGTCCTAGTGGGGAGGCAGTACATAGATTGTTGGAGGTTTTAATTACTTACTCCTTGGCAGTGTTAAAGGAATGTTCCGGATAATGAGTGTCATTGGTGTCATGTGATACATGTGGGGCTTAAAAGTGCCTTAATGGTCCATATCGGACGTTGTGAGCTCAGGTGAATTTCATCGCCTGCGGCGAGTAGACTTCGTTTGACTCTTCATTGAGTTTTTCACGATAATTAGAAGATATTTCCACTTAAAGTGAGTTCTCACGAAGGTCTGGAATATATGAAAATGCTTATGATCTGCTGTTGCAAATGCGTTATGGCAATTATAATTCACATTTGTTGTGTGTGAGTTAGTCTGATAACTGATAAATTGTGCACTGTAGAAGGCGTTTTGGCTAAAATTGGTAAAGACATTTGATGGGCATTGTAGACTAATTAGAAATTTATGGCGCCAATACTGAACATTTTTAATAAAATTCAAAATCGAAAATCAATTGAGGATGCTACAGCCGCGATTGTGTCTTGAACATAGGTATCTCGAAGGTACGATCTTCGTGCAATGCTTCCAGTTTCGGCCAACATGTCTCTTCTTCTTCTTGTAGCACTACAGTCCGGGGTGAACCTGGGACTCGGTCAAAAATCCTCTCCAGCTGGCACGATCCTTAGCCAACTGCCTCCAATTTCGCACTCCAAGTTGGTTGAGGTCGTTCTCCATTTGAGTGCGCCATCGGGTTCGTGGTCGTCCTCTATTCCGTTGTCCCACTGGTTCGGAGACGAAGACTCTTTGGGCTGGAACAGTGTTGTCCATGCGCTCTACATGGCCTAGCCATCTTAGGCGTTGAATCCGTAGACGCCTGACTAGACTTATGTCGCTGTACAGCCCGTACAATTCGTGGTTGAATCTCCTTCTTCAGAAACCTTCAACGGAAACAGGACCAAAGATTGAACGCAGAACTTTTCTCTCGAAGAGACCAAGCGCTCTTGAGATAGTCCAGGCTTCCGCGCCATACAGCAGGACAGGGATGATCAAGGTCTTGTATAATGTGAGCTTGGTCTTTCTACTACTCAATTGCCTCTTGAGCCCAAAGAAACAGCGGTTGGCAAGAGTTATTCTGCTTTTAATCTCGGTACTGATGTTATTTGCACTAATTACTTGGGAGCCAAGGTAGATGAAGTTCTTTACTACCTCGAATTTGTAGCTGCCTATGGTGATGTTCTGACCGAGTCGTCAATGTTGTGTGTCCTTTCTTGATGACAGCATATACTTTGTTTTGCCCTCATTCACCGCTAAACCCATTTTTGCCGCCTCCGTTACAATACAAGCAAACGCTTCATTGACGGCTCGCTTAGTTCGGCCAATCACATTAATGTCGTCCGCGTATGTTAGCAGTTGTACGGACTTTTGGAAGATCGTGCCTCTAGTATTGGCGTGTGAGTTTTGCACGACCTTCTCACGTACAGTGTTGAAAAAATCACATGACAGCGCGTCGCCTTGCCCTAAACCTAAACAAACGATACTAAGATTCCACTCGTCGGGCATGCTTCCCTCCGACCATATCCCACAGATGGGCTGGTGCATGCGCCCAACCAGATCATCTCCAGCTTAAACAGTTCCGCGGACAATCCGTCCGCTCCAGCAGCTTTGTTCGACTTAAGTCTAGATATCGCTATCTTGACTTCGTCTAGATCGGGGGGACGGAATTCTCTTCTATCGTCGTCCATTGCGTGGAGTGGAACATTCTGCCTGGCAGCGGTATTGATGTCTTCTTCGTCGTTAAACAGTATGCAGAAGTGATCCTTCCAGATTCTCAGTATCGACTGCTACTCTACTACGAGTTATCCCTCTTCGTTTCGACAGGCTGGTCTGATGTTTGTACCCTTTGGATAGTTGTTTCACCCGCTGCCGTACCACCTCCCTATTTTCTTGATCGCGCGCTTCTCTTGCTCCTTCTTTTTCTTTTTGAGAAGCCGGTTCTCTTCCCTTCTTTTAAGTTCGTAGAGCTCACGAACCGCTGTCGTCCTTCTATCCAGCGTCGCCTTATATGCAACTATTTTCGCTGAATGCGCCTGCCGACACTCATTGTCAAACCATGGGTTTTTTCTAGGTGGCATTCTAAAACCCAACACATCAGAGGCAGCTTCTCTGTTGGCGTTTTGACAACGGTTCCACTGTTCGTCGATTGTTTCGCCTGGCAGGGTTGGACTCTCTGAGAGCTTCAAAGAGACTCGATCGGAAGAGTTCGCAGCGGTCGATTACGATTGAAGCTTTCCAACGTCATACTGTTTTGGTCTTGCTCTACTCCGTTGTACAATCGATATCCGAGTTCTGACCTTGGCTACAACAAGGTAATGATCCTAGTTGATGTTAACACCTCGGAGTGTCTGACGTCGATCGCAATGTAAACAATCTGGTTGACGGTTGATTGATCAGGCGACCGCCAGGTTGCTTTGTGAATGTTGAGGTGAGGGAACCGCGTGCTGGCTACAGTGAGGTTTCGCCCCGTCACGAAGTCCAACAGCCTGAGTCCATTGTCGGACGTGTTGTCGTGTAGGCTGTGTTTTCCGACGAATCTAGCAAAAATTTCTTCCTTGCCCAGCTTTGCATTAAAATCTCCTAGAACGATCTTGGTGTCGTAGCTGGGGCATTGATCGTATGTTCTTTCCATGAGATCATAGAAGTCATCCTTGCTATCATCGTCTTTGTCCTCCGTTGGGGCGAGGGCGCAAATTAGGCTGATGTTCCCGAATGTTGCCTTGATGCGGACTGTTGTGAGGCGTTCGCTTATGTATCTAAAGCTTAAGACTTCTTGCCTAAGTATGCCTCGAACAACAAAAAAGCATCCAAACAAGCGCTGCCTTCGCTTTTTGTAGCAATCGCCGTAATATATTTCGCAGTTTTCATCTTCCTTTTGCCCGGCCCTCTCCGGTCACAACATCCATAATTTTTCTTCCATCAATGCTGCTAGCAGGATCATTTGTGGTGACAGTATGAAGCCTTGACCAACTCCATATTGGACCTTTATAATAGCTATCAAGTTTTTCAGAATGTCCCTCTGTGCAAAACCTTCACGTCTTCTCGATATCATGTTCCTCTGTTGTGAAGATAAATACTTTTTTAAGAGATTTAAGCACTGGATTCTAGCAGTCAGATTCAGACACAGATCCATTGTACTACCCTGAGTGAACATACTCTCCATGCAAACTTTATATCCATACGGACCGCAGCAAGTCTGAAAGATCCTAGGCACTAGGCACCAAGTTTCCAATGACGTTGGAGAAGTTAAGAAACCCTCCGAATGAAACCATAAGTTGATTATAAAAAGATACAGGATTGCAGTCCCGAGGCACCTGAACTCGTGAACAATGTAAAATCATACAAACCGAATCCAACGGAAAGTGCACTGCTTCCAGACTTAATTTATGTATCTATCCTTATAAACTGACTTTTTTGCCAATCAATCAGACCCCCTTCCTTATTGAACCGCAGAAAAGAAGCACAATTCCCATAGGCTCCGCACTGTACACTCAGCCATACGTCTTCCTCAACTTGATATCTTCTCTATTGCTCTATCACATTCGATGCATGCAAAAATAAACTATTCCCGCGTTGAATTTGTTGCAGAAGCTATTTTGCAAGGCAAAACTCCGTGCGCTTCCTAGTGCACACTTCTGCCATCCATTTCGCCGTCCTTACTCACTTGCTCCTCACTGGAGACAAAAAAATTGAATTCTTAACCGAAGGCAAAAGGAAAATTTATTTGCATATCAACTTTTTGCCGTCAAAGGCTTCACATGCACTCCGCGCTCAAAGTAATTTCATTGGCATTTGCATACAATAGTCCTTGGCCAGAGGAGATTCCTCCTCCTCCGTCCACCTTCATTGTAACCTGTGGGTCTAGCCCACCGCCGCGCAAGGGGATCAAGGCAGTAGGTATCCACATTTATGATTGAATTTCGTTGCCTACCCGAGTTACAACTCCTTTTGACCCTCGGCAGTCGGTCCGTGGCTGTGCCTGCTATTTTCTGTTGAAATATTCAAATGATGCAGAAAATTGGATACACAAGTCTGTATTGTTTCATTCCAGATCGATGTAGCACTCGATCCCCCCCGTCTGCCTTGAACAATCTCGTGTCCTATTTTCGCTGCCAAATCATTATTAAGCCAAATTTTCGTGGAATCAGTAGCGACATTTTGCGTAAACGCCGAAATATGCACCTTGAGCTGGTTGAGCGGCATGCAAATTAGGTCTACGGATTCCCGGACTTAGACGGACAGACACAAATCTACCGGCCAGCCAGCAGAACAGAGAGATCGATCTCCGTGGCGTAACGAACGCGAAAATCGGCTGCCGACAGAGCCAGAAACATAAATTCACTCCACGGTCAGTGTGCTGTTGCACAACATTCATATCGTACATCGATCGATTTTAAGGATGTTCAGCTTCTGCGCACAGAAATGGGAGGCGCTTCCTTTCAAGTCACATCCCGGGGATCAGCAATATAGCAGTCGTTCAGTCGTAAGACTCCGAACACGACCGAGGATCATCGAGAGATGTGCGCCGCCGCCGACGTAGTATTCGCGGAATTCATTCCGCGATCCGTTCCTCCTGACCATAGACCCCATAGAGAATCACAAATGCCCGGTGTCTAAGGGGTAAGCACTAAGCCGTGCCAGCAAAGCACCGCATGCCCGCAGACGGGGAATTGCTAAATAAATTTATTACATGATTCGGAGGTTTTCATAAATTTTCATCTGTGAATCGTGTGCGCACTTTGCATGTGATTGAAATGTGACTTTAATATTGTTATTGCGGCAATAAATTGTGGAAATGTGACTGTTTTGGAAAGGATTTAATGAGGATTTACGGGCGGTCTCTCGGGAGTTGCTCTCGACGACGTTCAATGTGGAACCAATCGAGAATATGATCCACAGGTGGTTAAGTGTTAACCGGTGTAGTTACAATTGTCCGCGGCTGACTTGCTGCAAATGTCAAGTGGAGAGCGGTTGGATTTATATTCCTTTCGCAGTCCGCCGCTAATGAATTGCCCTTCACTTCTTCTTGCCATGGCCTTATGGGGGGTAGGCAGCAACTCGCTCGCTCTATCATCACTACCGCCGTGTACCCAGTTGATGAACAAGAAAAGAAAAAAAACTCTCGAAAAACACCGGATATCCTGCTTGATGTGAGGCAATCCACGTGCAAAAGTCGAACATGCAATTAATTTGCTTGTTCCAATTATTCACTTACACTCCTCTCTTAACAATTAAGTCATTTCCAATTGACAGCACACTGCAGAAGAGACATCAAACAAGATAAACAGGCGTGACGCCTTGTAACCTCATCATCGTCACATCCAACCGTCCATCCGTTCATTCCTTGCGTACCATCATTCCGTCGCTGTCCGTCCAATCGCTTCCCCTAAGTCGATCGTCCTTGCCAGAGCATCACATTCACCTGACAAATAAGGTGAAATGACGTAAGTCAATCAAAAAATCACTTAAGCCATCATGCGAGTGAGCTGACAAATGTAAATTAGACTCACGCAGGTCGCAGAGAGCAAGCGAAAGTCCACTGAGAGCTGAGGAATGCCACCGGATTGATAGGGACATTGGATAAATGGAAATTACATAAACTCATCGTCATGGCACACTGCACTCCAATCCGGCTGTCGATTTTGTGATTTTTTTATTTTTAAAAAGGATCCACAATCTTGTCAATTTGACTTCCCCCTTGAGTGAGTTTAGCAGCGACACCACAAGACGATGGACCGACCACCGGTGGATGTGAGTTTGATTCGGAGGGTGACACAAATTGAATGCGACAGCATTCTTTATGGCCCTTCTAACCACCGGGACTCAGGCGGGCATCCATCCATCTCTAACCGGCATCCGTGCGACTGGGGAGAATCATCTGCAAGAAAGTGGGGATACGCAGACAGCCGAAGTCAGAGTGCACCCATGCCTAATCGATTTGACAATTTCTCTGCCACAGACCACTTTTGCCGAAAATGCTGGAAGCTCAACCGAAGATGAACGCAAGACATTTTGATTGAGATGAATATGGGAATTTATTGCCCGCGAATGGTGGTTGATTCGGGACACTGTCAGCAGTCCTTCTCAAAACGCGCCTGCCATCGACTATTAGATAGACGTCTGATGTGAGGGGATTGAAAAATCTGAAAGCCCCAATTACCAAGTCAAATTGGATGCAAAAACGGTTATATTGAATTTTTCGGACAAGAAAAGCCCCACGTGACGTATCAGACGTAAGGTTGATGCGGCAAAAGTGGACGTAAATTGAAAGCGTATGCAAATGGTTGGAGGTTGAACAGTTTTAAGACATTTGTTATGAGAGTAAGAACAATATGAATTTAGCCATTTTCTTGGCTGTAGGTGTAGGCTGTTGTCATGTAAGTAGCAGACTCAAACACCATTTTGTCTTAAAGGAAATACGGTACTATTTTTTGAGACGGAAAACATTAAATTGGTATAAGGCCCCAGAAACTATGTCAAGATCCATGGAATTTAATTTAATTTGTTGGATTGTCAATTTTATGACATTAAGGTTTGAATATGATTTCGGTCACCGCGCGCCGCAGCAATTTCTAAACGATGGTGTGGTGAGAGTTTGTTTATGATGAATTGTCAAATCAAAATAATCTCAAAACAATCGAGAACTGTCAAAATATAACTCTTATAATGTCCAAAAATGCAAAAGCTGACCCCTTTTTTTCGGCAATAACCATGCGGCTGTTTTCGACTTTAAGATCCACAGAAAATGTTCAAGACATAAGATCTAACTTGTGGGTTTGATGTATCGCGGCGACGTCTTATTGAAACAAAGGACATTTCACATTAGAAGCATTTAGGCATATCAATATGATTGCCCATGCCAATTGCTCTCTTCCAACGTCGACGTTTTGATAAAGCATTTTTCAGTGACTCCAGACACGTGGGGCTATAATTATGAAAATATTTCACCAGAGCGGGAATCAAACCAAACCTCAAAAAGTAAATGTCGACACAAAGTGGTTACGTCACGTTGCTTAGTTATAACACTTTCGTTGCTGATGTCATATGCTGTCCATATAGTTTGACCAAGTAGCAGTGATAGTTTTTACATTTAATAAATTTCAGCAGATGTCCAAGTTACAAACAAGTACCTGTTCACAAAGTATTCCATAAAGAGTGTTCTTTCATTAACCATCGCTTAAGCATATGGAAATTATTAAAAATCGGTTGGTCCTCATCAATGTTTTTCGTGGGCAAGGCAAGTCGTAATGTAAATAGGTGATTGTCTTATTTTACAGTTTTGCAATTCGGCGTCTTCAAACATTTTTGGTGGTCTTCCACGTTCTTCATTTCTCACATCAAAATTATTATTTCTGAACCGTTGAAACCATCTTTTGCATGTTGCTTCTGATAGAGCATGATCACCATTTGCCTCGACAAGCATTCGATGCGACTCTGCAGCACTTTTCTTTAAATTAAAACAAAAATAAATGCTTTCCGCAAATCATTACTCTCTGGTACAAAATTCGACATTTTTAACACGATGAAAAATATGATTTTGTCTGTTCAATGACTTGATGTATACTAAATATTTTTCACAAATGTCATAGCAAACAAACAAAGAAAAAAAGAATAAGGGCTCGTTCACAACAAATGTTCCCTATCGAGACATTTGTATCCTGACGCTCACTGGTACACCAGGTAAAGTGTTAATTAATTTTTCCGATTTGCTAAAATTTACGGCAGCATTTTCATATCGTTTGGTTATATTCAAAACGAAGATTAATCCGACCACATTTTCTTTCTGTCGACTTCACAACAATACTGAATTAACTGCATTTGAGAAATGTCAAAGTTTGTATGCGGAGTTTTAATTCGAACGTTTTCTACGTTATAGCTTATTCCCCTTACCGACAAGTGAACAATGAGCTTTAACATATTCAAAGATCCAAAGTTATGAATTCTTATAAAACGTTCCCTGGAGTATTCCACGATAGGATGATTGACTTCAATTGGCTAAATGGGTCCTTGCGAAGTTTTACTGGAAATCCGCATTTTATTCAAAAGCTCATATTCATGATTAAGGGACCTAAAAGTGAGGGTAAAACATTGAAAAACGTTTTATTTTAAAAGTGCAGGTTTTTTTTTATCGTGTTGTCCATCTAATCAAAATACACAAAAAAATGATTCCCATATTCGAGCTGTGCTTATATAAAAACAAGTACAATAAGAAAATTTAACGGGTTTCCACATGCGTTTCTTATGAGCTATTTTTTTCTAATATAATGTTTCTTATATCCTTGTTGGATTATATGACCAAATAAATAATAACGCAATACAGTGATTTATAGGACATCATCGTTTTTCAAAGAACATGAGTCAATGAAGATACCATTTCACAGCTTACCAAAAAATTAAAATAAAAACAACGTGATGCACATGGTAATGATTGACGTTAAGCAAACATGTTGTAAGACAAATAATTATTTTTTTTTCGTTCGTTTTTTACCAACGACTTGACTTTAGCACAACTTACCATCGCAGTAAATTAGTTTCCAGGCAACAAGGCCAATAATTCTTATTGTGGCCTTTGAAACGTCAATGAATTACAACCCACTTTTAAATATAATTTTTAAATGCAATAAAAGTTCTTGAGTTTAGTTTTTCTGTGTAAGGAAGAATCGTGGTTCCAATACCTTACATGGTGAGAGTAAGATAACTTTGGCCCCTGATATTTTTTCTTAGAGGGTACTAAAATAAGCACTTTTTGACTATGCAGAAGAAAAAACATTTAGCTTGCGTTTATGTTAGGTTATTGAGCTGCCAGCGAAATTGCCAGTACGCCAGTGACTCGACCAGATTTAAAAATTTCACTGGGATTCGAACCGCGAGCCCCTATACTCAAGCTCAAACAACTGTGCCACCTATTGCTTGCCTAAGTGGAATAAATCGCAATATTTGACCATATGGATGAATTCCAACACGCATTCATCGAACCGACTCTCAATATTCAGGTAACGCCAGGAGACAGTCATACAATCAAAGTCATCAAAGTCGCAAAGGAACCGTATACGGTGTAGACAATGTTTTCTTAAGACTAGGTGAAAGGGTGAAAGTGATTGATCTTGGAACAGACTAGTTTCGTGCTGTGATCAGTGTGATGAAGAAGGGCTCTTTGATTATTGTAAGTACATAACTGGGCTGGACATTAAAGCCGGTAATAGCTATGTTCTTACTGTTATACCTAGAGGCTTTGACACACCGCTTTCTCCTTTCTTGCGATTAAGATCGGGAAAGCGGGCAATGATGAACGAGGCAGAGTATAAACACTGTGAAGATAGTCAAGCCTCAGCTCAATTACTTTAAAGTTTTTTTTTTTTAAAAAGTATATACATACATAACTTAATTTAAATGCAGAGTTTATCAAACATCATATTTCTGCCTATGGTATGGTACTTTATTATAAGTGTTGCCGTTGTTTTTTTTTAATATTTTTTCTTTTTAAACAATGTTTTTTTTTTCCAAACTGTCCCTACCTCATAAACGTGACGGATGAAGCAAGTAAGTTAAAAAGTTGTCAGTTTTTGCCCGCACACATAACGTACTCTCTGCAAGTAGGCGTTATTTCACGTAAGCAAAGTGAAATAAAGCCAAATATGGGAATTTTGGAATTTAGCCTTATTTCACTTGGCGTTATTTCACGTCACCACCAAAACATAATGTCTTTCTAGGCTGAAAACAACAAAACATGTGTAGTGATCCAAAAGCTTAAACAAATTTATCCAGTGATCTGGTCTCCAATTTCTCATGTAACGTCAATCATCAGCAGCCAACAGTATGCTTCCGAAAAGCAGTCAACCCTTCGCCCCTTGCCCACTGCTAAACGTCTTGTCTCGAATATACTCGCACACACAAATGGATAAAACCTTCAAGCAAAGATGAATCGCTAGATGAAGGATAATGATATAATTAATGCTGCTTCTGTGATGTTGCCATTGCTCCTGTTCTTGTTCTGTTCCCCAGTCGGACACTGCTGCACAAAACGTTCCTTCTGCGCTCTGGTTACCATCGCGATCGATTGCCGCTGCAGTTGCACATTTCCAATGTCTTCAGCGTTTAGTCATCTTCCCTTTTTTTATGTCGGACCTTGGGTCCGCGATCAAAACGCTACCGCCAAATAGAAGGAGCCAAAGGGTGGACATAAAAATTATCAGATTAAGGAACGGTTTGTTACTGTTTCTTCTCCATGGGATGCACCTTTTGCTCGCAGATTCACAAACACACACACACGCAGGGACACACCAGTGTATCGCTTGTGAACCTATCGATGCCATTGATGATGTGCTACGCCGTTTCCATTGTGGGGACTGGTGTTCTGCCGCCACTACTGTGCAGATGACTCCCAGTGCATCCCACTGCGCTGGCCGAAGGTATGTAGGTAGGTCTCCCACAGACTATGTGTACCACCGAGCGGGCTCGTTCATCTCTTTCTTCCAGCGATTCCCCTTCAGTTTGATTGCCGTCGCCATTTTTTTCTCTCTCTCCGCTGCTTTTCGCAGAGATCTACACAATTACATCGGCGGCAAGGATTTGTCCCCAAAATGTGGACGTGGAAAAACGAAATCCCAGGCTCCTTCTCTCCCTTTGGTTAATAACTCGCACCGATCGGCGAGGCAGCGGGTTCAAGCAGGATTTAATCAGGAGGTCTTCGCCTCCTAATTTGTTGTTTATCCAATTTAGGTTTTGGTCTTTTTGCCGTCTTCGCGTTGTTAGCTGCTCTGCTGTTGTCCTGGTCTTGGTGCCCCCGGTAGCTGGCAGCCAGTGCTTGGAATTTCATCTCTGCGACTGAGATTTTCCACATTCGTGTTAGGTATCTTGTCCTCTTGGCCTCACAGTATGTAAACATGGAGGCAAATTTCAGCAGGGTTGTGTGTTCTTAATATTGTATGTTGCCTGCCTTTGCATACAGCCCAGTCCTGTGTGCGCCAGGAGTAACGCACGTTCTGCAGCAAGCGCTTACCAAACGTCCCCCATGTACAGATTGGCTTGAACTGTGGTACACGGTTGGCACCTTGTAGCGGCGGCAGCGGACTGATGAGGACTCAACAAAGCAGTGGAACACACTGAAAATGTTTTCTGTCCAAAATAACAAGGCGATGGTGTAAACTGAGATTCTTTTGGGATCTGTTTTAAAGACGCTGCTGGTTCTTTTAGTTCAGATTGTTTTTTTCTTCTTTCTGTACACCACCCCACCTGCCCTGCACTCCCGCGTTTTTTTTTGGCAATGGATCATGGATCATGCATCATCGGGTTGAGTCCATCGTCGTCGATATCTTTGTGGTGAATCTCTTCAAATTCGGATAATAATTTGTTTGAAAAATGAACGAAGATGTTTCGGTTGGATAAAATTTTATTAATTAGTCAAGGCGTCCGTGGGGATGTGTCCCAAGAGTTGATGGTGTGAGATGTCATTCGCTTATCGGTGGGATCCGCTGTCATGTTGAACTTTTGATCATCCGTCACGCGGTGGAACGCTGATGTCTGAGAAGTGAACAGGTTTATTGTCAACTTCGAGTAATTGGATACAGATCAGAAGGGTAACAAATGATTACCGAGATCGTGGGATAACTGTTGCCGCGGATAGTTGATTTATTGAGTGAAGATATCCGGCACAAGTGAAAATAAATTGGTTTCTCTGTTGCATTCGTGAAATTGATTGAAATTGAATCGCACCTACCAGCGCGGCATCGCAGAATGAAGCGTCATTGAGATTAAGTCGATAACTTTTCGTTTGTAAGCTTTGAGCCAATCTGCAATCAATCTCAGTGGAGGTTCGTTCTTTTCAGGAAAAGCTATAAATTGTGTATGTCGCCTTGGACGTGGTTTGAATCTTCTGAGCGGCTTCAATGAATCGGACAGTGCATCCACATCGAATTTTATTAATTCGTACCTAGCTACGTGCGGAATTTGCGATGCTCTCAGTGAGGAATTTGTAAATCACATTTTCAGTTTGACATGTCGCTATGGAAATGATTAATTCGCAGACATGATAAAGAAAATATATACATAAATTCGCAAATTGTGGCATACCAAATTTTGCTGAAATATTTGCTTAAAATTGGTTATTTCTGAAAAATCGGAGTCACAGTTCGCCTGATGGCCCATTTTTGGAGAAAGCTGTGCCTTTTATCGTCGTAATGAGAGCACAACCACTAGTCTGCATGTGCTTTTGCTCGATCGACGCTGAAAAATGTTTAAGCGTGCTAAAGGGATAACTAAAACTCTTAAATGCCCAGGATCAAGACACAGCATGCCCGAAACATGGGCGAGAGAGAGGAAGTACCTGTGCACATACATACATCTGTAAGATAATAATATGGGTGGCGCTATAGCCCGTAGAGGGCCACGGCCTAAGCTTCTCAGCAACCACTCGTATTGTGCGTGCTATTGTCCTCTCACGAGTTGGTGGGACCTACAGTTTTATGCTGACTCCGAGCGGCCAAGTTTGAGAAGCTTTTGCTAAACAGAAAATACTCTTTGAGCATTGTCAGTGACTCGAAAGAGGTGGGGTCGTTAAAATTATTTTTGTCGCACAGACCAACGATCGATATTACGACGTCGAGGTTGGGATTGACGCACATACCCACAAAACCACGGGACACGCTGTGCATATTGGTCTTCAATATCCGCGTATTGTGTTCAGTGGGAAATGTTGGGCTGGGAAGAGCATTCCACAATCGCATTGTACTGCTGGAAAACGGGTGAGTTCATGGAGAAGAGCAATGCAATTGGCTAGCTCACCTGAGAGTCTTTTATTCAAATAGCGACAAAATAGAGACTAAGAATACAGGGTACGACTCTTAGGACGGGTGGAAGCCTTATAAATTGGAGCCAAAAGAGAGAAGTGAAATGTATCTTTCATCGTTTAGGAAAACCTTAAAATTTCACTGCTTTGTAAGTGTTGAGTTTTTACACATTTCAAGGATGGACTTTACCAGTTTCAGCGGTACAAGCGTCATCATGAATAATGGTTGATTATTAGAGGTTCGCTTAAGTGACACCAGGCAGTATTGAGTTTTTGAAGCATTGACTCTAGTGTTGTTACCCCCGATGATCATGCTGTCAAGATCGAAATTTAATGGGATTAAGATACTAAGAGCAGGTTTGTGAGTCATGGACCGAATATGAGAAGATGACAGTGCTGTCATCGGCGAAGGACTGAATTGGATTAGAAGTAGAACACATGCGATTACTTATTAAAATGAAAAGAGCGTCGAAGACGGAACAGAGCCTTGAGGAATACCAGCGTTTATTTTGTGGATATGAGACAACTTGAATTAAATGTTAGAAAGATTTGTAGTGTCTAATCCATAGAGATTCAAAGACACCCTAGGCTATTTTCCTTTCGTCTTTCTGTCATTCTATCTTACTGCTCTCTAATATATCACGTAACAAACCACTGAAATGGCAGTGTTACGCCCGCGTGGCGGACTGAAATGGAATGCTATATATCCGGACGTAATATCTGATCTGAACTTTCATAGATAGTCAGGCTGCCATCAAGACTTGGAGATCAAACATAACTGAATTATTTGTATTTCATATTTCAATGTTTTTTTACGTTCAGTTTAAAATTATTCTTGAGCAAATGTAAAGCAGTTCTCAACCTAAAATCGCTCCAAAAAGATATTATCTTTAGGAAGAGCCAATATAGTGCATCTCGTACACCCTCATTAAAATATCTAAGCCATAATTTTCCAAGAGAAGCAGAAAGGAGTTTCCATTTAGTTTTATGTGCAAAAGTCATATTCGTATATTACGAGTCACTTACTTGGGATCGTAGTACTGATGAAGGTATTAAGAGTGCCTACCTCCAACTTACGTGCTCAAAATGTCTGGAAATAGTTCCGTGTTGCAGTGAAAAAGGTCATTAAGGGACTATTTTTGTCCGAGTTTGACATTAAGATGATTATTGGTAGGTTTGGTTTTTAGCATTTTAGGCACAATTTGCTTCAAGCTACTGTTGGATACTGCTACTGTCATTAGTTACTATGAAGACTGCTTGTACTTTTTTTTACTTCTGGCAACCGTCGTCGGCGTACGATCTTTGGTCCTGTTTGCGTTGATGGCGTTTGGAGGAGAAGGTTCAACCACGAACTATACGGGCTATACAGCGGCATGCACCTAGTTAAGAGTCCTCGGATCCAACGCTTAAGATGGCTAGGTCATGTAGAGCGGATGGACACCACAGCTCCGGCCCGAAGAGTCTCCGACACCGAGCCATTGGGACAACGCAACAGACGACGTCCTCGCACTAGATGGTGCCCACAAGTGGAGAAGGATCTCAACCAACTTGGAGTGCGCAACTAGCGACAGATCATACTGACTGGAGAGGCTTGTTGCTTGAAGCCCAGATCCACTCCAAACAATCCCTCATGAAATTTTGTTTTTTATCTCCTTGCATACGTATTCATGGGAAGTTATACGAGTTTCACTTAGAGCTACTGTACGATTTACAAAATGTGTCATTACTGTTGAGTGTCTGATTTGAGATCAAGTTAAGGGACTAGAAGCCCTGAGATGCAATTTCGGTAGAAGTTACGTGGGCGAGGAGGAATCGTAGAGAAACTTTGCCGATATATTCAAGAGGGTGACGAGGAGGCTGTACGTCAACTTGACATGTCGGCTATCATCCGGGCAAGTTCATCAATTCCTACAGGATCATACTAACATCTCAACATGCTGGATGCAGTCTTCAAATTCGTCTTAAAAGCATAGACCCATGCCTGATACTTTATACTCCTAAAGCAATTAGGTGCTGATACCGAGCGAATGACCGAATGAGTTACGATGGTGTTGTTGAGTCATAGTGATCCAAGTGATCTTACAGGCGGCTATAGAACTCCACTTTTCTTTCGATAGCTCTACGATTTTATCATATCTTTATTAACATCAGCAAGAGGTGGTTCATTATATAGCATTGCCAGGGAAGGACAAGTTTCAATCCCTTCCTGGCAAGTTAATTTGCTGCCACACTGTCGGCTACGTCCCTGTAAGCCAGGACCCGAATAAAATAATCAATTGTTGCGTAACATGCTACCAGTTTAGACTTTTGCCGAAATTGCTTCATTGTCCATTTGACTGCCAATTAAAATGGTAAATTAAAATGTGTGCTTATCGGGCCTGTGGGCTAGTCAAAAGACTATGAATAGATGACTGTCTCATTTATTAACTTTTCCTTGTCATGTGTCCTTGTCTCTAGTAGGGCTCCGCTGATTTGTGATGGTATCTGTGTCGGTTAGAGTGCTTTTGGAATAGAAAGCGCTATATAACCGCGATCATCTTAACTATTTCTACTTCCATCTATTTTTGTCTTGAAAAAACTCTGGTGTCAATTGATTTGTGTCATAAAGAAGAACGCTTGAATCTATCCGAGAGACTGCTGTTGGTGATTTCTTCTTCGTCGATTATTGTGAATGAATATGTTGTGACATTCATATGTTCATCATCGAACTTCTTTCTGCTGGTCCAAGCAGAAGGCGTTATTTTGTCCACAATCGGTGCTTAAGCCCTCAGTCAACAACTTACACTTCTCACGATCAATAGAATGATACAAATAGATAGCACTGATCCAATCAAATCACGAGCTGAAAAAAAAAGAAAATTGTAAATTCATTATAATTGAAATCGGCAGTAAATCAAGCGCAGATCCCTTCGGTCAACCGCCTACAAGATTAATTACTAAGAAGACGCACCGAATGTGTTAATTTAAATGGTTCCACTCCCTCGCATCACTCTCAATCCACCTTCCCCCAGGAGTGTCATCTACCGCAGCAAGGGAGAGCGAAACGACAGAAACCAAAAGAAAAAAAACTCCAGCGACCACCTTTCAAATGATCTGTTTACGTACGTTCCCCCATTCACCGGTGAATGGTGATGGTAACGAATTTATTAACAACTCACAAAAGTAGGTGTTTAAGAACTAACTGCGGCGCACGTCCTCCAGGACACCTTCTATCCACGCATTCTCTTCTAACATTCTAAACGCGCTCGCACACGACTTAAAAGGGTCATCTAATAAATTCATTGTCCGAGCTTCGTGGGAATCGAATGCCTTCACTTCACGTTGGATCGGGTCGGGTCGAGTCGGGTCTATTTTAAAGTCAAACCAGCTCGGTGGCAGGATGATGGATAGCTTCGATTCTAGGACACATTTTCATTCCACGATCGAAAGGATCAAAGCGAACAAAGACGAGGGTCGTGTTGCTTGTGTGTCAGAGTCTCCTCAGATCCTACCTGCCTACTGCCGTTGCCCGTCGGTTGGCAGGTGAATTCTCATTTGTGTTATCTACAACACCTGATGTCACTGAGAACAATAACAAATGTGCAAAGGAGCTTGGCCCTGCACATGCTATACAACGCATGTTGCCAGTGCACATTTGTTTCGATTACGATAAAGGATCGAGATGTTGTTGGTGCCAACAACGGGCACCGCGGAGAATAAGTGTGTCAGCCGAAGACATATTGCGATACGGCGATATTTCGACGTGGAATACTTTAAAGGCTAAATGCATTACTTCCATCAAAGTGATATGTTCTGGAATGTAAAGAGGCTCGGCCGTCTGTTGCATGAAAATATGCGAAACAGAGTGAGATGGAGTCGATAACTTCTCCTTTGTTCCATGCAAGTGTGTACTCATGTTGTTAATGACAGCGATCGAAAAATGATGCATTATGTCGACGGGATATTTATGGCATTTCATCAAAAGTGCTTGCAACAAATGAAATGCTACATACCGAAATGTCCCTGAACCGCAATCAAAGACAATCTGAACTGAACTCTATTTAATACACAAACCATATACAATGTGCTATATTAATCGCTGCTTGTGATATGTAGATGGCGCAACACTACCTAGTTTTTTCACGAACCATTATTAGATGGAGTAACCTACGTAGTAGATGGCGCGCAAGTATGTTAAGCAAAGATAGGAACCATATTGGGACAACATGTGGTAATGAAGTGCGTTGGGAAATTCCGGGTTTTACTGATTAGTGTGACCAGACTCGGAATTTTTTCCACTGACAAGCGTATATAAATTTCTAAAAAACTGTGTACACTTTGGAAATACTATACTTTTTTAAAACCTTCTAAGTGCAATCTGATGTAATTAATGTGAAGTGTTTTTTTCAATCTGTCGCTGATAGCAGTGAACATTATGGTACTTTTTTCATTTTTATTTTGGAATTTATAGCAAATCTTGTATACTAGACAAAATGCTTTAAACAAGTTGGACATACAATATTTCTATTTCTAACTTATTGGCCCTCGGCAGGAGCTCTAAGCTAAACTTAATGTTAAACTATGTCTTTCGACGTGATATATTAATGCATATGATTATAACAAGTCTGTGCAATTAACATTGTGGTACTAAAGAAGATAAAATGCAAAGAAGCGGTTAACAGGGAAGGCAGCCCAACGGTTGGATTACACAGATAAGATCGGCATCGTCACGGCACCGGAGAATAGGCCAAACTAACTGGTCTTAAGGTTAATGCTATCGATCAAGATTTAACCGAATTTTTTTTAACCAAGATGTGTAATCCAGAAGAGAAGATGCCGGGCTGTACTGGTTCGGACATACCTGAAACTCCAGCTGATTTGGGAAGAAGAGAAATACAGAATTGCCGGCATAAAGACATAGTCTTCGTGGACATACACAGGTTGCACTTGATGACTGGAAGCAGCATACTAGGCTTAAATAATTAAATTATTATACTTTGGAACGAGACGTCAA